>BGZK01000337.1:0-475624 GCA_005406025.1 Eumeta japonica
ACAATGATAGACGTCATATTTCCTAGATTTTCCTACGCAAATCTCAAACTTCCTAGACTCCGGCGCTTATAGAATAATAATATTCCCCATTCGTCCAAATTCATTGAAGCATACGTACACGCGTATGCACCCCGCGGTCCGTCCAGTTAACGGCCGCAAACGGGCAAATCTTACGGCCCATCCGTTTCGTTATGGGGATAACGATGGAGACGGATGTCGTTTCATTTGGTGCACGTCGCAATGGGCGGCCGGTGGGGGCGGGGGGCCGGGGGCGTTCCGGTTTTTTGCCGCGCTCCGGGAAAGTTGTCGTGTATCGTTGTTCTGTGTGAACGCACGAGTGCGTGCGCTCACCGAAAGCTGTCCTTGAACATTTAACCGCGAACACGCGAAAGCTCACGGGAGGCGGCCGCGACACGCCGGATGCGGTCACCACGAAAAAGTTGCCATCATTAATAACGTTAGTGTAGCGGTCGGGCCCGTCATTGTCCGTATGATATCAAAAACTTGATTCTGATCGCAGGCACATAAATTTAAGTAGCTGCTTTAAAAATACACAAGTTTACTATCGTAAATTTTCGTATCTCGTATGTTTTATTAAGAATTTCGTTATTTTCAGAGTACCGTACATCAAAAAGAAATATAGAGAACTCTTATGATCTTTCTGTTGTTCGTCTGTCGAGAAAGTCTACAATCCATTGGAGGTGTAAACAATGCAAGCTTCTATGTCAATGAAATATCAATTGTAATATACGGCCATTTTGTTAAATATTTTGATATTCGCAAACTCGCTCATAAAAACCTATAAGTTATTTTCTAGTTGACCCGGAATCATAAGATTTTGCAAGCAGAAAATCTAACAACACAAATAAAATTAAAAATCCGATTAATCGTTAGTTCGAAGTTATGTCACATATTTTTTTTGGGATAACTGAAACTTATTTTACACTTAATGACAAAAAATCTATAAAAAACTTAATGATTTTTTTTTAATACTGTATAAAAACATAATTTCAGAAAACACTGAAATATCCAGATAGTAATGTAGTAATCTTAATTTATAAAATTTCTATACTTTCTTTTTGTGTTTCATTAATTTTATATTCTGTATTACATTATAAATTCGGAAACGAGTTTATTTATTTACATCACTCTAACATTATTATAGAACGTCCATCAATACTGCCAAAATTTGGATATAGTTTACGTTGTGTAGAAACGCATAAATTTTTTGGGCCAGAAAAGAAACCGAGAGCGTTCGATCTCGATTTTACTTCAATGATCTCTGAATCTGATATCGAGGCCGAACGTAAGTCGGAAACGAAAGGGAAACCGGAATCGGAATTGGGATTGAACTAGACGACGCCGCGAGTAAGTGCGATAATGTGTTGTATATTCTCCACATTATTACAGCCATTTCGACAGAGTTCCTTTTATTTCCTCAAGTTAGTACATGTTTTCAAGCTTAATACTGAAAAATACCCAGTTTTAATTACAATAGTTATTCAGAAATAATACTATTGAAGTATAAATATCTGTAACGACTAACTTTCGCCAGCGGCTCTGCCCGCGCGGTCCTAGAATAATTTCCTAAACTTTTATATCAAATAATTTCACTTTCAATTATGATTTCGATACTGGTCCTGTTTTACATTTAAATTTTAACCCAATCGTGCTATCAAACCATGAGCTGCTATAGTCTAAGACTCCATTCCAGTTTAAAGGAACTTTACCGATAACCGACTATCTCTACTCCTCAACTGAATTTCCTGTCACTTTGCTGTTCGGCGCGTGCTGTGGCGTTGCGACAGCCCGCATACCCAGTTCTCATATTCTGCTCCGCATTACTGCAGACGCTGCTAAATAAATTCTTAAATTCCATAAGTCTACCGATGAAAGAGAACGAAACCCAAGATATACGCTCTTATATCTACTTGGACGATCACAAGAAATTCCCTATAACACATATTGAAATCGATTAAATGGTTATGAAGATTGGTTCGTACAAAGAAATACAGTTACATTTTACATGTATCTAAGTAGAACCGGTAGCTGTGCCCGCGTAAAAACAGAAACCGTTCTGATTTTATTCATATCCGTTAATTATTCATAGTAAAGAAAACTCAGCCCAAAATTGCAAAAGCGATATGAAATCAAGCGAAATAGGTAGAAAAGCTACCTCTTTGTTAAAAATAGCGTGCGGTAAATCGCAAACGATTCTATTACAAAAAAAAAGTTGGAATACGTCAAGTTTTTCCTAAGATTTATTTTTACGATGAATCGAAAATTTACCTCTTTACATAATAACACAGATATATATAGCTTTGAGAGTCAAATACTTAATTTTAATTTTCCCAAATCTCTAGTCAGAGACAAAAAACAATCGCCAAAAACGACTGCCGAAATCAAAATCAAAGCGCGCTCGGCGGGGCGGCAAATGTTTTTCCCGGCGCGAGATCAAAGCCGATAGAGCCTACCTTACATGCAAAAAGCCGAATACACGTCGCGTTTGAAGACGCCGCCCGCCCTCGCGCCGCGGAAATCGAATAAGGTACAGTTCGCCGGCGCATCGCTCGACTGATAACCGTTAAGTTAGTAAGGTTAGTGCAGCGGCGAACGTGGGCGACTGTGATGGGGTATGTCAATTACCGGTACCTCTGGACATGTCACGAATGTATGGTGCGGTGTATGAAATTAAGACGTGAGTTTATTTGTTTGCTTTACGTATAGAAATGCAGTAGACATTTTCTCTACGTAGTAAAAAATAATTTTAATCAAAAAATTTCGAAGACTAGCCTCACGCGGTAGCGCTAGATGGCCGCGCTACATTACTGTATCATGCGCTGAGTCACAATTTGTTATAGTGCACTTAAATAACGACGCACAAAATGGTTTTTAGTGCTTATCACATGACATTTCGTACAAAAAATACCTGACTGCTTTTATTTTACTATTAAATTCGAAGGTTGTTCACAAAATTCTTAATTACATACAAGTGTTTTAGCCTTTTTCGACGTGGGACCATGAATTAAAGCATTTGTATTTTCACATGCATTTTATTTATCATTGCGGTTCCGAAAAACCAGAACACGTAATTTATGTAATACATAATTTTGGTACCTCTGTTCTCTTTTATGTGGGCTTTTACTAGTGACCGATTAGCTTGGGGTGTTCATAACTTGGCAATGTCATAGTCGATGACGGTTTAAATCTAAAATTGAAGTTTATTTATTTAAACAGAGGCCGTCTCGCAGTTAAGTTTTTTAGGGATTTGTAATGGTTATTATCAAATAAAAGGGAATATCGGTATGTGCATTTACATATGTCAAAAAAAATTTGATACTTTATTAACGAAATGTAAATACACAGATCTAACTATGAGAAAAGGGAAACTTGAAATTGAGAAATATATAATTTATTAAAATTAATAACGTCGTGCCCATTGCGATAAGAGTTCGATGTTTAAGAAAAAGGAAAAGACACAAAAATTTTCGTACAAAATTGAGTATAGATATTAATACATTATTTTAAAAATGAACGTTTTTGGATTCTTTGTTGAAAATAAAGGCACGTACTTCAGTTTCTTTTTTAAATTTATTTTGGGAGGCATAAAAGTAAAGTGATTTTTTTTTGCCTGGTATATAACAGAAGATGGTGGAAAATATTTGTGTCTTTATTTAAACTACAATAAATTAATTCAAAGCCGTAATTACACATTTATATCGTTTATTCACATTTCTATCTTAGGTAATTTTCTATCAAGTCACAATAATATTATCCCTGCAGGCGTAGTGATGGCGAAAAACTCATATAAATGTATACGATCTATGATTGTTACATCCATAGAATGTCATAACTATTCCATTCGTTCGCCTCACTTGCTTCTTAAGTTGCCTTGATTGCCTCTATGCCGATCGCTTAAGTAACTCGGCAACCAAACAATAAAAATTGCTTGAGGCTCACTCTTCACCTAACTGTACTCGATTCTAACGCGATTTCCGCGAGGCGTCAGCGGAGGCGTGACTATTGGAAGCTTCCAGGCAATACATATTTTGCCACTCCGCTTGCCGGTACATAATGTGTTTTTGAAAACGGTTCTATTGATATTCTTATATTTGATATGACAGTACTTGGAAATGCCCCTTTCTCGCGCCTTAGCTATATTTGAACCTTATGGTGTTGCCGCTGGTTATACTTTATCTATAGCCTTTGTATTGTTCTGTATGTGTGGGTATTTTATACATTCTTATTATACCAATAAACAAATAAACGGAAAACAAGAGTATTTTATACGCCAATATTATAAAACAAAAAGATCTATAAAACCAAAATGGTTGACCCTGCAGGCTATTGCTAAAACTTGCCGCTATGATTATTATCAATGTGTATTTGAGCTTCTCGAGTTCAAAAAAATATAGTTGTCTCAAAAATAAAGGAGCTAACTTTAAGTTTTTTGAAATCAAAAATTTTATAAATCAGTTGACTTTACAGGTAATTCATAATACTTTTTACTACTTTCGAGCTCAAACTCTTCAAAAATACACCTAGCAATAAATTGTTGAGTACGAGTTTAAAAGTTTCTCCAAGAGCTTTTTAAGAGCTTTTCCAGCTCTCTAAACTCAAAAATATATATTTAACATGATTTTAGTTCTTTGCGTCCGAGGATTTAAATTATATGTAATAAAATGCTACTTTTTACGTTTTTAAACTAAGATATCTACCGAATGCGTCATTCGATTTTGCTTTGCTTAGCGGCATTCAACACAGTTTTTTAAGTAAAGAAAGTTAACTGATACCCAACATCAATCCACCAAGAACCTTAGAAGTTATTCTGAAAGAATTCTTCATTTGCAAATTTTACGTTAACTATTTCTCGAAAAAAGAAATCGAATTGTATACAGTTTGCAACGATGTATGTCTCTTTGTTCTAAGCGGAAGAGCTTGTTAGTCTTTGTAACTTATCAGTAGAGTAGAGGAAGACATTCTAAAATATATTTTTTGATAATCTTTTCAAGACCTACACACACACGCACGCACGCACGCACACAAGCGCATAAACATATAGACATACAGACATCACTCGGAAAACTTTCAAAATATATTTTTAAGACCCTAAAACGCCCAGATCTGGGGAAAACTCGATTTCGAAAATCGGAGTGAAAACAGTGAACTTCCTATTTTTATGACTTTTTTTCAATTTTCGTATTGGAAAATTAAAAATAAGATGCTCAATAAAATATACAACAAATGATATGCAAATATGTTGAGGCGAGGTGCCTGCATAGTATTGTCAAATGAAGGCACTCAGAAATGGATTAGCCCTAGTTTAGAAGATTGAACAGAACATCAGTAGGGTTTTAGAACTGTCATGTACTAAATATTTATTTTAAGAAGTAATTTATTAATTAAAACTTTCTAAAAGTAAATATCAGATTTTGTTTACGGGTCATAAAAGAGGAATGGCAAAAATATATAAAAGTAGATCAAAAGAAGTCGGCATGGAAACTTAATATGAAATAATAGGGCTTAGCGCTTTTATTACGATGTATGAAAATTATTAAGATTTATCATTGGGTTTTTTAATAATATCTAGATAATTCTCATATATATAAATATATATATATATGTACCCTTTATGATGGGGTGGTGATATAACAGAAATCCGATTCATGAAATTCATATTTGAATATTACCTAGAGGTAAATAACTAAAAGTGGACTAGTGCTTTAATACGGGCTAGTAACAATTCTCTAAAAAATAATTGAAAGATGAAATTAACAACTATCTTTCGTCGCATTCATTAGCCCTAACATCGCATTCACTCTATTTCGTGATTTGAGCGCGAGTTGCCGTTAGGGTAAGACTGTCATTATGCCGATACCAAAAAAATTTGTCAAGTACGTAAAAATATTTTGTCTTTCAATGTAATTTAGTGGTAAACAGTGTTATGATATTTTTTTTTTGTTTCTAGGATATGAATTTAATTTTGTGCTTTTCAGTTTATTGATTGTTTGTTATGCATAAGGTAGAACTAGTTTATTTCGATCAAAAATTTGGCATATGAGCCATGCCTCATATGCCATATTTAGATATTAAAGCCATACTCAGCAATGTAGATCTTATTGCAGCTGAACAAAATGATGTCAAAGATGCGTGCACAGATATTATTCCAATAGAATCATCATTTAATTATGAAAAGCCATCGGATAACAATCTTACATCAACTCTTTCACATTTGACTTCAATGCTTATTCATGAGAATCAAACTTCTGCCGAAGCATCAGTCTCAAGATCTAGTTCTGAAAGAGAAGAAGCTCCTCCATTTGGACCTTCAACCTATCTGAATGTAACTGTCAAACAGAAGCACTTACATCTGGAACTAGACATGAACCTACACATGGTGCATTATCATCTTCCAGAATTGATCGTAGCAGTCTAGGCTGTCTAGCAGTCGTAGCAGTCTATCTTCTTATGATGTAAGTCCTGTATTTAAAAAAAATATAAGTACATCCAATAGGCGTAGAAAAGCTGCTACTATTATAACTTCTATTATAACTTAATCTAACTAAAAAACTACTCGATTGAAAAAATATAAGAAAATTGAAAAAGAAAAGAAAGTTGAAAACAAGAAAGGCAAAGAACAGAAAAGAAATTCTAAAAATAAGAAGTAGACGAGCAATGATAATCAAGTGTTTGACAATGAAGGTGAACAGGAGATCCCCTTTGATTCAAACATTGCATCAGATGCCATAATAGGCGTAGAAGTTTCTAACTCTGCAGATGCAGAATGTATGGTCTGTTAGCAACTTTTTTCAGAAAACACAAAAGGAAAACTTTGAGTTAAGTGCTTGATGTGTGGGCTCTGGGCATATAATGATTGTACTGGGCCAAAATTTGACTTTTTTTGCCAGTAAAAATTCTTACAATTACCAAAGTTACTTAATCTCTAACTAGATAAGCATTTTGTGATTGTTATTTTCTTGAAAGATACTCAAGTTCATATTTATTGGCCATATTTGAGTAACTTTTCCATGTTTAGCACCTATTTGGCAATTTTTATAATGCTTAGGTTTGGCAACACAGTCTATTAATAAAAATATTACTGTGCTATCTAAAAATATAAGAATTTTCTTTATACAATATTAATAAAAAGTTGATTTTTAAGTAGTTTTTTTTATTTTTGATCTATAAATAAAATTGTAGGCCGTATTTAGTTAGTTTCGTCTATGAATTGTTAAATAAAAATGACAAGACAACAACTTTAGAGGACAATTCAATAATTTTATGCCAGAATCATACAATCATTATGTGACTTCATTTCCAGAATATCTGACCGTATCTAATCTTAACTCAGGTTTGAACTGCTTTTGTCGATTAATTTTTCTGTTCTATACAAAAACATCACTTTTAAGAGCAGCGATGGGTTAGTTGAACAGTGAGCCACAGTCATACATTATTCTTTTTTTTTTCATGAACATAAATCAATGCAGGAACTACTTTTGGAAGTGAAACTTTTTTAAGCCCACTTGAGAGTGACCGAAGTCGTTTTTAGACCTGGAGTTACGTTTGGTGAAATCTATAGCTTATTTCCGCAGTTTCCCAAATAGTACATTAGCGTTAAAATAACCGCTAGTAGGCTTATAGGTCTGTAAATAGGTATAATATGTCCTGCTTAGACCTTTAAGTGCTAACACCTGTTTTCATAAGAGTGTACAACACTTTTATGTTTTATATACCTTCGATTTTCGCGCATCTTTTCATGTAAAATCTGTATAAAGCCTTAAGTAAGCTGATACATACGTGTTAGTATTACTGTATAAGAATGTTATTAAAGCGTTATTTTAGGTGTTGTAATAATTATTATACCACCTAAAAAGACGCTGTAAAGCTTACGTACAAGAAAGTTATTATTAAAGATTTTAATTCCACGATTAACGTTATAAGATCGCTTATTGTGAACAATTTGTTGCTTAAAAACCTATTATACCTATAAAGTGGTATTTGTCGAAACTTTAAGTTATATGAAGCAGCTATAATGATGGCTGATAGATCTTTGACCAGTATTTACAACTCGATAACTTAACTGTATAGTTGTAAAAAGCATTTGCCTCTGATTTAAAAAAAACGAGAGTTAAGCTAGCGTCATCCGTTTGTTTTGAACCTTAATAAAGAACCTTATAAAGCTTTAAAGCAACAGGAAGGTTTAACTTTTAGGTTTTAAATGTACAAAAGCCACTGCCGCTACTCTAACTGTAAACGTTGCTCTGGTCAGTTATTCAGTTTCAATACCACCTTTGGAGATAAATTTAGTTTATAACTCATTCATATCACCTTTGGCGACAATTGAAAACCTTATAAATCACTAATAGCACTCAAGGGTATTAAACTGCCTACAACCAACGCTTAATTGTTACTTGGGTTCTGCCTTTATAATTAGAATTTCTAATTCATTGCTGAACTAGAAATATACAAAATGACCAACATTCGAGAACGGCAATTTCGTATATAAGCCCCCGATATGTTTATTAATAAATTATTTGTGACCGCAGCTCCGCCCTGAATGAGCGATCTGTTTTATCATTATTATTGCTGATATGAACTGATAATTGTTTTCAGAAATACTCATAAAATAGGACACTTAAATTAAAATATTAATTTATTAGCATTAGCTTAAATAATTTCCTTAGACATAAAATAGTATAAAAACAAAAAAAAAACTTTTAATCGACTGATTTCCTTGTAATGTAACTAGCGTTTGAATCTTGAAACAACGACTGATTTAAGAGAAACACGTGATTTCATAAAAAAATATTTTGTTGTGCGTTTTTATTTAAAAATAAAAAGAAATCCACAATTTCAATTAAAAAAATATTCATTACTTAGAATAAGAAATAAGATCACTTATTTATTTTTATATTTCATTTTAAAATCCATTAAAAACCGTATTAGTAGTAAAAACAGTATTAACATCCGTGTGAGTGCACGCAGAATTTAACATTGCGTTTATGAACACATATGTGCCACTGTATTTATTATTTATTTGTCAAAATTTAAAGCTGTCACATCAACATAGAGCATAAATTTCTTCGAGACTAGTGCAAAGAGTGAAAGAAATGACTAATGTGATAGTGTAATAACCATTATATAGGAATGAAGAGACTTTCGCAACGATGACAGTTTCTGCGTTGTTCCACCTGGAGTTGGCGTTTGGCTTTTACAGATCGTACCAGCCTGAAAAAGACAGCGCTGTAGTATTAACCCTTACGGCGTACATAGCGGTATCGAAGCCTAAAAAACGATCACTGTTCATTTGCTTACTTTTAACTAATAAATATATCAGATCTGCTTATTAATTTCTCATATCCCTATATTATTCATTTTAAATCCTATAAAAAAATTTAAGGCCTATTAAAAATTTACAATGACGTCTTTTCAGAACAATCTGTTAGAAGTTAGAAATATGTAATAATATTTGCTTACAACTTGCTTTAATATTGAAATATTAGATAACGTATTAGAGTGTAAGGAAAGGTTCGATAAACTACAATCCCGAATGCTAATAATAATTATTTTTTATTTGACAATAAATGTTATATATTTATACATGATTCATAAATAATATATCATATACATATATTGCAGACTCTTTCATGTACAACATAATCATATTATAGGAGAGCCTAACCGTTTGCCGTTTGATCATTGTCATCATTTTACTAAACTCATTTCGGCACATATACACGTTTGACTGTTACTCATGAATACCTGATTTTTCTGCTGGATTCAGCTACACTTGTGAAAAATTGTTCTGCATTTAAAAATAGGTAGCAATGAGCTTCGTTGCATTTTTTTTTTAATTATTCTCAGTAAGCATTGGAAGACATTCGACAACAATTGAAAAACATCATTTTTTCATGCAAACAGAAAATTCTATTCTTATCAGGTGCATTTATTACATCTTTGACTGTATTTTTTGGCGTCATTTATAAATTTGGTATATATTTTACGGTTGTTTCTTTTTTTTGAGTCATGGTCTGGAATTCTATATTCTGAGACATATTTCGTTTAACACAAAAACAGAAAATTTCAGCGACACTGGTTTAATAATACAATTTTTTAGTAATTTTCGCTGGAGTTTAACCATAACACATGAAAAATAATGTATTTCTTTTGCTTACTTTAAGTTATTTCCACAGCAATTTTATTAAATTCACTTAAATTATATTAATCTCACAAAAGCCAATCACTAAATCTTACGCCACTATAACCATTAAATCTTTGTTCTAATTAGAATAAATTTGTGTAAACAGTGAAATCGGTTCAACTACATGGATTCTATATTCACAGTATCCTAAGAATGTTAGGAAAATTCTTTTATTAGCTTTTAATTATTTCATAGTAATTTTTATTACAATCGACTTAATTTAAAGGGTTTTTAGAAATTATAATGGAACCCTAAAAGTGTATAGAATATCCCTTTATTTTCAGTTGTTCCCTTTCTAAATTTTATTAAAATCGGTGAAATTAGCATGAAACTCTAAAAATGTATCGAATAAACCTCTATTGGTTTTCAGTAGCTTCCATTTTAAATTTCATTAAAATCGGTTAAATTGTAATGGACCTCATTCTATTGGAACCTTAAAAATGTACCAGACATCTTTCTATTTCACTTGCCTTCATACAAAATTTTATTGAAATCGTTTAAATGATAAGGATTCTTAATAATTCTCACGGAACACTAGAAACGTATCGAATATCCTTTTATTGGTTTTTATTAACCTCCGTAATCAATTTTATTAAAATCGGTTAAACTATAAGGGTTCCACGTAATTTTTACAGAACCTTAAAAACGTATTGAATAATTTTTATTAGCTTTTCTTTATATTACTACCATACTATATTTTAGTGAAATTGGCTTAATTCACTAGTAGAAATTCTTACGGAAGCCCAAAAAATGTTTCGAATAATCCGTTTTTGGCTTGCAAATGTCTCCATTCAATTTTTTTTGCATTGGTTAAATTATATGGATCTTTAGTAATTGTCACGAAACCCTAAAAAAGAATCAAATCTTTAATATTTTTTATCATAGATAATTTTTCTTTGCGGTTTCACCCATACAGATATAAAATGGATCCCTACATATTTTATGCCGACTTATCCCGGTTCGCGTCTTTGATTTCAACTTGGTCTATATCTCAATTCCGGTTCCGAAAATATTTTTCGGTGTTTGATGATTGAAGAATCGTCAAAAAATATTTTTTATACATTATTTAACCACATTGATAAAATTGTTTGGCGACTCGATATGCAATACTTTTGTGAATTATTTTTTCTAACGTATTTGTCGTAACGTAAAAGGGTGTAGACTGTTCGTGAAACCACGCCTTTCTGAAAAATCAGCTAATTATAGTAATAACGGACATGTATATATTTGTGTTCATTAACACAAAACTAAAAGGTTTGAAAGACAAATAAAATTTTGCCGTATTATTCTAATTATACCATAATTTTAGAATAAATTGTGCTCTTATATATAAAACTAAGAAACAGTTTTCCGTGAAAGTGGGTTTGCTTGACCACATATTAGCATTTGGGACAATTTTTTTATAATATAGCCAAGCAGCGCCACCTATAGACACATAGACACGTCAGGTAGATATTGTGGTTTCACTTCATTAATGAGATTTATAAATTATATTAGATGAAATAAAAATGACGATGGGGACGAAAAATAATTCCTAACTCACAAAGAAAATACACGTAAAAGTATAATTCGAGCATGAATGAGCAGTGCATAAATATCGAATAGAGCGATACACGGAATAAAATAAGCTGCCAACGTTCAAGTCGGTTATTTGCAAAAGCCTGCCAAGGATCAAGGGTTGTCGCTTCTCCGCTATATGCTTTACTATGTTCAGTTCCTGTTTTATCTATTTTTCGTTAGTTGTAATTCTGAATTAAAAAAAATGTAATCTCAACATCTTGATTAAAGACATAATAAGTGTTGATACATAGTTGTCGGAAATCTAAAATTGTGTGTTCGTTTTTTATGAAAAAATATTATAGTGTTTTTTATTTTAAAAATTAACAACAACGATTCCTGAAAAAAGGAAAAACTTGATCAAACTTTCATATTACTACTTTTTATGTGCGTCATCTTCAAAAAAAACATTGTGCAATACTGAACTGAATACGCTTCGTTAATGCAAATACAAGAAAATAGCCCTTTTCAGGTACACATATGCCTAAGCAAGTAGATGGGTTAGATAAGTATGAAAAGTATTATTTACCATTAGCCATATCATAATTTTATGGTATACGCAAATATAAAACTCTGACCTAAGACATCACCAACCAGACGCGGCAACCCTATTGAAAAAAACCTGCCTAGTCGTAATATTCTATTTCGTCGCGGCCGCACACAAAAGGGGCCACGGAACGAGTCGTGTTCAATAATTCTCTTTGTCATAGCTTTGTTTGCTTTCTTGAGCGAATGATCGGTGAGTTGACGTTTTTATGCGCCGCCGACATCGGCACTCCGGCGCGCCATCCCCGGCGTGGAGAGAGAGCGCGCCGTAGAAGTGGGCGTCGAAGTGTATGATACTTACGTACGACCGACGACGGTGACGGCATCGCGTCCGTGTCGCGTGGCAGAGCGGAGTTGCTCTTATAAACTTAGAGCGATCTCGTTACTGTAACCCGACTATAAGTTAGATCGACAATTTCCGATTTTGACTTGACTTGACTTCGTGTAATAACATCTCGAATAAACCTGGACGATAACACGTCGATGAACGATTGAAACTTGACCCGAAACATCTCTCCCATTTGAACTGTAAAAGGACACGATTCACGCTGTGCGGATATAAACCGGTTATTCGCACGCCGTCACAGTACGTCCAATCTGTTTCGTGTAATACAATGTGCTAATGGTACATCATCCGATCGGGCTAGAATTTATCATCTAATTAGGCTAGACTTTAGTCGCGATGAAATTTGGTTTGTTTATATTTCGTCCATAAAAAAACGATATAGGAACCTGTGACGAATTTGATTATGTATTCATAAAATCATTAGCAACTGACAAAAACGTTTTTATTTTTATACGTATGAAGTAATGTTGTCATCAGAAATATATTTTTCTTTACTTGGTCAAAATATATTGCAAAAAAACTTCTACCCATCATAAAATTTATTGATGCTTCCGAAGAGAACTAATAAAAAAGCATTACGACACTTTTTAGGGTTCCGTATTCACCAAGGCACCCTTACAGTTTCGCCATATCCGTTTGTCCATCCCTCTGTCTGTCTAACTCCACGGTTTTGCTCAGAAAGTCTCAATATTAAAAAAACTGTAAGTTGCTATGGGTATACATATTAATCACGCCGAAAAAATAGTAGTGTAAGATTAAAATGTTAATTTTTGTTGGTGTCAAGTATCCCTCTCTACCAGCTTAATATTTATTTTTGGATATGTGAAAAAAATTACTGGAATAGTACATGTAACGAAGTTAAAAGGAAACTAACAAAATTAAGTAGGCTTGACTAGTTAACGGAGTCGACAAACTTGTAAAATGTACTTCTACAAGTAAAAATCAAAATTTATTACAAATTTCATTGAAAATTAGTTAGGTGAAGTTGCTATCTGTATAAAACAAGTAGTAAATATAAGTTTATGAACCAGAATAAATATGGAAATATAAGAACATAATATCCTTAACACCCGTCCTACTTAGGCCCGTTTAAGTGTTACTTGTTAAATCGTGAACTCTGTTAATGTGTTCATCGTATCAAACCAAAAGGCTCCCTAACTAAGTCCACATATTGTGACGGTAACTACGGAACTCTTCACTGCGTGTCGCCTGACACGCACTCGGCTGATTTTATTTATCATAAAATTGCCATCAATAAGAAAATTTAGTGCGCAAAAAAGAACTAAACGAGTAGCTGAACTTTAATATGATGGACAGTTCTTGATTTCTTAAGTCTGTTTAAAACGCTAATCTGTCTAAAACGCTACGAAATGGCGTCGATTTTGTAGCGCACCGAAGAATATATATTTTATTTAATATGCTGAGACGAGAATAAGCAATTCACTTCACGTGTCCAACTCACGGTTAACTAGGTCCGAATCGAGTATCTTTAATGTTTGTTCATATCATCGATTAACCATCGCAACGATTCCAAAAAGAAACATTCCAATTCTGTTAGTATTATCGGGATCATCCCAACAATCCCAAGAAAATTTCATCATTTTATATTTAAACGTTACATCACAAAAGGACTTGACGAACAGATAAAAAATGTGAAATTTCTATTCACGTCGTGCAACAAACTTACAGACAACTCGTAAATGGTTTGCGGACAGCGACGAATGGAGTTGCAGTGAGTCGGCGCATTTCTCAAAGTCGTGCACGTCTCCGCGAGGGGTTCTAACTTGCATCTAGTGCATCTTGCATGGAAATTACTTTTCAGTGGAATACAGTTTCGTAATCCCGCGTTTTATTAATAACTATAAAGACTAAAAAAATACAGAAAATTTCCTAATTTTTATTGGTTGGTTAATGTTTTTTTTTGTCAGTCTGAGATGATTAAAATCAAATCAAATATTTCAATAGGCTTAAAACTATATTTAAAATACATTTTATTTAAGTACTTTTTGGTTCATACGAGTACTCAACCGGGAATACAAAATTAAAATCCTTCAACTTAGTTCCACAAATACTCCGTAATTTATTTTTGTCGTATGTTTAAAATATAAAGTATGCCTATCCACACAACGTTACTTTTTTGTATCAAAATTTGCTTTATTTAAGTCGTTCTGAGGCGTAGGATGTTTAAAAGTATTTTTTATGGTCAGATTTTCATTGTGTTTATGGAAAACTTTATTATTTTCTTATCAATGTGTACACAAGACTTTCATAGCAATTTGAAAATAGTTTAGGAAATTATCGTATACCTAAAAATTTTCCACACATATATATTGGAAGATCCGACAGCCGCTGAGGAAAAAATGTTCTCGAGTGACCATGAACTGGATGTGCTGGATGTCGCTCCGCTTGACGGTCGCCCGTAGCTGGACTGACGACTTGATCAAGTTGACGGATTGCTATAGGTTGGTTAAAGGTGAAGATTTAGAAAGAAAGCTTATGTCTAACTGTGGACATGCAATTGCTGAAAGGATTTGGAATTTCATAAGTTATTTTGACTCCAAAATTTGTATTTTTATATAATGTTTTGTGTGTATTGTAATTCTCAGGCATAAACACGCTGTGACATGTTTAGTTACGATTAACTCGAAATATTTTATTTTATTGTATTTCATTGACATCAAATTGTATGCGCAATCTTTTCACGCAGCCAATAACGATCACGACAAGCGGCCTTAATTGCAGTATTCTGCAATGTTGTCATCGCATTAAAAAATAACTTGTGTGAGTCGGATAACACAGTTTTTTTCCGTAACACAAGACAGGCTTCATCGGCGTTACGTAGCCACAAAAAAGTAGGGATCTTTCGCAGGTAACTCGTCACAGCACTTACGAACTTTCTGTTGGATTTGTCATAAGGTATTAGTATTTAACAATTAAAGTTCGATTTGACGTCATCATGTTTTAGGGCCTGCTGCCAGAGGCGTCAGGGCCTTTAAGACGATGATAACAAGTTCCTAATCTCGTACGAATCCCAACTGACCTAAACTGCAGTGCGTTACCAGAGCACGTTACACTTAGCCCACTGACACCAAGCGCGTTGGCCAGTATTCGTGATTTATCCGCCTTAGTTGAGCCCTTGGCCGGTTGAACCGAGTAGGGTGAGCCTTCAATTGCAGCAAGAGCGAGCAAGTGAGTTGCTCAATTTAATGTGTTCGTAACGTCGTATCGAGTATATTACGTATAATTTCCGGAACGAACTAACTCTCAATACCTAGTTGTAACTTAGTCCATAGTTCAATAAACCCTTTGTTAACATTGAATAAAGTGTATTTATTCTAAGGGTTGACTTGGATAATTTCGCAGTCGAACTCAGTTGTGCAGGTAGTCTCATGCCCGACTTGTCAATCCTAACCATGACAACAACTACATACCGTTAGAACGCAATATAAAAGTAGCTAACTGTAAGCTTAAGGCGGTGGTCGTGCTCGATCTGGCGGTTTATGCCGGTGCTTTTAATACAGCTCGCTATGGCTCGCTATGGTATGAGCGGTGATAGCCAAATGGTCAAGAGCATGCTTTTGGACTAAAAAGTTTCGGTTTCGATTCTAATCACAACGGCATTACGACCGATAAATCTTTAAGTTAAATTGAAAAGAACTAGCTCCGGGCCTTATAGAATACCTAAAGTCGTCAGTTTGAGATGTAATTACAGCGATGGTGATAAGTCATTAGCAGCCTCCGAAAAGCAATGATCCAGCTTAGAGTGCTCAAGTTCTAAGTTCTACGTCGGACTGAAATAAGAGATCAGAGGAATATACCCTGCAGCGTTTAACAAAAATTCGATAACATAATTTACGTAGTAAACTATAGACATCGCTTATAAAACAAATTCGTATGAAATTACTGTAATATTTTCCCATTTTTATGTCTCATTTCTACGGCACAGTTATTGAATTAAACTCAAATATTTTGAGGATTTGCGCAAAAGTTTTTCATCTCATATTTGATGATGGAACAGAAGATCTCATTTCAACCAATCCCCGTCCTGAACAATTATATTTTACTAAATAACTTGTTCTATAGAATAAATTTTGAATCTTTTCACTTTGATAGGATTTAGTTTTAGGCAAAGTTAAAATTATAATAGCCAGCTGGAACACAAGAATCTCTTAGGCATTATCTTGCTTAAATCTTCTGTCTATTTGTAATGGTAGTTTTTTTATATATTAACATAGAGTTTATTAATATAAAAATAGGGTTCTTTAGACAACTTGAAGTGTAAATGTCTACCAATTAAAATAATAATATCAATGGCCTTAAATAGTTTATTTTATTTTATTTTTCGAAGATAACAGTATTATAAATTACAGTATTATTTAAAGCATCAGAAGAAAAAAACTGTTTTCTCTCTTAACTTATGATCTTAACAAAATTATTACAGACTTACTACAATGTCTAAGAAAACCATTGAAATATTTTAAATCACCAAATATTTTATTTAAGAATAAAATAGAAAAAGCTTCATTTTTCAAGTCAAATATAGTTCCACAGCTCCGACACACTCACATACAGGCAGGCACCACTAAAGCTATCTTCATATCCAACGAACATCTGACCATTGTACAATATTATTATATGTATTGTGAAGTAGTTGAAGTTATAAATTTTTCTCACGGAAATGTAACACTGTTGGAAATTACTCACGTCTATTTATGCATGGAAATAAATAAATAGTCTATAATAACTAGTACGAAAATTATGTACTTTCCCAGTACTTTTTTTTTTTTTAATTTTATATGTACACTTTTAGAGAAAAAGTAGAAATAGTTCAAAGATTTCATAACTAAACTTGAGACGATATTTTAGGGCTTTAGACAACTTGAGTACTCATATATCAATGTCATATAAGTAAGGAATGGAAAGTCTGACTGGTCTAGTGGCTACTGCGCATTACACAAATTTTGAAATAAACAAAGGCTCGAAATTTATTTTTCATTTATTAATTACAAGTTAAGAAAGTATATACTTTTGGTTTTATTAACGTATCAAAGAAATATTTCCTTAATGTGTAATTAATTAATAAAAAAAAATTCAGACCCCAGTTTGTTGCAAAATCTATATAATGCGCAGTGGTTTCTAGATCAGTCAGACTTTCCATTGCTTATTTGAAAGTCGTTGATCTATTAGTGCAAAATATACAGCGTTCTAAATTACCTGCTCGAAATTAATTATGAGCCCGTGCTCTAAAAGAGCGTCTTTACTTTCACCATTCTGAGAAAACGACTTCGCGATTACGTTTTCTCTTTTTATTCTCGAAGTTTCCTGTTTTTTTTTTGCCGGATCTTGCGAATTTTCGATGAATTATCTTCAATAATATCCATCAAAATCTTCTTTGAGAATTTCATTGTGATTTCTATGATTTTTTATTTATTGTGATATTTTATCGCATAGTTTTAATCTTTACTTATTTATTGGTAATGAATATTGTAAGGCAATGTTGTGTTCATTATCATATAATCTCCATATCATAAATAAAATACAGGACTTCATTTAAATATTGAATTTAAAATTAAAAACAAAATTACATTACTTCACACCATCACCTAAAATATTTGATAGGAATTTACTTGCGTTTATGTGATAATCTGAATAACAATAAATATAGATTACAATATTAGATTAGGCATCCCGTACAAACTATACTAAACTGGAGTCGCAACATTGGCGCGTGCAACCTACGATAATTCTCTGTCGTTTGAAGCAGTATACATCGAACAATTAAATTCTTTGTGCCACAAGTAAAGCGTATAATTAACAACAATGTAAATAATACAACGATAATTTAAAGCGTAGGTTATGTACTATGAAGTGCGTTCGTGATTGGATCGCAATTACACTAAATCATGTAATTTAAATATAATCAATGGAATTTCGTATCGTGTCCTTTGATTATGTAGTTTGTAGCAATAAAAGTTTCGTGGAGTGTAGCAGTACCTAATGTTCTTTCAGTATTTTAAGTCTGAAAATATTAATTCCGTTTATGGGCAGCTGTAATTTATTTTATGTAATAAAATACACTCAATTAATAAATTTTAAATGAGCCACTTAAAGGATAATGTCAGTTCTTCTTTGTCTTTTTGGCTTGATCTGCATGTGGCTAAATAATGGATGAAAGTTTAATCAAACAGATTTGACAGATATTGAACTCTACCAGAGGGACGTTTACACAAACAGTTTTAGCCATATTATTGATTTACTGTAGCAAAATTAAAATTATGGGTTATTTTCTGGCATTAAGACGTAAACAAGGTGAAAACTGACCACATCGATTGTATTCAATTGATTAATAGCTATATTAAGTTGATTTTTCGATAACAAAGTGGTTAAATATGGGAACAACCCACCTGTCAAGAGTAACATGCTGTTCATGACTAATGGCAAAGTTTTAGTAAAAAGGACGAGTGTCATTTATGCACATACTAACATTTTTGATCCTTTTGTCACGTCCACGTTTCGCGGTGAAAAAATCTCAAAAATATTAGTATGTGTGATTTATTGGTCACATAATATCACATGACAATCTTGGTCTCTATAACGAAAGATGACCAATATCCTTTGAATTTTGGTGTATTTCGACCAAACCCAACTTTCAGTCGCGAATGTTGATTTTAGCCATTATTTCGTCAAAACTTTGGTTCAGCTGGAACTTGTTTTATTTCGATCACATTACAAGTGGTTCAAAATATTCATAACAGATAAAATATATTTTTATTGAAGAAGATAAACATTGCATTTAAAAGAACTCGTTAAATTACCCATTATTTCATATTCAAATTTGAGGTTTCATTATTTTCAACCTGTTTTAGTGTTAATGGTTTTGTAATGGTAGCTTATGATGCCTATCGATTAGAAACTTTTAATCGATCTATAACTAGCATAATTTCTTAAAGGTGTTTTACATGAACTGCCAAAAAATTACGTAAAATAATACACAGGAAAGTTAAAAGGAAGCTTTCCCAGCAAAAAAAAATAAGGAATTGTATTTTTCATGCTTTTCTTTATTTAGTATTCCGCTAAACAGATATTGAATAATAAATTATAGGTTTTAAGTCAGTTTTCCATGCGGTATATATTTCGCGGTTTATTAGCCTTCACGAAGTCGTTATTTTGTGTCCCATTCCTTTCAATTCATTGTATTCTCACGTCTAGGAAAAATCGAGGAAATATAAGATGGATGAAATGGATATCCTGATTTTTCGTTATTTATAAAATGAATACTACAAATCCTTGTATATTTATTTGGCACTCAGTATTTCGATTTTCTTTGAAACAGATGTGTTTACATTTAGCTCCAATACCAGCTTAACATACATACAGCGTTACGACGTTTCGATTCTCATTAAGCTAAAAAACAATATTTTTATAATCACTTTTATCTATCTATTTGTATAAATTTATAATTTTTTGAACTGAATCGCAATATTTTTTTTATTATTTAATTTTTATACATACCACTGTTTTTACATCATAGACATCTAACACGTTTTTGGAACAAATTTACCATTTATGACAGTTTCACAATTTTTTTTCAACTACACCATACATGCATTGATTTAAATAATTTTTCACTTTTTCATTATTTTGGCCATGTAACATATTGTTGACAACCGATTGAAATCCATATTATGGTTATTTTTTTTCCATTTTTATTAATGTCTATTGTTGTTTACAAACGAATGTTTTGATGCCCCTTCCTTCGGCAATAAAACACTATAGAGCGATCATTACTACGATAGCGCTGTCTCTATTTTTCTCGCACGGTCCCTACAGCATTAATTCATTTATAATGATTACATAATTCTTGCGGGTACACCGGTTTAATAGTATTTTAGCTGCACTGTTTATTAATCTACGAAGTAAATAAAAGAGAACGCTATTGCTGCGAGCCGCACAAGTGCTATTACTGCCTTGTAGGACCCCCCACTATCATGAAAAAATCGTTGTGATGACGGCGATAGGTAACAGATAGGTCTTCTAATGTCCACCATTCACCATTAATCATATAGACATGTTCCGTCATATGCTGAAAATACATGCCGATCTGTTTCTGCCGACGCGCCAGAAGATGTATGACTTCAAAAAAATCTACAGGCGCAGGCAATAATTTTTAAATATTCGTACAGAAACATAATTTTCGTAATTCCAAGGGGAATTTTACGTCGGAACACGTACAGAGGCGGCGAGACGCGCGCGCGTCAGTCCGCTTGACTTATCTGACACTTCTGTCGGCATTACATTCACTTTTATTTTTTTGGTACTGAGTTTCGCTGTGCTTAGGAGTTGCTTATTCTGTTAGGGCAGTGTTAGTATTTATAAGTTTGAAATAAATATAGTACAAGTAGCGAAAAATTATATGATTCTCTAAATGCGGGTAATTCTTGTAAAATTGTTCCTCCGCTAATTATCCACAAAACTTTGAACATTATATTTGAGGTAATTGATTATAAATGCAATTATTTTCTTTCGGCAAAAACGATGATTTTAGACATTTAAACTTCTATATGAGCGTCAGGTATTCTAGTTTAATTGTCCCAAGGCAAAATGGCACAAACGGAACCCTTATAGTTTCGTCGTGTTTGTACATCCATCTGTCCGTACGTCACTGGCATTTTAGTCAAAAACTTCAAGATGTATATTGATGAAATTCGGATTGTAGATGTCTTATATAAATCGCTACTTACTCTGTTAGTTAAGGAATAAAAACAAATATTTCTAGGGGGACACTTAATACGTGTAACAGAAGCTGAAAAATTTTTTTTTCAACAAAAATCAATGTGTGACATATATTTTGTCAGTTCTAAAATAACGCTTAATAAATAGTCTCAACGAAAATTATTTTGAAGACCATTGGGTATTCCGTTTTTGAGTTATTTCCGAAAAACTGCGCTTCTCAACAAAAGTACGTAAATGCAATGAAGATACGCTATTTTGCAGGTGCACTTTAATTTACACTAGTTTCAGAATAACAGTCGACATGTCTAATGGTTTCTTTATTATAGCCAACTAAAGCGTTTATACTTACGTGCGAGAAATATGGAAAAAAGTGTAACAACTTAGTTTTTTCATCTGCAGTGCATTTCTTAGTAGCAACAGCTTCGGAACCCTACACTGATCATGGTCCCACGTGCTCCTGGCCGGTTTTTTTTTAATATATTGAATAGCTAGTATCTGTCATTCAAATAGATCTACGTAAAAAGATTAGAATTTGTTAATGCTTTTCTCTTGCTTATTCAATACCAAATTTTCGTTTCGATTTAGTTTTTCATTATTAAAAAAAAAAGTCGTACAATAAATTGATATCAAAAAATATTTTTAATTTAAGGAAAACTATTTACCTTTCGATGAAATTCGTTACAATACCTCTATCATCTGTTCCAGGAATAGCGTAGTTATCAACATGTCGTGCGCAAACGTCGATCAAACACGAACTTTGATATTATAATATTGATGTCAAAGACGAGAGATGGGGGAGTATGGGCACGAAGTCGACAAATTAGAGACGCGACATCGACTAAATTTTCATAAAACAATAGGTAATAGATTTCTCGGATGCTTTGTACCTTACATAGAAATTTCATAGAAAAATAGATATTATTCATAGAGCGAAGCAGGTTAATGACGACTTCTAAAGCAAAGCTTTAAAAGTCTGGAAGCTTAAAATTATAAAATCTATGACATTATTGTGACACTTTTGAAAAGTTTTCCATTAAACTACTGCTTGATGAGGAAATGTATTTCTCGAGTTGACCTTCGAGGGTGACAATAAAATATTGATTTCTGTTTTTATAAGAGGTACATACAACTTCAATTTTTTTCCTTTTTGGGAGAAAATATTTCACAAGGGCTGAACTGCAGTACACTCACACATGGGCAAACGTGACGACTAGCAGATTGAAAGAATATATTTTTAAACTGTTAACTGTAGTTTTCGCCTGTGAGTCTAGTCTCGTGGAATTAGAACGAATCCCTTCAATTCTGATCCCGGTCCGTTTCGATTCACATACCAATCCCGCTCTAGCTTTAATTCCAATTAAGTTATCCCAAAAGAACATACATTCTTACACAAAAAGTACACATATTCTTCTTCATCTTTCTACCTTAGTTCCAACTTGATTTGGCGTCGGGCCTTCTTGTGCGTTTGCGCCAGGCCATTCTGCCCTGGGTTGTCAACAACGGGATACACGTATCGTCGTTAAATTATTTCATTATAAAACATTCTCCAAAATCCAATTTCAGTTCTGATTATGATTTGAATTCCAGACTGGTGATGATCTAGATCCTCACTTGAAGTTTGCTGTCGCCAATATCCAGTCGGTGTAAAGATATTAAGAAACTCGTTCTTGTTCTGTTCATGCCAGCGAAGCCGCAGCTAGGGCGTCCTGTATAACGTATGCTGGCTATATTACAATATATTTGCATTCTAATAAAAAATCGTGCGTATTGGATCAGTGATTCTTTAATTGCAAGTGCACACTCGGACCCACAGACGGAGTGACAGAGAAACGTCGTGTTTATAATACGTAAGAAAATAACCTTGATAATTTTTGCCTAAAAAATGGATATTAATCATTTTATTCGTTTCAGTATAGTCTCCCAACTTCTATTTTAGTATTTGTACTTGTAAACAATGGTTGTTGACTAAATTTTTCAATATTTATTGTTCAAAAAAGATGAATCACCGCACAGTAGTAAAAAATGACACAAAATAAATTTCATACAAGTATTAAATAGAATAATTCATGCAAAATTGGTGACACAAATGCAATCAGAACAATTCCAGCACAGTCTGATCTCATAAAAAATGTGTTCCCCTTAAATTTTGTAAGTGGAAGTGCTCTGACGTTACCAAACCGACATCCTAAACGCAAAACTTTTGGAAAAGCTGTGCTTAAAAATACGCTAGTTCTTTGATCGTAGAATACCACCTCCTTTCTGCCTTTGCATTGATACACCAACTTTCAATACGTATGACTATAAATTGATGTAAAATTAAGTGCTTCACCCTGAAATGACGTAATTTAACCCTCATATACGTATGTTATATGTACCAAGTCTGAAACTAGGTTCGTAACACCATTGATTGTTCAACATGCATTTCCTTGCGCTATCATCCTTTTCGGTAATCCTATTACACTTATTATATTTCAGAATTGAATCGTCCCACTTCGATCGCGTCGCAGCCGCCCGCCCGGAAGTGATCTCGTACACGAGTCGCATCTCCGACATAATAAATTCTAACAAAGCTACAAACGAAGTCAAAAGAACGCATCTCCTTTAATCGTCCGCGAATGGCTCCCGCCCCCTCCAGTTTTACTCCTTCGATAAATTATGTTAAATCGGCATAGGGCCGATTGTCAAAGCGGAGCCCTCGTCGACATTCCTGTAATCGGTTTAGGCGGGCGGCGCCCTCTGCACCCACCGCGGGGCGGGCCGCGGACGCACTCGACGCGAATCAACGTACGAAGATGGAGGCTCGTGTGTACGCGCCTTGTGTTTCGTTTCGATGTAGAGACGACGATGTCGTGGAAGTCGAGAACGATCGCAGTGAAATCGATTTCCGTGTTACAACACGTATACGGAACCCTCACGAGATCGCTTCTTTACCTACTGTCACAGCCTACGTAATCAGGAACGCGAAAAATAAAAGTATTCACAAAGTGTGACACTTTATCACATTTCGTTGTAAAGTGCATCAAAAATAGAAAATCACAAAAATTAACAATGTTTACAACGTATTATCACAAACCGGTGTTGTTTGAAGCTGGATCATAAATATTTGGAGTTCAACAATTGCTACACTCATATTAATATGATAGATAAAAGAACCTAGCATCGAAACTACAATTAGATGGGCAGACGAACAGTACCGTACAAGTCACGATTGACATTTATCGACAGTCGATTCTTATCTCAGTGGTGTTACCGTTATCAATTGTGTAATTTGTTTAATAGTAATTCGAAATATTTTTATAGCGTGAAGAAGTTCATAAAATGTGTGTTTGCCTCTATGATCCTTTTATATTTTTGTTGTACTATTTTTTAATGAGGATTAAAAAGAACTAACACAAAATTAAACATTTCTTTTCTAATATTTGAATATTAGATTAGGTTCAATTTTGAAATTGAAGACAACTACAGAAAAAAAAACATTAAATATTACAAAACAGTGTTGAATATAGAACAAAATTTTTTAAACATATTAAATAGAGCAAAAATAAACACATGCACAAACACAAACATAGTTTGTGCAGAAGGCGCGTCAACACGGTAGTTTGAAATGAGCACAAATTTACCTTCACAGCTATTGTGCACTTTCGTTGTGTTGTTTGCGCGATACTTCATTCAACCGACCGTTACAAAAGCGCGAACGCGAGAGTGACGACTACAAAAAGTATTTTGAGATTGACAAAATAAGTGACATATTTTACCAAAAACAGATGCATCACATTTTGGATTCTGTGTATTAAAATACGTTTAAGTAAAGAGACCATACGTTCAAGGATATTGATCAATTACCGACTAACCGGTATTTGAACCCGTCATTACGGAAAATATCCGTCCATCCGTGTAAACACGTTTGTCGTTAGGACCTGGTCGTGGACAAATCGACACCTCACTACGCAACTGACACATTATATACTCAAATGAGTCTACCCCAGTAGCTAAAGGACTGCAAAGCGATTCCTACCAGAGCCAGAATTTTATTTAGATATTGAAATCTATAGGTGTAACTTTCTAAAACGTAAGATGACTTTCAATTTTCTAATAATATTTAGACTTCTCGCCCAAGAAAGAGCAACTCGTTCAAAATGGTTCTCGTTGTAGCTCGAATCGCGCTGGCTTCAAATTGTAGGCATAAATAGTCTCGAATGACATTCCCAACACCCCCCGAGCCTGTACATGAAGCACGGCCCGCTGCAGCAGGCGCGAACTCCGGGGCCTGACGGAACTGAATTTTAATTTTAATTCATAATTCAGGTCCGGCTAGTTCTGGGGATGTCGTTTTTGCTTCATAATTGCCCAATTCATTACGAATGAGTTAGGTCGGCCGCAACTTTGTTTTGCTGCTCCCGGCGTCCACTTTAAACAAACGGAATTTAATTATAGAGTTCGTGTTTACTTTCTCAGTCGCGTGCCAACTTTGCCTTGAAAGCTCAACCGGCGAACGCCAGTTGGAAAAAAATTAAAGCGAAGTTAGCGAAGTTCCGCAATCAGGTCGGATGTGTTTGGAGTCGTGTAATTATTGTTAAGGCGGCCGTTAAAAGCTGTAATTTCAACAGTGGCCTGCTGAGGCACCGTGGAACCATCGACGCGAGAAATGTGACGAAATACAACATTTCCGTGTTAACTCGACGACTTCTGAGTCATCCGAATTCAAATTTGATTCGACAACTTAACAACGCAGCTAAAATATTGCCTTTTAAGCTATTTTTGGACCTTTAAAATATTTTTTTGGCTATTTTTTCTTTGCTCGGATTGCAAGTCCGGCAAAGATTAAGCTCGGTTTATGGTTCATATTAAATTCTTAAATTTATCACAAATTCCAAATAATATAATTTACTACCCAGAGATTAAGGAGATACTGATATTTTTTTGTTACATAACCCCCAACTCCTACAAAGACCTCTCGCCCCCGCACTCGAACGACGCTCGAATCAAACTTGGCGAGATTACTCCACGTTAGCTGGAAATGGAACCGCAAGCTATTCCGCGCACAGGGCTCGATTTACACTTTAGCCTATCGGAGAGTTATCGCTCTGCACCATCGCATCAAGTGGGTCCTATAAACTCACCTTTATATTCACGACGCGCTTTTATCATGGACATAAACCGTCGGTCTTTGTTGTGAGGTGAAATTTTTGAAAGAAAAAAAGAAAAAAGAATGAATGTACAGTATCCGTGCATGTAAGTGGTGTACTCGTCTATCGTAAGTATCGAGTTTTTCCGTACTGTACATAGTTAGTCAAATTTACATTGAACGCGCGAGTTTCGCCAATAGTTTGATTTGGGTGATGTTTGTGGTACACTTTTCAAATTGCCAACCACGACTCAGTTCGCTGAATGGGGTAATTTTTTGGACCGAGTAGAGATGTTTACGCCGTGGCGGTTGTGTTGCCAGTGCATTTTTAAGCATTGGCAAATAAACTTCTTTTGCAATAGATAGTCATCCGCTTGGTGATACTCTATTAAGGCTTAATGCGTTAAAGGAATAATATGCGTGTACAGAATATTGTTTCTATTATTGCAAAATAATCTATATCCATGGAAATGAATTGTTAAATAAATATCCTTGTATAGAATGGGAATAGCGGGACATTAAAAGTACAATTGCGTGTATTTAGATATTATTTGGTCAAATATCAATAAACAACGTAGGTAGATTTAGAGTACATCCATAAATATTTTTTTATTGACTATTAATTGCTTGAATTAATGGTTGATTAATTGAAAAGATGGTTGTGTCACAATAAAATACAACTTCAGCACCGTACGACAGTCAAAATATATTCCAGAAACATAGTTAACTATACAATATGTGTAACATACGTTCGTATAAGGTAAAATATGTTACGTAAACTAAATGTTTTATTAAAACCGCAAATATTTCAGCTGCCCTTATTTACAAGTTTTTCCCTTTTCAGACCCTTTTCCGTCTCCCCTTCGTCCGATAGCAGAACTTAAGCTTAAATCTCAGAATCCTGAACTAGTGGAGGTGCTATACATTGTTTGTACATATGCGTATTATCGACCCATTTTAGGTACATATGCGAATAAAACGTGGATCTTTTGTCCTGTTCTAGGTTTATCGTACAATTTTATTTTAAGCGCAGCGTAATATAATTATATAATTACATATTAATCGGTAATTGATAATGACAAATATCATCGTTATTAACCTATAAACATTCCATATTGTTTTATATTACGAATCAGACTACTTTCTTGTGAGCGTATTGTGGTGAGTGACATAAAAAAAAAACACGGGCCGGTGCGAAATTAGCGCCCAGTTTACGTACAAGGTATAATTTGCGGGACAGAAACTCACTGAAATTCAAAACAATAGTGCCAATAGACGATCAACGCTTGGATTTTAGGGAGGAACGTCAGCGAATACCAGGTGAGTTCCAAACTGCCAGGTGATACCTTAAACTGTTCGGGCGCATACAATCATATTTTTTTAATTATAAACCAACAGGTTTTAAAGAAATTCTTGTTCTCGTTTTAGGTTCAATACTATGCTTATCTGAAATTTTAATACACGTCTTTATTAATTAATACATGTTGTTGATGTTAATGTGAAGATGATATTGACAATCAATATTTGTGTCTCATATCTATCATAGGGTTGACATTTAACTTTTTGCCAAATCTAAACAGAATCAGTTGGGTAGTTTAACTATTAAGAGGGTAAATAAAGAGATAGACAGGCACTTTTACTTCCTCGTTTATTATATTAGCGGTATTCGCTCAGTGGTTAAAAGTATTGTCTTCGAACCAAAATGTTACAGATTCGATCCGGACAGCAAATTCATTGACACATCAGTAGCTAATTTAGGTAAAATTCACCAGTCTCTCGGATAACACGCTAAGCGGCGATCCCGGATATTGTTATGACAATTGTAGTGACGGTCCTCAGCGGGTGCACCCGCACGGATACGAGTGAAGGCCCTCAGTCTGAAGTAAGAACAATGTGGGTGGATATGTCTTACTGTTGGGGTACTTTAAACTCGAAACAAGAGCAATATTAGTAGAAATAGATGGCGGCGCGTTGTCCAGTCAAAATTGACTGCTATTGAAATTATTAAAAATATAACTTCATTTCATAAAGAACGCGCCTTATCGTTATACGAGAACATCGCGCTGTCGTTAAATTCAGTACAAAATAAATCCCCGAGGGCCTATACGTGAGTCCGCCTATAAAGTGAGGTGCCTCACCGCCGTCCTCTCGGCCGTTTGATTGCGCGTATCGCGGGCGTTATTTGCAATAAACGAAGGGAAATACCTCTTTAAACGCGACGCGGGGAAATTGAGAAAGCGGTACTACCCGCATTCCCCGGAATCACTTCGTTGATGAGAAATCTATAGAGCTACGACGGCTAGTTTCCGGCGTTGGATCACACTCGGCCCTCCTTAAGTCTCTGTTGGAGAGCTTGCGGTCGCTAAAGTGAAATAAAAGATCGAAATAGTTTGCCAAAAGTGATAATCGATGCTGACTACAATTATAAATCGACACAATCTTCAAGAACAGCATCGAGCAATTATAGGCCACTATCGACCGAGCTTCGTGGCCGCGTTTGCTCTTATTCCAGTATCGAGTGTTAAGCCACACACACTCAAAATTATTCAGCACGATATAGAGAACGTATCTGTCATCTGATCGAAGATATGATTACCACGTTCCTGAGGTATAGCAGCAAAAGGCTAAACCTCTCTCGTCTATGTCAAAGAAGGCTCGAATGTGGCACTGCTTTTCGTAATAATATAATAAAGCTACAGTCATTAATTAGGTAACTCAATTAAAAGGCCAATTATAGTGATTAAATACGAGATAGTTGTGAAGAAATTTTAAGGTATAGGTGCCTTAAACTAAAAGAGAAAGATTGTGAAAGGGTAGCTCAGTAGTAGGATTTGTTTGTTTTGTTTGTAGCTTTATTCTTTTGTAGGCGAAACCTGGATATTCGAGAATTCGTCGATGATCCACGATTAGGACTAAATGAAAAGATATTCGTACTTGAACTGAATGTAATAGTTTTACTACCGAACCATGTGTATTACTTTGTTACAACATCTTGTCTGGGTTTTCGTCAACTCCCATTGCACGCCAATAATCCACACAAAACATATAATTTTAGATAAAGAGGCTTATACCTGTGAGTCCAGCACGACGCTCTAAAAAAGAGTTTTTCTGTAGAGCCATCATTCTTATGCCGACTTAGTTCATCTCTAGGGCATCATCCTAGGTCCTCCGGTAGCGACATACGAGTAAACCTGTTCATCGAAGTGTGAAGCAATTTTTTTAACTCGATTTAAGCTATCAATTCATCGGTCGATATGACCATTTTTCCAACATGTCAGCTTCTACATTCAGGATCAGCATGTTAACCATTCGCCTAATACAGTATATCCGATCACACATCGATCGATAAATAAACGATATCCATCACATATTCATCACTATTAATGATCTTATAAAACCTCATTTGTATATATTACATCAAACCCTTGAAATAATTCTTGCAAGGGATCTCGGGTACGCATATGATAGAAATTGTTCGAACGATACGTGTCGTTACTGTTCTTAACGGAATTAGCTGTTTCCGAGTTAAGTGTACGATACGTCGGTTCAAACGTGGCAAGCAGCGAACGAGTGCGAGCGACACATAACTCACCGGGGCAGAGACAACTCCGTCGGTAGAAGCAAAAAGCGCTGTGAAATAGAGAAAGGTCCATGTGTGAATAAATCATTGCAATTTCGGGGCTCGATCGCCGCCCGCGCCGGCGACTGACGAATGCCCTGCCCGCGTTGTCTTATTTATAAGTGTGCAATTTTTAGGGTTCCAAGCCAAGCCAAAATGGCAAAAATAGAACCCTTATAGTTTGGTCATGTCCTTCCGTCCGTCCGCATGTCACAGGCATTTTACTCAAAAACTACAAGATATATATTGATGAAATTTATAGTGTAGGTGTTTTTTATGAATCGTTATTTATTTTGGTAGTTCAATATCAAAAATAAATATTTTCAGGGGGCACTCCGAACATATAACAGTAGATGAATAATTTTTTTTTGCGCAAACATTAATGTATGACACGTATTTCGACAGTTATTTTAAAAACACTAAGGTTTCTAAACAATTTTTTTGATTAATTAAATATTTTCGAAAATAATCAGTCCAAGTGTAGCGTAAATTTTGTCCCCCCTTTATTTTTTTAACCGTATATTCAAAAAATATAAAAAAAAATTAAAAAGATAATGCTTAATAACAATTTAATGAAAATTATTTTGAACATAATCGGACATATTGTTTTTGAGTTATTGCCGAAAAACGACGCTTTTCAATAAAAGGATGTAAGTGACATGAAGATGCTCTTTTTTACTGGTGCACTTTAGTTTACACTAGCTAAAGAGTAATAGTCGACATGCCTACTGGTTTCTCTAGTTATAAGTCACGAAAGTGCTTATAACTATTATGTGCGGAAAACATGGAATAAGTATAACTACGTAGTTCTTTCATCATAGTGTATTTCTTTGTTGAACAGTTTCGGAACTCTACATTGAGCATGGGCCGTTATGCTCTTGGCTAGTTTTTTTTTAGGTTTTGAAGAAATATATATAGGTATTTTGTTAGGTTCTAGATGTTAAATAAACAAGATAATCGATAAACTGATACACAATGACTCCGAATGATGTAGAGCCCAGCATGTACAAAATGTATTAAATAAACATGCATGTTTAGCGATGTTAAGGTCGACACATTGAAGAATGCCGAAAATAAAACAATACAGAAATAATTTTCATACGTTTAATTGGAAAAAGTCAAAAATTATTAAAAAAATAACATAGCACGTATTTATGTATGTATGTATGAAGTTACATTATTATAAAAATATGCCTCTGAAATTAATAGAACTCGGTAAAATTCAGGGTAATCAAAAATTTACACTAAAAGATTTTACGAAATTCACATACATATTTAGTCAAATATTTGATGTGTTTTTTCTGCAACTTTAATAAATATAATTTCATTAATAAAAAAAGTAATGTATAAATTAACCTAAAATCTAGATACACAATTTTCCGTAAATTTATCGTTTTAAGCTAACTTCATGGTGTTGGGTAATTTCCGTACCTTACTAATTTACATTCTGATTGTTTCACTAAAACGTTTTATAAGACGTTATCACGTCAAAAACGATCATTCATCTAACGATCGTTTCGATTGGATAAAATTCTGGATTTTTGATTCGCGGATTTTGTGAATCCAATGTTCACGGGATAATATATAAGAATGAATTTATCAAAAATATTACATGCAATTCATACAGTTACTAGCTGTTTCACTGAAAGCAACCCGGTGTCCTTTTCCGCCATAGATTGTGAATTATTCTTTAGTTACATGTTCTGTGGACTGTCTGACGATTCAAATTTCTGATGAAGGTTTTCTATATATTGACTAACTGTTTTACAATCGCAGCTTTATGCGCTTGGATATAGAATGAATTTCTTCATATTTTATATCAATCGATACTGCTGTCGATTCTCGTCTTGTACTTGCTTTTAATTCTGGTCCAAGTACTGTCTTTCAATTAGACTCCGACTACGCTCTTGATTCTAATACCAGTCTTACATTTAATTTTCGATCCGATTCTGATTCTGTAACCCGTGTTGCTTGCCATTTCATTGGAGTTATATATTAGTCAAGGTTCCAATTTCCACAAAGTCGGGGTAAATTTTAATATAGATATACAGCTTTCTATAAGTGAAATTTTTTTTAGAATCAATTTAGTAGATGGTTCAATAGTACAAATATGTTAACGATTCCGGGTACAAATGCTAATATCTGTAAAACAAAAGGATTCAAATGCGAAGTTATGTCACAATTTCAAGTTAATCGAAGGACTTCTTTTCGAGTTGTGCAACGACAAATATACGTAAGTTGTATTTTTATATACAAAGCTTGCAATGAAGTGTGCTCACTTTCCACACGTTACACCTTCATTTTTGATATTGAAGTTCTATTCGTTAGAATTGAATTGCACCGCTTGACGCAAAAGTTCCATCGGTCACTTACGGTACGCAAGAGCTTAGCGTACTTAGCACTATTAATGTCAGAACGCTACGTGTTCCGTTTAATTCGTTTCTGGGCAAGTATGAAGGCTTGTGCTAAATGCTAATTTTAAAACGATTTTTCATTTTTTTTGTATGTTTTAGACAGAATTTAATATAAAAGTAAGCAGTTCAATATAAATATGTTTTCAGTGAAAATAATAGAGTTTACCTTATTTTTTCATCTTTTACGTGTTTATATCGTTGTTTACTTTTTTCTATATGATTTTAGTTAAAAAATTTAAATAAAGCTCCGGTCGAACGGTTGTTTTGCATTCTTGTTCTTTGTAAACTATTAGTTTCTTATAGCACTGTCGAATGGCTCATTTGAAGTGAATAAGTTCAAACGTAGCAAAGTTTAATTTCATGCTATTTTTATTTACACAGTGAAAGTGCATTACCAAAATCATGATTTGAATAAAATTGTATCGATTTATATCTCTCTTTGGATTTTATGATTGTACTGAAGCAACTGCACAATATCTCAAATGCATATAATTGGGGTCATTAACATGTACGTGAGATGTATTTTTGGTATTGAACGAACCGATTTGTCGGAGAGTCGGCAGCGGTAACGGATCGCCATTCCGCAGCCCGATAAATACAGTCAACGTCCAAGGATCGATGGGCACTTTCGGCATCCGACGCTCCTGCGTCCTTCTCGATCTACCCTCCACCTATTCGATCTGCTTCTTCCTAAAGATCCGAAACGGAGCTGTTTGTTCACTCGCTTGAGTATCCACCCGAGAAGATATTAAAGATTCTCAAGTTACAAAGGTTAATAACCTGAGCAAACCTCAAACATCGAGGGTTGCGCACATTTAAAATAACCTATATTATTATTATACGATCTTTCGGTCTCGAGTATTATACTTTTTTTCAGTCACAGGAGGGGTACATACTCTCAATTTTATATCTTAGATCTTCAGCACTTCACGTCAGTCCAAATTGAATCTGAAGGCCATCAAAGATTGTTGTCACCAGTACGGCGACAGCATTCCACGTTGGCAAGTCATAGAGCGAATGTGCCGGATCTTTTGTAGTCAATACATTCAGGAGAAAAATCAGATAGCTTTCTTAGAATTAAGTTATATCATTTCTATTTTTTAGTCTTCTGGTTTACAAACTTTGACAGTAAAAAGTGGGACGAAGGATGCTATAATTTATAAATATATCTCGCACTCTAATTTAATTTTTAAAATACTCTCATATCTTTAAATTTTTATCTTAAATAAGTTTTTATAAATAAATATTATACATTAATAATTACTGTAATAGATTCTTTTGACTTAAAACTATTAAATACGAATTGTGGTGTGTTCAAGTGATCACAATCATACTTCAGTACGTAGTCTATAACCTAGTCACGTTACACACACCTAAGTTTATTTCAAAATCGGCACGGAGCTCGTGTCGCGCAACTTTTACTCGCAGTTGGCCGATTTTTCACGAACGCCGCGAGGGTGAATCTCCCGCATTTAGCGGGGAGGCGGCAACAAACAAGCGCACGCGGAGGCCCATTCGCGCTTCGACGACTTCTCGAATAGATAGTTACGGAGTGGAATAGTTGTTCGAGGAACTTCCGCGGGTCGCCCCGACGTCGGTGTAACGTATTAATGCGATAAATTATACGCATGTATCGATTGCTGCCTAACTCGAGGCCGGCTCGATCCTTATCTGCCGCCCATCACGATAAATATCGATAAAACATCCTAGTGATATACGAGATATCGATATAGACGTGTTTACATCTTACATAATAATACATGCGAAGAATATTTTTTAAATAAAACGAGTAATTTTAATTCCATAGAAACCATTTTTTTTAATTTGCTCTATATATGATTCTTTCGTTCACGACTTCGGTGAAGCCACGTCTTGCACAATGCCAAATTTTATGATTTTACGTCAAACATCCTCCGACGTGTACTGCCGTGACCGACAACGGGACCGACTGATACGATGCGTTTCGACAAGAATCGACCGTTTCTATAACATGATACCGAAAACTCGTATCTGTTGACTGTCTTACATCAATATAGTAACTATTCTGTCAAAAATTCTCTACGAATTTTTGACAGAATATATTGAATGCCATTTAAGTGCGAATTAATACGACTCATTGCTTAAATAAGGTAGCGTTTATTTTAAAAAATAGTATTTATATCTTGGATTAACAAACACTAGTACAATAATTACAAGAACGTGTAGTTTCCGAAGCTATACAAGAGTTATTCCGTCGGCGACAGAAAGCGCCGGCATTAGCTGTCGGAATTCCACTTAATTGAAAAGCGACAAAAGCAATCGTGTAAGCCTTAATTAGGCGATACATTCCGGCGAAGGGATATTAACGTAATGACTCGAGGGAGAAAAAATAGCCATCTGGTGCGCTGGCGCGGCGCGGGCGGGCGCGCGCGCCACCGAGTAATAAATGCCCGCCCCCGTTTTTACCGCAATATCATAGATTTTTTCTGTGCTAACCGTACATTCCTCCACGTGCCGAATTCGTTTTTGATTGTGTTCACGTTTGAATGTTTGCACATTCCCTTTTTAACCGACTTCGATAATGCGGAAGTTTTATATATTTTTTTATGGAAGTTCACCGATAACTTTTTATTCTTTCTTTTTCTTTTGTTTAATTTACTTTGTTATGTCCACCTAGCTAAAATTTAATCATCCTATGTGCACATTTGTAGGGATTAGGTATAAACCAAATTCTATGCACATCATATTCATTACATAATGTTATTATACTTGTATTGATCTTTAAACTTTGAAATAAATAAATAAATGTTTTGGATAGATGATATGATGATAGATATGGATAGATATTTTTCAATCAAAATAATATTTAAAAATATTATTTTGATTGAAAAAGTTCATTTTGGACATGGTCTCATAGTCATCAAGTTAATGTCGAATGATGGACTACCCGAGCAATACCCTCGACTATTATAGACAGTGAGTGTGTTAAGATCTTTTTATAAGTTTTTCAAGTGTTTACGCCTAGAAGTCATTATCTCATGTTACTAATCTGATAATGGATGCCACATCATTCCTTAACGTTTGAGAGTTAGAGGAGATTACTGCGATTTGTCGACAGGAGCTCTTCAACGCTTACTAATTAAACCGACTATTCTAAGAATTAAAATTACTTATTAATCTATGTGCATATTTTTATTGATTTATATAATTCCAACAAACTTGGCAGGAAGACGTCGGTACTATCAGTGATAACAGTACTGCAAGAAATAAGAATAATTCGTATAAGAACAACTTAGCAGTTTCACTCCAACTAAGAATATAGTTACGTATAACGTAATGATTTGGTATGCTCGTGGGGGTATCAACGTCCACGGTTGTTTAATAAGAATTTACGTAGGTTGAAAACAACCGACGAAATATCTTCTCTTATAAAAATGTGGTAGAATTCTCTCGGATATTTCTGAGAAATTTCCTATCTGGGGAGAACATTATTAATAATACGTATAAAATTAATATTAATGCCCATCTCTGTGCAGTAAAGCGACCGACATAATTGATTCTTTTTCTACGTCGCGTTGTTTTCTCAGAAAACGTGTAACAGGATATTATGGCGGAGTGTTTTTGTTTTCCGAGAATTGATTCGGTCCGTATTTGATTCGAATATTTTTTTGAGATATTTATTTATGACAAATGATATATTAAACAAATATACCTGTTGCATAAAAAAAAAGTTATTTGCTTTATGAATATGGTATAAATATTAAAAAAAGTAATATACCTACAATAAATGAATAAACATTATTTGAGTATCCAGTGTTATTATATAATGCTAATACGTGTAGTATTATTACTTTAAATTTCATTTTTATGTCAAACAATTAAAACTTAATGTGACTGTACAGTTAATTACGTTTGTCTTTTGCCTACAGCTTCATCCGTATGCACAAAATAATTCTTAATCTTTTATATACGTTTACATTTCTATTGTAGTTCCGCTTTAAATTAAAGCTTTGATAATGATCCCAAGTTTAATTTCACCCTAGGCTTCAATATTCCAATACATTTCATTCCAACGGCAATCAAATTCCTGATTCCGATATTTGTTCCACTTTTGGCCCTTGTCCCGATTTCGTTCTTGGATCCGACTACGGTCTCACTATTAGTTCTGATATTCATTACGTTTTTGTTTCTAGCTGTAATGAAATTTGCGGTTTTGTTCCCTGTTACGATATCTATCCCGTTTTCGCTTCCGATCCTAATTCCTCTTTCAGATCCGATTACGGCCACGTTACCAGTTTTAAATCCGATTGCAGTTTCAAATTCCCTTTTCAAATATTATTCAATAAAATACATCAACACTATGTCGAACTCCCCCACAAACGTTAATTAACATTAATCATTTATTTTCAATATAATTTATTTGAATTAGGTTCTAAATTAAAAAGCACAGGGATACCTATTTTCTTATGCAAACTTTCATCCACTTTTTTTGGTACCTTTAAGGATTTATTTTATAAGACGTCTTATATGTGTATTTCATTTATTGTCAATATAAACGTAGAAATGTCGGTTACACGTCAAAAAGTAGGCACTACTATCGGTGCTCGTTTATTTCAAACGCAACATCGATGTCTTTACCGTAGCTCGTGCATGAAGTCGTTCAAAGCGTCAAAACGTCAAAATAACGTCATTCATCAATACGTTCGCTGTGTCAGGGTTTTCATACCTCATTCACGAGATAGCACTACCCAGGTATATTTCTGACATTCTTTTTTCTTTATCGAGGTGCTAAGACATTAAGCTCTCCGAACGACCACACTTCGGGTTCGAAGTGCTAACGAACACTCGGGACCTGCAGTTCAATGTGGTCCCTGAGGAACGAAGCAAATGATTTAAATTGCCTTGAATTTTAAAAATCACATGTAAATTTTCCATGGTCAGATTCGATCCCGGTAGTTACGAAACATGGTGTAATTAACCTAAGAGCCAGCACCGCTCTTAGATGGATTAATTACACATCGAAATACAAACAACTACATAAAAATATTGCTTCAATACCTAAATTTGTATTCTGTCGGCTTAAAATACGTCTGTAGATTTATGAGGTGAATACAGAAAACTGCGTGTGGCAAGATATAATGTATTTTTTTCAGTTACACATAGAGATGCATTTTGAACAGCATCGTATTTGGTCTTAAGTATTGTTCGTATTTGACAATATCAGTGATTATAGTAATATATTTAAATTTTTCCTGGCATTTGATCAACTTACAAATTTAAATTTCCAATTGCAAAGTCCGTAGTTCCGAAAATGTATATCAACTATTTTTTCTAATAATTGTTATACATGCTTATTTTTTAAAAGTTATATAAGCAAATTATTTCTATTGAGAAACTCAAAAGAAGCTCGGAAATATTTAAAAACATTAAATCCTTTAAGCGTAAGCGACACTCATAGTCTGTAATCGAAAGCTTACACAGAACTTGACTAAAATTATTATAATAACCCTATCGCGTTGCCGCTCCCTTTTCCGGACGGGCCGTAACAATAAAATCCCGCGATGCACGTATCACAAAACGGAATCCCTTCGTTTGCGGGCGCTATTTTCAGAAATAACAATGCGCAAATTGTTATTGCCGAGATAATTAGACGGGGCCCGGCACGTTCCACATGTCGGCGATAGAGGGCGCGGCGGCGCCGCTGCGGCTTTTCAATGAACTCAAAAACTATTACGCGAAAACTCCTCACGTAATAGCAAGTCGGCTTCGGTTAGTCGGCCGAGGAGCGCGCCCGGAGCTCGTCGGGTCGCGCCCGACGCGCGCCGCCGGCGAGTGCTCTCGCTAGATCGGCGCCCGTTCTTCGGAAAATAAATTTGCTTAATAATTTCAACTTCGAAGGGCATTTTAATTAACTCGAGATTAATTTAAAATGTTCTCCAGTACATATTTTAGACGTTTATAAAGATTATTTCTGGACATTTTTCATAGATCAATTTCGTTTTGGAGTTTATAAATACAGAAATTGTAAAATCAAAATTCCCCATTTAAATTATAATAGAACGGTGTCTTCCGATTCATCAATACTAAAGGCGTGTTACGAATACATTACAGTTGCATATTACTAATTTTAGGGCATAATTTTATAGCATATCATTGTATATTCATAGCCGATTTGCATATTCCAAATACATATATTTTTCCAATATACACAATTATGGCAGTACAACTAATAGCCGATTTTGCGGCAGATTTTCATAAATGCACTGCAAAAAACATGCCTCCCTACAATTTTATTTTAGAATTTAGATCTTGAACCTGCGCGCAAGCTCAGTGAAGGTTGAAGATATATGCTGCATAGTAAGTAACCAAACCAAGTAACCAAGTCGACGTGTAAGTAACCAAAAAATTTGTGTTGTATTTGATAGTTTTGGCGCGGAGCCCAATTCTATGTGTTACCCCCTCCCTTTGTATGTAAGAGTATACGTGAAAAGTGACGTTGAAAAAGATACCCGTTGCCCTTCTTTGAACTTCCTAGGGTATTGATGTAAATACTTGAAATTATCAACATTCGGCATGAGAAAGAGGCGCGGTTCTCATCATATTGCAGAGTTTAATCCCATGTTTGTTAAGTGTCGCAAGTGGGATCTACCAATAGGATGGATTAGAATTTCGTAATCAACAAGATACCCTTATAATTTCGCAATGTCCACCCATTCATCGATCGGTTTGTCTGTCCTCGGCTCAGATCAGAAGCTCTTAGTAATAGAAAGCTTTAATTTGGTATCTTTATAATCGTGTGAAAATAAAAATAAAATATTAAATAAAACGTTTTAGGTGTCTCCCTTGCACATAAAGTGAGGATAATTTTTTTTCGCATCTATCCCATGGTGTGAGATATCGTTAGACAGGTCATCAAAAACATTGTGAGGGGTTTAAACCGTCTTCCGATTTAGGGATCCGTTTGCAAAACATCAAACTATAGAATGCTAATTTTTATTAGAGTCAAGTGTTACCCCTTTTACGAGGGGCGTTGACTATAAAACGAGAATGAAGTGTAAACTTTTTGGAACCAAAAAGAAATGAACACTGGCTGGTAAAGTTGGAATGTTGATTAGATTTTAAAAAAGGGAATAATTTTAATATACCTTGCTTTCTAATAAAAATGGTAGCCTTTTGTTTACAATAGATCATAACGTGTTGTTGAAAATGGAAAAAAAATATTGCGTGCGGTTATCAAACACATGTGCTTGAAAAATTTCACTGCAGAACAAGTTAAGTCTTACAGGATATTTTAGAAGCAAATTCTCCACCGTATTCTACAGTTGCCTGATGGTGTGCCGAATTTAAACTTGGAAGAACTTCCAAATTTAAATTCGGCACACCATCAGGAAAGTTTACCTCATTACGGTCATTCAACAACGATAGTGACCGAATTAATGGTAAAACGACCGAAAAAATTGTTTTAGCGGAACGTCGTATCACAGTACATCTTACAGCCGAAGAAACAGAGATTTCTAGTGGTAGGGTGCATAATATTTTACGCAAACGCTTGGGAAATAAAAAAAAGTGTTTACGCGCTGGGTCCTCAGGATGCTCAAAAATAAACCAAGCTGAACATTTTTTATCTCCTTTGGCATAGTTATAACAAAATTCTAATAGTTTTTTGACACAATTTACAACTATGTATAAAACGTGGGTTGACCATTACGACCCAGAAATAAAATTACAGTCTATGATTTGGAAAAGACCATCAATTCCAACCCATATGAAATTTAAGGTAAGTCTTTCTGCCGGATCATGAGATCATGAGTTCTCGTTTCTAGGATAGTAAAAGGGCGGTAATAATATAATATCTGGACCGCAGAGCTACTGTTATGGGTTTTCTCTCTATGCAGAACGAATAAAATAATTCGTTTTGTTCTATCAAAACAATCCCTCGGCTCACAGGTCCGCCGTTGCTATGGCTGCAACTAGAGATGCTAGCTTCGAAATACTTAAGCATCCTCCATAATCAATCGACCTTGCCCCTAGTGATTTTATCTATTTCCAAGGTTGAAGATGTATCCAAACTGACAGAGATTCGAAGATGATGAAGCAGTAGTCGCCGCAGTACACGAATTTGTAAGTGCTTAAAATGAAGTTTTATAAGAAATGAGTTTTAAGCTTAGAAAAACCAATATGCCAAATGTATTACGCTAATAAGCGACTTTGTCGAAACATAAAATAGCATTTTATAAAAGTTACCGGCCACATACTCTTTCTCACTTTTTATTAAATGTTTCTCTTATCAGATAAATGATTAGTAAAAAAACCATGGTAGTAGTATATATGTATTACGAATTTGAAAATAAAACTATCACAGTTAAGTGGCCTTTGCAAGACAACAAGTAATAGTTTTCTAAACAGCTTATAGAACGTAGTTAGAGAAGTAAAAAGAAAAATTTCGCATAAAATCCATTTAAAATTACATAGGTGTCTAGATTACGTTGTTGATCGTGTGAAATGGGTAGATGTGCTACCTATTTTACGCAATAAATTTATGTACCTTGTAAAATTATTGAAATATAAATCGTAACATTCTTAACACCAGCCGTTTTTAGACGTTAGTAGCCATGAAAGGGCGAATCCAACCGTGAAAAAATAGGTTCATGGAATAATACAAAATGCCCCCTTCTAAGCCTGCATATAGTGACGGACAACTACGAAACTTTACTCTGCGCGTGGCTCGACATGCACTTTATCAGTTTTTTAATAATAAATATGTTGAGAATTTTATAATGATCATATATTGTCATAGGAAATAGATTGCATCAGTACTGGCTAACACCCGATATGCAAACCGTACGACGGAGCGTCATTGGTCATATCGATTAGTCAATCGAACTTAGTTCAGTTTGACGTGACGAATATTTATTTAACGATCATCGAACCGGTGTTACTGAGACTGCATCATTAATTGCTATCTAAACAACACCAATTTTTATATAAAATATAAGGAAATGGCTCGCATTTGTTCGAATCGATTCATGTTTTCATTCATCCAAATCTATTCAATAAAAGATAGAATTTTCTTTCCATTTCTTTCTTTTTTTTTCTTTTACAAGGATTCAAAAAAAGAAAAAATTTTTTAACATAGTTGCAGGCGTTCACAGTGAAAAATGCGTTCTCTATTTCAGTACTTAATCATAATTACTTATGACACAATTTGCCATTTTGACATGTATGAATAGAATATAAACTAACGCCTATTTCCCATGAAGGTAAGCAGAAACTATAAATTTCCACATGGTACGATCTTTGCATATATCTCTTGCTTTACTGATATAATTAATTAATAGATTTAATGCTACCAAGCCACTCTGAACACCTCTATAATCCTGATTTTAAAATAATCGTAATCAACGGCTTCTAAGATGAGACATCTCATTAGAAAGCATCAATCACAGACTTACATATTAGGGTATACGAAGACCTATTTGATATGTCGGCGCGGCACCGGGCTATCGGAGCTAATGCCCTGATCCAGACCGATGCCGCCCAGTTCTAGCGCGTGCAGTCGTTAGTCATCGTTTTTGACGCTTTGACACCCGGCCGATTTATCAAGCATAGAGGAATAAATAAGTGGTGTCAATAAACGAAAGAATGTATGCTAACATTTATATGTCCGAGCGCGCTGTTATTAAGTTATTTGGATTGAACATAATTTATTTTATACTAAGATATCATCGTCAATTATCTATCTTTATAATGCTTTTCAATGAAAGATGAAACAAATCTTTAATCTCCAACTGTATCGGGACCTAAAGCGGACGGTCTTGACGCTAATAGCCTTACTGAGGCAATTAAAATACGTTATCATTACACCAAGTTTTATACTGGATTCCTCTTCAATTCATTCAATTTCATAATAGTTTTCTGTCTGTAATTTGTTATTACGTATAATTTGTCTGTAATAGAAACACCAGATTCTGATTAATACAATAATTAATAAGTATTATACTATATGATTACAGGAACAGTTGTTATATGTATATTAATAAAGATTTGCTTTTCAAATTTATTTATATAGATATCTTCTTTGAAAAAAAAAATGGAAAAATGAGGTAAAAAAAATTAAACATTGCTCTTTTAGTACCCTTTGTGAAATTTTGGAAGTAATAAGTAATTTCGAGATAATTATTGAAGAAACATTGTTGCTGTGTTATTGGTTTTAAACAACACAGACGGTACTATGTGAAAAAAATACTAAAGTGAATTTTGCAATGTATGTGTTCACTGTTGTAAATGAACATCAACAAATTTTCTCACAAAAAATGATATATTTCAACAGCGGACCCGCAAGACGCCGGCTAAAGCTCGGTTGTCCAAGTATTATTACATACATGAGTTAGTTCTGTTTTTCGAAGCTGAATTCAAAATAGACTAATATTTATCCGTGATAATATGCCAGGCCTAATAGAAGAGTAATTTACAGGCCAGATTCGAGAGCTTACAGCCTTATAATGTGCTACGACTGAACACATAGTGACCACCGGTCACCGGTCACATCTCTCCATCAGACATTCTATTTCTACCCACGAGGCCGATAACTCGATGGTTGCGGGTGTATATGAGCGGCGGTGACTGCATACTCTCTAATAAAGAATAAGACAGCTCGCATACTCATTTTCCCCTCGAAAATACTTTAAAAAAATAATTAGAATTGATATGACCCTATTATTTTCTTAGATGAAATCCAATTTGTGAGTTACTACTGTTCAGAATGTATGTAGGTGGTCAAGTGTTCTTAAAGCAAGTTTAAATTAGAACAACGGAAGTTACAAAGTTCGAAACCTTATTTTTACACACACAATAGAACTGTACAGCGGTCGTGTCTGTACACTGTAAATATTTTCCAAAAACTGATCGTGGGTGATGTAGAAAGCTTAACACAATGCAAAAAGACCATTTTTGAAAACTTTGTCTATCAGTTTGAACGCACCTTTCAGCCGAAATTTCATGAAGTTTTTACAGGTAACTTAAGCGTAGTTTGGGGACGTGGATCTTTGTGAACGTAAATAAAAAAAATGTACTTGCAAATCGATACTTCGTCAGTTTAAATAAGCACTCATTGTAGGTTTTAAACTCTATAATTTAATTTGCAATATACGAATCATTGCAGTTCGCAGCTATTGAACGAAGTCATCAACAGCAAATTCTTATTATCGAATCAACCGCTTATAACGATTGGATTCGTGGACGCCGTGCGCTATAATTAGGTATCGAACGGCCGCATGCCGAATGCGCGGCCGCGTCGCGCCGCTCAGCCGGTCTGCCGTGAAAACAATAGACGGCATGCGTTTGCATTAATGTTCAACATCGGTGATTCCCGACATATCGACATGCTAACTCATCGACGTAAAATAAATACACGTGTAATTATGTAGTTTATGGTGTATGCGTGTGTGCATAGGCGTTTGTGTTTTTGTGTGCGTGCGTGCATGCGTGTTTTTTGGGTGCGTGCATGTGTGTATGTGTATGTGTGTGTTTGTGTGTGTGTGTGGGATGAGTGTTTGTTTTTAAAATAAATATTGTATGTCAGTAGTCCACAGGGCTACATATAGGCTATATTTTATTAAAATTATCACTGTAGATTAGTTGATTTTGAAAAATAATTTCCACGCATACAGATTTGCGAGTACAACTAGTCATACATAACTTCGGATTATAGACAATACTTTATTATTTATATAAAACGTTAGTATGTTCGTGTCAGAGTTACATTACCTCACTGCTGAGATATAATCTACTGCAATATTCTTATTTAAGATTGAGGTCATGGACCTTAAGGCTTTCAGGCTGGCTCCGTTAAGATGGAAGCTGGAGTTATGAGTTGAGGAGCAATTTTATACTGGGAATCACCTATAGAGCATAGCCTAAAAATATTTAATCCTGGATTTTATACTTGTTTATCTATTTGGTATCTCAGCTTCGAAATGCTCTTCAACAAATTTCGGTTAAATTTAGATTATCTTATAGCTTAGTGAGATCTAAGAAGTTGCAAAATTTGAGCAACAAATGATTGGTAAAGTTCGAATATCTGCACAAGTGAAAACGGAACATAGACTGAGACCGAGATTAATACATAACATCGGAATCAAGATCTTAGTGAAATCCGGGCTCGGGATAAAAATCGAGGTTAAGATTAGAGTCGTGATTGTGATTAAAAAAAATAGCTAGAAGCTGCATCGACCTTGATCGGTATTCAGGGTATTTTATTTATCGAGAGCCATTGAAAAAACCAATTTTAGATAAGCTTTGATTTATGGAAGTCAAATTACTTTATTGTAAAAGTATGTTCAATTTTAAATTCAAATGTTTTTGGATATTGATTTGAATTAAAAGGATCAAAATTTTAGAGTTGTATTAGAGCAGACAGTACGGACAAAAACGTTACTTACCTGTAGGTAACAAGTCGCTCAGTCTAGTATGATACGTTCAAAACTAACAGCGACATCAAGTGTTTTGTATAGAAATATTGCCAATGTCACTTCTGTCACCAATATAACTTTTCATTTCTTTGAAATGACGCTTGCCTATAACATGCGTTAACATGCAGCATAAAATCCACGACTGACCCTCGAATCTGCCTCTCCACTACGAATTTCTATCCAAATGATTGAATATTGATTCTAGGGGATTGACAGTTATCGAACGCCTAAGCAAGTGTTATTTATTTTTATAATCATCTTATTCCGCTAACTGTTAAATTATTAATTCTACGTACGTTTCATGCCAACCAGGCACATCCTCAGGAAATTGCCGACAGTCACATCCACCAGGGTGCAAGGAGCGTTAAAACAACCAACACAACCTCGTTAGATAGGCCGCTGTCATGCAATGGTCAAAGATCGACGAAAACATTCTTAAGGCAGCCACAGACCACCACCGATAGACATGCCTGTCAAATGTCACAGACCAACCATCGGTATTTAATTTTAATAAGAAATTATGATTATTAAGGGGTATGGTGCATAACCGATGTATCATTGATTTATAAGCCGCCAATTTGTGTTGCCATCGATGACAAGAAAAAATGGGTATTGTAGTATCTGTGCACGTGGGTTTTCTATATATTTTAAATTCATGTTTATTATTTTTTTCTAGTTAAGGTCAAATCTAAAAAAAAATATAGAATTGTTTGTTTTTTCCTCTTCTTGCACGTGTGTGAGAAGGGGTTACGTTTAAATGTTTTGGAATCCTTCGAAATTTTAAAACATAAAGATAATAATAATATGCTCAACGACCAAATTGACGTTTATAAGCCGCCATTATTGGACGTACATTACACGTAGACATACATTATTGCCTGTAACTATTTGGGTAATGTTGGTGATGGTTGGTCTGTGACATTTGACAGGCATGTCTATCGGTGGTGGTCTGTGGCTGCTTTAAGAATGTTTTCGTCGCTCTTTGACCATTGCATGACAGCGGCCTGTCTAACGAGGTTGTGTTGGTTGTTTTAACTCTCCTTGCACCCTGGTGGATGTGACTGTCGGCAATTTTCTGAGGATATGCCTGGTTGGCATGAAACGTACATAGAATTAATAATTTAACAGTTAGCGGAATAAGATGATTATAAAAATAACTAACACTTGCTTAGGCGTTCGATATCTGTCAATCCTCTGGAATCAATATTCAATCATTTGGATAGAGATTCGTAGTGGAGAGGCAGATTCGAAGGTCAGCGGTGGGTTGCATGCTGCATGTTAATGCATGTTGCAGGCAAGCGTCTACTATGGATTTCCACGAATTAACACCTCACACAATACAATCTTTGAAATGATTTGAAACAAATTTAAAGCTGATTCGAATTGCTTATTATCATTATCAAATTTCACACTTTCATACGAAACTAAAAAACTAAATACTGATCTTATTACCTTGTTAATCTGATGCTGCAGTACATCGTGAAATTCCTCAACGGCGAAGAGTAAACACATCGTGTTTATTAATCGACTCGAAACAAGTAGGAGATTCTATGTTCGTCTGTATGATTTTTTTATGTATGTTCAGTGATAACTTTGTCACTTGTGGACCGATTTCGAATAATTTTTTTTTAGAGAATACTGTCGAGACGATCCCATAGTCACAAAGTCTATAATGATGGTACCTCAGGGAAATCGAGGACTACCTTCAAATATTATAGGCACATGTAGTGTGTACTGTGTTTGAGCTATTTCTTTACTTATTCTAGCGTTTGTGTTTGAAAGTCATCATTTGCTGCTGAACTGATGATGAAAGCCACAGCATTCCTTAACGATTGTAAACTGAAACTAATCTAATGGCTATTAGTAAACAATTAGTATTAGTAAAAAAATATACACAGAATTAAAATTACTTATTAATTTATGTAGAATTAATTCAATGTAGCAGTGAATGAGATTATGATTTGTATAACTTTTATACTATAAAGAATAATTTATACAGTTAGTATAAGAACAATTTGGTAGATACACTCCAACTATGAATAAAAAAGACCCTGTAATGATTATGAGTGGACAATAAATTCGGTATGTGAACTGTGCTTCTACTTGCTCTGTGCAAAAGTAGATGAGATACCTGGTCAATCATATTAACCGTGGATTAATTCATATGTAAAGTAGCGAGATGAATTATAATGTCATAACAACTCTATAACTAAAAAAATTAAATTAAAATAAATTTTACAAAAACAAATGAAGCCCACCTTCAAACACCCATTTGACTAATTAGTTATTTTTGGAGTCGGTTCCAGGTAACACAAGACGAAAAAAAAAAGTGTTTGTAGAAACACTGATATTCATATCAGTGTTTCTACAAATACTGGGGATACGTGGATACAAATACGGGGAGTACTGAGTCAAAAGGATATCTTCTTCTTCTGAGAAGACACAATTGCACCTGTTTTATTTTTAACTAGAAACGAATCTGAGAATAACTAATTACTTAAATAGGTTTTTGAAATAGATTATTTTGTAAAATTTATTTTGCAGTTTGTTTAATACGCCGCCAAAGTAAGGCTGTCAAGACATATTAAAGAGAATATTTAAAGGAAATTTAATACAGTTTTTAAAAACCTTTTTTTCTAATTTCATTTCGACATTCGGCATCGAACCCGACCAAATCGCAATCACATCGCTCTCCGATTTCCAAAGGTAACGACGCAGCTCAGTGGAGCGCGCGCCGATACAGCGCGGCCGCCCGGGCGGAACGCATTACGACGTCACGGGGCAGACGTGCCCCGCTGCAATTACACGGCGAATTTCAAAATCAATCCTCGGGTATTTAAAATTCAGGGCGGGCGGCCCGCGCCCGCCGCGAGATGGCGCGCCGGGCGCCGGCCGCCCGCGATGTTTCCACTCCGTTTGCGCCGCCGGACGGCCGCGGGCGTGGAATGGTATGCGCCGATGTACCTCGAGGGAGATCATAGATTATAAAGTAAATCATTTGTTAATGATCCACGATTTGCTCGATGAGGCGATACCTGTTTAATATTGTATTTCGCTGACATTTGAAAACGACGATAGGTGTGGGAGTGTATTCAATGGATGCTATGAAAAAGAGGAAGAAAGAAAAGCAATGGCCACTTCGTAGTTGATAGTTGCACTTGAACCGGAAGGTACTCACTGGTTCGATTCTGACCATCGAAGAATTGGCCAAGGAGTTTTTAACTTTCGTCAAATTAAACATGTCTTAAAGCAAGTTAAGCCGTAGGTTTCGGACATTGTCATTGCATTAAAGACAATCGTCATTAGCAGTCCATAACACGCTCTAGATCAGTGTGGAGAGCTGAAGGTCAAATTACTCGATCTGAAGTAAAAATGTTGTGGTAAGCCATGCTAAGCCATGCGGTAGAGAGTGTGGTCATTAAAAATCTAAGATAGCATGAAATTAATGTCAGTGTTCTGTATAAGTGTAGGTCGATCTCTTGTCCGGCCTGTCAAAGAGGTCCCAGAAACAAAAAGAGTGCATGATGGACAAGTACAATCAACGACGTTTATGTGCATAGTTGTCAACCACATGTAGTTAGTAAGCCCAGAGGTCTCGATTAGGATTAGAAATTAAAAAAGTGTGTCAACATTCGTAACTGGGATTGTCCAGTATTCACTTAAAATTTCAATTGAAAAGTTATTTCAAAAGAATGACATGTATTTTTTACGTAGTTCACTAAAAAAATCGTTGCTAATATTCCCAAAAAAAGTAGGTACGTCCAATTGTAGGCGAAAGTACGGCCTTTCGCCTTCAAAGGGACTTTAATTATTATTAGCTTAACTCGATAGCGGCTTGAACTTTAAAAAGGATCGTTATTCAGTTAAAAGGAATATACCTATTTACCTGAAATATAAGCTTACAGTTTTTCTAATATTGGGAGAGTCAACCTCGACAAAATTAGTCACTAACATTCGCAGTGAAGAGTCGACTTTTTGTGAAATAGTTAGAAAGATATCTAGCTCAAATAGTTGAAAAACAACATTTAAATAGGTGACAGTTATAGTCTGACTTTCACAGACATTCGGTTTGTCTGGGAGACAGTTCAATATAGAGAGCCGTTTTAATTTTTTCGCGCTAAAAGGTGACGTCGTTGTACAAAACATTCAAATAACTTTCCCAAAATATATTTTTATTTTTTAGGATAAAATAAAAATTATAGGAGATTTTTCGACAATGGCCATCGGCATTATTATAGGGTGATAATTAATTAAAAGTTATTTTCAGTAATTTATTATTATTATTATTATTATTATTATATACTCACCCATATTTCCCTGAAGTGTAGCCAGAGACAACAGATTTCCAAATATGATCTTTGCATATCTCACTTGCCTCACATGCATTCACCAATCTTTTCAAGCAAGCTCAGCGGTTTTGGACGCTTAATATATGGACCTTTTATAATTTGCCAACAATTTGGTCTTCACAAGGTTTTCTAAAGTAATCTCAGCCGATGATTTCATCATAGAAATTGTATATGTAAATTCAGTCACTATACCTTTGTTCAAACCATGCCGTTCTCTGATATCTCTACTCGCACCTATATCTAACTTTTAGAAATACTACACATATACTACGCAGGGATCGTATTTTCACTGTATTGTTTCTACTTCCATGTTCCGTCTACCATAATCAAGTTTGGTACTTTTCATATATCTATGGATGAGAACTCCATTGTGGACAGCCAAACGTGCTAGTCGTGAGACACTTTTACTATTTGTTACAGCGAACAAAACACCATTCCCTTTAATTCCAATATTTACTCAATATCTCTAACACGTTTGTCATCACTTGTAACATAATATAACTTCTTTCGCTTGCTCAATTCCCTTACCTTAAATATGTAGAAATATATTTATCGCATTCAGTGGTACTGACGCTTCTTTCAAATACTATGACGTTCGTTTTGCTGAAATTTACTTTCATATCTCTTTCCTTAACGGATTCATTGATTTTACTTACCACCCACTGCACCTCACATGCTGACGGCGCAAGGATTACGTGGTCGTTGCGTCAATGCAAAAGGTACTCTGTGGTTGACGTACAGTCGGAATTTGACAGACAACTCAAACGTTTTTAATTCAAATCCATACTTCTTCATATCATACAGACAACTATAAACAGGTTGAATAGCTCTAATGAAACTACACATAACCGTCTGAAACTTCTACAAATCTCAATCGTTTTTTTAATTACTTTCTTTAATTTTCTTGCCAAATAATTATTAGTGTCATTTTTAAAACCGATACGTTTTTAACGGGCCTTACGAGAAAATAAAACTAGTGTGAAAAAGCGTTTAATATACTTATTTATAGCTTAAGCACGATTTCATTTATAATTTTGTTTTTGGGAAAGACTTAAAGTTACTGTCAATATTCTAGTGCGACGGGATAGAAATGTGGCTTAACTTAACAAAGTTTTTGATGCCTACTTTATTCTTTAGGTCTGGAAGACTAGTCTCGGTAGTATATCGTATAACCTCATCTCGACAGCGGTGATCGTATTATTTATTGTCCAAATACAAAGTTGTGTTCTGTGAGTTTTTTATATCGGAACTTATGTAAAGAAGATGTTGGATGCTCATTGTTGTGTCAGTCAAGTTTATATTACTATTTGTACTTCAGCAGTGGAAGTATACCTTCTCACGATCTTATCACGTTGGTCCGATGTAGGTCGGGTTCCTAACCACGGTTATCACTGCATCGAAGACAACGTCCGCGGCTAACATATCCTAGATATAAAGTATATGGTTCAATTTGATTTGAATTCAAAACCGACTATTCAGTTTGGCCGTAGTCTGAACTTGAATCTGTTATTTTTTGGTTCGAAGCTAACGTTTTTAATCTCTCGACCACCGCTTCTCGCATGCTCAATATAATATTGGCCCTAAATTTTAATGTACATACTGGTTAAAATAGATAAAAAAAAGTAGAACGTTATGATAAAAGTTGTGTGATTTTAGTGAACAAAAGAAATAAGTATTTTCAAATTGACCAGAAATTATCATGTGCTCGAAATATGTTATATATTTCATACTTTATGGTGAAATATGTTATTATCTATGAATAATATCTGAATATTGAGGTGATGCATCATCAACTCGTTATTCGTAGTTTACCATTATAAAACAGCTAAACATTTGTCAGTTGAAGTCAAAGTTGAAACTGGTGTTATAGAGTTACTTGGTGTACCGTGATCAAAACACATGTACCGGGGAAGCAGACGAACTTCGAATGCCGTATTATTCACAGTTGTCATATCCCGTCGTCTCTCATGTCGTTGGTTAGTGAATTAAAACCGACTTAAATGCGCAAGCGCTCAAGAAAACATCGCTGACGGCGCGCGCCGACTCGCGCAAACACGGCCGATATGAATCTGCGACACGTGTAACAAGCGGGCCTATTAGGGTTGCGCAATAAAGCGGTTCGAGTGAGCAATAACGCTCCGCCGGCCGCGCCCCCCGCCGGCGTAACGGCATAATCACTCGCGGCAATTAACGCCCGCCGCCTGCGCCGGGCGGCCGCGGACCCACGGTGTTCAAATCATGAGAATGTCTAGTAATGTAAAAATGAATCGCCCGAGCTGAAATTTCGGCTCCGGGCTCCTGCGCACTTGAGAGCGAAATATTTCAAGATTAAAGTTTTAGTTCGAGTCCCGCGCTCCCACACAGCGGTTACTTTTCGTTGAGTAATATTTTCTCTTGGCGTTTGATAAAACGTCTTAAGAAAAGTTATGCTACGTTGGTTATAGACGACTAAGTTACGTTACGAGATGAGTTTTTGATAACAATTATTCTTCCTACTTATCAACATATTTTACACTTCTCTCATCGTTGTCTTTACAACATATCCCGTTGATATTAAATTTTAACAAAAATTTTTAACAAAATTAAAAAAAGATAAAATGACTTTCTATCTACATATATAAAATCTTATCTTAATATATAAAAATGGAAATTGTTTTCATTGGTTCTGGCATCACGTAAGAACTACTGAACGTATTAGTATGGGACCATTCGACGCGGAATCTTTTGTAGATGATTATAGGCTATTTATAATATAATAAATGTAAAACTATGTTTGTATGGGCGTCTGTCATACTGTGTTACCGTTTTCCATGTCTCATATGAACCCAGATCGAATTATTTACTTACTACCTGTGCAACCGAGATCGCTCGGCTACTTTCAAGTTTAGCGTGGGAAAGGTGCGTATGTTCATTTCCATCAATATTCAATCGCAAAATTTACCCCTGTATTTAATGTATGTAGTGCTATCTGCAGTGTACATCATGTAATGCCTTTGTTGTTGAGAATAGTGTAATAACAATGTTGAGAAGTGTAGTAGCAGTGCAATTAAATCAATATTGTACGAGATGGAGCTGTAAATAAACCTATATTTTTATTCTGTAAAATTATTTTTTTGTAGAAAAGATAAAATTGAAAAGCAAACTTTTATGAAAACAAAAATTTTCATCGAAATCTTTACGACTTATTGCGAGATTGTCGTGGCGTATATACAAAAATTGTTTGTAGTATAAAATAGCATTACATTAGAATCAACGTCGATACTGTTCTTGAATTGGGATTGTGAGAAGCATCGAAATCGGAATCAAAGGCGGAATGAGAATCACTGACCGAATACACCGACGAACAATCAGTTACGTCCGATACAATTAATACGAGATATCGACAGGCTTTTATTACTAAGTGATAGCCTTGTTAAATTTATTTCCTGGCGCACATTTCTAGGATTTACTCTAAAGTTTGATAAAAACACGAAGTGGTTTGTTATTTAAATACTTAAAAAAATGCAGTGATTAATATAATGCTGCATTTGTGTACTATCATAAAGACCGTCGAATAGGATTTTTTCTCAAATAAAAAATAAAATACAAAGTCGCGCCTCAAAGTGTACCTCTAAAACGCCGTTCCCCGCGTATATAATTCCAGTTCCTTTCAAATCACTCGTAAAATGTACTGCCAAAGCGAGAAATGCCTTCAATCACGTTTCGATTTTCATATTCGCGGGCCTTAAAAGCGAACGCGGCCAGATCGATGAAATTATGACGCAAAGCTCTCGCGGGCCGCGGCCCCGCGCGGGGGCCGGGGCGGGACGGGTGGCGGGAGGGGAGGGCACACCAAATTGGCAAACTCACGATACAATAATTTACGTGGAGATGGAACCAGAGATGTTTCTGACATCGGTCTAATAGCTTTGGCCTCCTCGCTCTATGTAAATCCTCCGGCAGGCTTTTAGGATCTTGTTTCCCTTTTTCTTTTCTATTTTTTTTTTTTGAGAGACAGCAGAAGAAGAGGTTGGCAGAATAGAGAAATAGGCTTAGCATAAATTGGATAAATAAATGTCTCAAGATTCTGTTTAATTTATTTATCTTGCATACCATTGGAAGTTCACGAGTGAATACAATGTTTAAGTACGACTGCTTAGTTTTGAAAGATCATAGATCGATATGTTATTTCTCAATAAAATGTTTAATAAGTTCGATCTTTTATTAAACTTTTTTCAGATTTATTTATTTAAGGCAATCCATAAAGTTTACCAAACTTATAAATAGTTTTCATTCTATAGTAAAGTATTATGCTGAGGTATTAAAATCAAAACATTATTTAAAAAAATAATATTTGTGTATTATTCTTTCGCGTTAGTCAAAACATATTCATTGAGTCCTATTTGAAATGTCAAAAATAATATAACCTTTTCGTTCATTAATTAAAATGAATCGCATCCTGTTTTTAATTTATTTTACGTACACAATACATAAAATTAATTATGATCCCCACATTTGGATTAATAATATTTCTTAATTTATGAGAAGATTTCACATTAAACTGCAAAAAATTATAAAAAGAATGTCCAAAGAAAATAGCTAATTTAACAATTGCTTAAAAATTACAAGGTATTCCATACATACTCAGATATAACACGAGGCATATAGTAGTGGTTCACATTTTGATATAAACCTGCTACCAAACTAAACTAAAGCTAATTTATTTTACTTTCCATACACAAGTTCAAATAAATTTACCATATTTAGATTTAGGGAGTAGCGGCGACATGTCTTTGGCACTCATCGGTTAAAATACGACCAGCATCGCGGTACGAGTGCTGTAAATTTTTTATCGAAAACAGGGGCTGGCCCGAGCCTGGAGATGGCCAACCGGGTTATGTTGGACTTTTACCCACTAAAACCCCATGGTGCTTTTCTGGTCGCCTATACTAGGCTTCGGGTACGCTTGTGCATTCATCCACATCCCCGCGACATTATTTTACTATGCGGCAAGAAGCCCTTTTTTCTTGCGGTTAAGCAGGTAGCACTCTGGAACAAGCGCCACGTCACCTCCGCCCATAGATGGACAATGGAATTCCTGGAAACCAAGTCAAAGGAGGAGAATTTTAACATTTTTCCTACATTCTGCCAGCTGTGAATTTCTATTCTAACAAAGAACTATTTTCTGCTTTCTTTCCACCATTTTCTTTAGTAACATGATTTTTGCGTAGAAGATTTGTACCTCTTTTACAAGACATCGCTACCTATCATCTTTTCCACAATAGTCGGCAGGGAAAGGGCATCCCTCGCTGCGGACGTCAGGGCCGTGCTCTTTCTTCGTCTTGATCATGTCTTCGAGATATCCATTGCAGTAGTAGCGTTCGGTTAATAGTTCTTTTCTGATGATTCGGTACAAGTACTTCTCAAAACAGCCATGCTCCGAGTACTTCCATCAAGTGGAATGTCATGACGCCGGATTATTTATTCATCCGCAGTAACAGAAGAACTACTTTGACGGTTTGAAAACTGGCGCCGGGTCGTGCTAGCATCTCCTTCCATTTCACTTTCAGAGTCCTTAACAGTTCAGCACGTCTTGCCTCGGCCTCTTTTGACGTCGATCACATCAGCGTATCTACTTAAGTGCCTCCCTGCGTCATTAGAATATTGACCGAGGACTCTCGCTCTCGATCTCAAACTCAGGATGACGATTCAGCCAAAGTGCATGTCGCCGCACACGAAATCATTCAATAATTCTTTGTCACCCTGAATTCCATCAACTTCTACCATTTTGTAGAAGGACGACTGTTTTCATCGTCGGGATATCTTCCCTCGCCGGGAACCCTTATAAAGTCATCAAACGTATTGCGCATTCGGGCCGCCAATGTCGGGCATAATTCGCTCGAGGACAACAGCTGCATGTGTCGGCATTAAACTCGGATAGTGCAATATATTTTTGTTTCCCTATAGATAAATTAGTAAACAAGTTAGAAATAATGTGATTATTAGTATAAATTTTAAAATATCAAATTAATCAGCTAATACAATACCATGCATGTGAGGCCATTCTCGTATATAAATCTGAGATCTAGCGTTCAGCTGTTGCCCTAACACCCCTGGCCGAGGAAGAAAATCCTAATTTGATGCTGGCGCAATTAGTATCGTGTACACTCATCGTTTTCATATTTCACACGTAAATCTCTATACATTTCATTTTACCATGTCCTACATTCTAAATAAATGTAAGTAATTATTTTAAGGAATATTCAATAATTTTAAAAATAATATTGATTATTATATTGTAAGATAATAAAAAAAAAACATAAAAATTAAATTACAAAGGTACAAAAAATAAATTATGCTGTATAACAAAATTTAATTCACAAAGGTGAGAACGCCCACTCGCCGTACACTACATTCTATTTGTGTATGAAGAAATCAGTAATATGACAAGAGTGAAACCGGCGACACGCATATTTGATTCCACAATAAACTCAATTTACAGCTAATCCCATTTCGGATTGTTGAAGAAATAAAATTTCACACGCCGCCGTCTCACGCGCGGATGTAACCGGGACGGCGCGGCGCGGCGCGGCGGGCGGCGGGGGGAGCCGGCACGTCCCAATAAAATACTCCCGCGCCCGTTCACGGCCCATCCGACGAAGGCATGCCCTAGCTCTAGGAGCCGCTCGCCGGTTAGCCCCGCGGCCCGGCTTCCTTCGCCGCCCGTCGATTTTACGAGCCGCGTACCGGCTGATCGCGCCCTCCCCGCGGCTGTAACATTTAACTATTCCTTTTTATTACGACAAACGATTTTAATCAAGCCGAGTTTTTGTCCTTGGCGGACGCCATTAGCACTTTCCGCCCATCTCTTTCTCTACCCGCTTCCGCCGGTAATAAAATTCGGCGGGGGGCGGGGCGACGCACTTTCGAATCTCCGAAATTCGTTTTCGATCCTCCTCGACGAGACCGTTCGCTGGCCTTAAAAGATTTACAAAACTCTATAGGCTATTAATCTGTTTCGCTAATGAAAAGAGCGAGACTAGACCGGCGTCTCGAAATTCGCTAACGACGAATGCGGCTCCGGGCGGACTCCCGACTGAATATCTTAAAAATTCCGTAGAATCACTCACGAACTCGCATTCCGCGTAAAGTACCCTCGAAAAGTTATCTGAGAAGGAAGTTTTGAAGATTCCCACGAACTAGGTGGCGCTGCAGCGAACTACACCGGATAAGTTCAATATCGGCGCCGAATGGGATCCAACGGGAACTTGCATTGTCATACTTCTATGTCCCGGTGCAGTGAAATACAAGTGTGATATTTCGCTGTCGTTATATACTGACTCACTTTTTACTAAGAGAAAAAAAAACAACGATACAATAATGTGTTTGATTTACATTTTAATATCGCAAAAATGACAAAGAATAAAATCCACGCTACAAGATGAAGCGATTTTAAAAAACCCTTTTTTATGTAATATGTACATAAACTATAATATTCCTAAGCAAATAATTAACAATGAATTATTTTGTAACTTTTTGAAATATTAATGCTATGTGTTTTACTACATAAAGAGGAAAAAAACTAACATTATATTTTTGCTACAAAAATGCTAATATTTACTTCAATCGCAAAATATTTAAGTGCTTTTTCTTATGTGACGTTTTACTGTGTAGATGTTTATTTAAGCTTTCCTAAAAAAATGTACGTATTCCTATCACAATATATGATTATTAGAGAAAACTTATGTAGTTCGACAAACGCTGTTATTTTCTTTCAACATAGCAACCTCATTTTCATTTTATTTTTTATACCCTTAAGTCATTATTCCTAATTATGGGGTAAAAAGAGTTAATTTAATTCTAGTATGATAGGTCGAGTCCCTAACTATATTATTGCACATGTTTCACAAGTAAGAGAGATACACAAAGACCGTATATGTAAAATCTGTCGTCTCTGCGTACCCCTTTGGGTAATAGGCGTGAGCTGATAAATAAAATGTTTCAATGGTATGACGTTTCATATTTTACTTTCCCCTTAGCGGGAAGTACTGTGTACTTATATTTAGAAAACTCATCGGCTCATGCATAGATTCGAAGACAGGTTTATGTTTCTCCATTGTTGAAGCATACCCTGCTTACACAAGCATACACAACCTTCATTTTCATAAAGAGCTTTAAGCCGCCCATGCCGGCCGGCGGTGGCTGGGGTGATAACGTCCATCGTCACTGATGCGGTGGCGTTTCCTTGATCAAAGAAGATCTCATATTTTTCCTTTAGATACCACATTTCAACATCTTCGTTCACAACGCAGATAGGCGTGTGGTCATTGCCATTTATGATCATAAAAAATATATCAGTTCTATTCATTCACTTTAACGAGTGTTCAATTTACTTTTTTGGGTACTGATGGCTGTTGTCATTACTGATGACCTAATAAGTGGAATTACTCAAAACGTATACGTATGAGATTTAGATAAGGTAGCGCTTTTAATAGACGCATCATTTATTTCTGCATACGAATTTTATTAGTTAACATATATTTAATCCTCACACGCGCGATGTTAATTAAACTTAGCTTCTAGAATTTCGTCCGTACGACACGATTTTGTTTTTGATATTTACCGCGACCGAACATGACAGTAGTCTGTTTATATAATCGCCCTCTTACGAAGCCGAGTTCTATTTTTTAGATTTAGTCGGTTGACTAGAAAGAAAATAGAGTGAAAGTTTTATAAATGAAATAGAACGAGAATTCGGTCGATTTCGATTGACGTAAACTGGTGGTAGCAACGTCAAACAGTACATCAACTTAATCAGTATTAACCTGAACTATATTCAAGATTTTGGGGTCGTAAATTGCGTTTTTCACGTTAACTTGTATGGAAAGCAGATTGTGGTTTTTGTTCATAAGTAACGTGATTTTTAAGCTACGTATGAAAAATTCATAGCAATTTAATTGGAGCAGGTCAAGGATCAATAACAGATAGGTATGAGATTAATCGTCGATTAAGTTAACTAGCGGATGCGATGTGCGAGCGAAACGAGAAAATAGCTTTGGAATACTATGCTCGAGTTGCAACCGCATTTCACACAAAACTGAACAACAATTTTAGGTCTTAAACCCACTTTAAATATTCAACAAGATTTTTATTACAAGAGAATTTACGCCTGCGTAAAACATGTTCTAAATTTGTTTGTTATAGTATGGTAATACTATAAGCCATATACCAAGAAGAAATAAGCTAGATTTTCGTATTTTAAGCAAATAATTATGAAATATTAATTATCAATAGAATCATCAACACGCGACTGGCGACATGTTATTCACTATTGCGAAGTAGCAGGGGTAAGTAACCTGTGCGATAGACACGAACTCGAGACGCATGCACTATATATTCGAAATAATAGTTGTAATTCTGATTTTTCTCTCTCTCTTTCACTTGCTAATATCAGTTTTTAATACACTTAATTTTTTCCGGTTCTTACTCTTCTTAAAAACCTATTAAAAAGATTTATGTTCTCGAGAAACCTTCATCTATAAGATTTTATGAAATTAAAAGGCTCACTAATGAGTGCATTAAAATTAATTTTCATTCCTAAGAACATTTTTAAGCTTCTTGCGACACGCAAGGTGTAAATCTTCGTTCTTCAGCGCAGCCTCCTCGAGATTATACATATCTAAAGCGTCGACGCCATATACATTTTCCTGCTAGAGGGCAAGAAATACAGGCTCGTACAAAATGTATGGGTTCATTACAGAACTAGCAATTAACACAGAATATTATGCGCTCGACATCTGGAGCCGGTCTGAGCCAATTATACTCTAATATCTGTCGGCTCCAGACAATTTAATGGCTCTCTTTGAGACCGCAGCGCGGCGTTGTCTCTAATCCTCCAGTGAACCCGATCGATGTTTTACACTTATAGCATTTTACGTTACATTTTATACATAAAAATCATTCAATTTCTATTTTAAAATATAAGATGTAATTTTCTAATAAAACGTGTTAAAAATTATGTATTGTAGATTTTTTCTAGGATTGTAGAACTTCTTCAGTTGCCTTTTTTCTTACTTCTTATTCTTTTTCTGTTTGATACTATTTTAATAGAAAAATTGCAACAATGAAAAAGTACTTTAAATATAAAGTAGAGACAAAATTCAATTTTGTCGTCGTTGCGTCAGGATTTTGGCGCCCCACCTCCCCTATGTACCATTACATACATAAATGTCGCCCCACAATCTTTTTACTTGTGATTGAGGGAATTAATTTTTTATGTTGTCAGAACTGTTTGGAGGATTCTAATGATGGATGTCACCAGCGAGGCCATAACATGCGGGAATAATGACTGAACGTGCTGGGAAATGGAGCAAGTCCTTAACTGTGATTTAATTTAAAATCTTGTTGGTTAATTTGTTGATGGTCGTGATTCGAACACGCTACTTTGCGGCTCGAAGGCAAAGTTCTCGACCGCTTGGCCTCACCGTAGATAATATTTCCAATACTACCTAATTGGTGATTATTAGGTGAGTTAAGGAAAGTAGTTTCAAAATTATTGCACCACACAGATTACTTCTACGAGCTTATACATCGCTCCTCAACAAACAGAGCTAAACCCTCGATATGCTTACAAACCGAGTATTAATAAACCGAACAAATTTTTTTTCACTGGCACTTTTTTTCTTATACTTTTATGGTTTGCGAACCATATACAGCTAATAAGTATTGCTAGGCAGAACTGATAAAGAAAAAAAAAACTAGTTGAAAATGACAATTATTAAAAACGTCGATTAAAAATCTATTGAAAGTCCGTCAGTTACACAGTAATTTTTTTTCTACACTACAAATTTCATATCAAAAATTATTAAATAAAAATTAATTAAAAATAATAATGCACGATGTTATAAAATAATTAATTTTAACAAAATTGTAATTATAAGTAAGCAAATTTTTTGTTATTGAGCGTAGAAGGATACAGTTGTCCTCATAAACCCAAAATGGTAACACGTTCAAGCAACTTGATAAAAACTGAATTATTTAAATTAAACTTAATTTGTTAAGTTATAACTATATATAAAGAAAAACAAATGTAAACGTCAGATACTAAATGATAATGAATAATTGTTTATTTATGAAATGGGGTCATATCATATCGAAAAGACTAAATTGATAGTGAAAAAAAATATGAGATCTTATAAATTTAGACGTGGTTTTCTATACGTTACGGCTTCGGAATGGCTAGGAAATTACGTTTCGTGTAAAAATTAAGTAAGTTTACTACAGTATAGCACATATTTGTGAAGAAAAATTAAAAATTAAATATGAATAAAAATTGTTTAATAACAAATATGTAGAGGTTAGATTAGTCTCACGCCCGAATACGACCGAACGTGATCTGACACGTCAGAAAGTAAGCCAAATTTAGGTCAAACCGAAGTTCCGGTCAGTTTTCGAAAGGAATCGAAATTGTACTAGAAACTCATTTATGGATAGAAATAAATGCTTCCATAGAAAGTATAATTATGTTAAGACGGAGGTGTGTCCTCACCACAGTTATGTAATACGTTATGTCCATTGTTAACATTATGGTTTTTGTCATGACTATTCATATGAACTCAAATACTATGGATTTATAATGTGTACGGAATGAAATCGATTATGCGTCTTTTCAAATATTCATAATCTGATTTTTTTTTAAAACAACTTTTATAAAGCAACCATAGTCATTGAAGTAGCCGTTTCTGAGAAAAATAATTTAGAACGTGTTCTAAAAATTTACCATATTTCAATCTTGCTAAAGGTCGCAATGTCATGCCGCGCTCCAATAAGCGCGAAGCGCGCCCGCGTGCGGTTTTTGAACTTCCAAGGAAGTTTAGGTATTTTGTTATAAGTGTAACGTTTACGATATTGACGTATTTTTTTGAAACTAAGATTGTGTGTGATTAATATTGAAGTGTTCAATAACAATACCTTTCACTGCTATAGAATATGCAAACATGATTTATTGTTAGGGACTTTGCAGAGGTAACATTGCTTTCTGAAAGTCTGCAATTTGCGTGAAATATCGTTTAAGCGATAATTTGCTTTGATTTGTTTTGTTTATTTAGAGGTGAATGGAACACATGTGGCAAATCACAGACTAATGTAATAATACCTCCGGAGACCTTTATAACATTATCAATATTAAGTGTCATTTGTAGGTAAGTGACTAAATTAATTCTTTAAAAATAATGCATCACATAGACCGAGCGCGGGACAGAAATCGAGTTCGTTACGTGCCCGGGAACGCACGGCGAGATGCGCGCGGTCGGCCGCCACGGCGCTCGCGATTGTAGTCTGGCCGAGCATTTAATTTGTGTCTATATTAAGGCCAAGTGCAATGCCAAACGCAACGCGTCACGCCCCACACTGTTTTGTGAGAAGGAGAATCGACTTAAAGCGGCAGAGTAAGGAAGATGGATTGTCATTTAGTTACGCAGAACTTTTTGTCGTAAGCGACATTTTAGTTTTATTTATAATGAGAAAACTATTTATTATAAACAAAATGCTTAAGGCCAACCCTGTATAATTATATTTTACTAATAATGTTTAAATTTTGTTTTTATCGTTTGTCCTGTTAGAAATTTATTGGCATTAGTGTTTTAAGTGAACGTACTTTAGTATTTTTATCATAAAGAACGTGCTGTGTATTTAAGCTTTCCTACGGTAGAACTCAAAACATATTTTGTATACTTGGAATTTTTTTTTTGAGTTTGCTAGGTATAACAGTTTTCTAGAAATATTCGTTTAAAGGTACCCATAATCAAAGCATACTTGGCCTTAATTAGACGCTTGTCCGCAACATGCATTAGCATGCAACCCACCGCTGACCCTCGAATCTGTTCTTTCACTACAAATCCGTATTCAACGAATTGAAAATTGGTTTGAGATGAGTGGCAAGTATTGAACACTTAAGCAAGTGTTAATTATTTGTTTATCTTAGTACGTTAACCGTTATATTGTTACTATTTTTATATTATATATTTCCGAAAATTAGCACCCCACACAATAGAATATCTATATTATTTTATATTATTTATAAATATATTTTCAATGATATATTTTTGTTACAGTTATTTTGTTAAAACTGTTCTAAAAAAGGAAAAGATTATGAATATTTGCGTAAAGAGGCATGATCGATTCCATCATGTATGTGTTTCTATGATCACTTTCGGACTTCACCATCAGTAATTGTAAATAAAAAAACCACACAATGTTTATAGTTCTTGTTGAAGTAAAAATAATGCAAATGAAAATAACTGAAAAATGATGGGCTTAGGATGTGTAGTTTCATAGATTCTATGCCCTTCGTCCGTTTTTATCATCTAATCGGGTCGATGGTACTATCGCACTGCATTGCCTACGAACTGATAAGAGTATGCAAAACTTCAGTTAAGGTGGATACTAACAATTAATTAAAAATGGTGTACAAAGTTTGAAACGAACAAATTACTTACATACGCACGTTGTAAATTATATAAAAGCTTGTGAAGACACCTACCAGGTATATTATGTTACGGACAGCCGCGCTCTTAATGTTGAATTGGACAATGTGTATTATTTTGTTTTATAAAAACGGACTTAGTTTAAGAATTCTTTGTGCTTAATTGTATTTTTGTATGGTTAAATAATTAAAATAGATGTTTTATTATTACCCGGGTAGGGATTAGTTATTAGGAATTGTTTGTTGTGTAATAAATTCTATTTTACCTGTTTGTGTATATTTATTGTGTTTTTAATGAAATATTTCTTGTCTTGTTTTATTTGTGTTTTGTCCTATTTAATTACAAAATAATTACGAAGCGCATGAGTTGCATATAAAATTGTGCCTTGATGGGGGACCAATGAGATACTGAGAACCGCGGTGGTCTATACGGTACAACTGCGAATCGATGTATCAGGGGCATGTAGCGCATACGAAGTGCATGCAACGTTCCCTCGATTGTAATGTATGCATATCTGCAGGCGGATACACCATTTATAAATTGCAGCGGAATTGGTGTATCCTTTACAGGTTCCAGTTGTTCCTCTGTTGCGATCGGTCGCCTTCGGTCCAGTCCTCTGGACCACCCGTCTAGTTTAGTGTGTATGTCGTCACGTGTTAGTGTTCCTTCGAGCCGCGTTCCGTAGTATCAAGCTCCGCGTGTGTATGAGTGTGTGGGGTGCCGCGCAGTGTACATCGCGCGACGGCAGTTAATCTACTTGCGTTCGTCCCGGTGATATACTCCGGCGACCCTATCGTCTGCACGCCGAGCCCGCTCACAGTTTCTGCGCCTAGGGAGCGCTCCCGTAGGTTCACACTCCAGGTACCGATCGCTATTTTAGTTATTTCGCGTGTTTTACACGCGTAAATGGTTTACCATTAAGTACGTGAGGGCGACCGCATGTTGACCAGCAGCAACCTTTGGGGACGGATTTCGCTCAGCGTCACTGTTAGCGATCAAACTCTGTTATTGATAGTTAATTCATTCCGAATTTAATTCGTTTTGTTACGTTACGTCTTCACGTAACGGGTATAGGCCATTTTGTGAACTTCAACTTTAAATTCAGTGATTTAAGGGCTTAACGCCGTCAACCGAAACCGTTAGATTTATAACCGCCTTTCGCGGTTTTTTGCCACCTTCACTACTCGCTTTTTCAAGCGACGTCTATTATTAAATCTATTACTCAAGGTAATAGGTAGATTTTAGTTATTTTTGCCTTTTCCCGGGGCAACACTGTCACCTATGATGTTATTACGTCGTGGTAACCCGGAAGGGTTTCCTGACCTTCGCGCCGTTGGCACTCCCTGTACCTTCTGGCCGCTTAGATAGCCTACGGGCTAACGGCAGGCGTTGTAATGCTTCAGGGGGTTTCTATTCCGTGAGAGTTGGACATACTCCGTGCGTCCGGGCACACGGATAGCCCACAATGGGTTTTTGCCCTCTTGCCCTTCGCACGGGCAGAAATACAAAAATACAAAAAACAAAAAAGTGCAACTGTTGCAGTTGTACCCCAATCTCCACTTGTGAAGCTCGTGGATAGATACGTTTGAACATTAAAACGCTGTCCATAATTTCCACCGCAAGAATCCGTACTCCGAGGCGACTGTGAGGAAAATACGAAGTGTGGGCTTACGAGGCGGTGTAGAAATCGCCGTTACATATTATTTAAAAAATTAAAAACCCACCGGCTCAGTAAAATTGCAAAATACATCTATTTCTTGTGAGCACATATTGGCGCTTGTGCGTCCATTATTATGAGAAAGGAAATGACACAGAAATACACACAACACACACGAACGCGTGCACGCGCACGCACAGACACGCTCATACACACATTTGTGTATACATATGTCGACTCCTTTTTCATAACATTGTAATAAACTGATTGCCTATTTTAGCTTAATTAGCAGACGTATGTTACACGGCGATTCACTTCCTTTTTTATAATCGAATCGGAAAGTCCTATGGGCTTGTTACACGTTTTTAGGGTGTCTCCAAAAACATATCCAAGTAATTTACTTTTTTAGGTGTCGGAAATTTGGGTACGCACAGATTCGATCATATTAATGCCGCATGCAAGAGTATTCGCTTTTGTTTGGCGATATTTAATGCACGTCTGTCTTGCTATTTCTAGTTACATCGTTCGCAGGAATGAGGTATTATTATCGGAGTAATACAGTTCTGAGAAAATTTCATAACTCACTGCCTTTCGGGGTATTAGTTGCTGAAAATTATATTGATTATTTTGTGTTTATTTGAAGGCATGTAAATTATCCGTTCACATAAAAAAAAACCAAAAAGTTACTGGATCAACACTTACTGTCGTACTCTTATATTCTTTAAGTCAATTCAAGGGAGAAACGATTACATTTAATAGTTTAAGGTGTATTTGCAAAGTTTTATCATAGTGATACTCATTTAAAACCTATCAGTTCTGATAATATTTTTTATTTCCATTAAAAGTTAAAGCTACCGGGATTTTTTCGCATTAGAACGGAGCCACCATTGATGCTTGACAGTTCTGACAGATCGCTTTGCGTACGAAAGTTTGAGATTGTGTATAATTTTTTTCTTTCAAAGTTAGTAGAAACGAATAAACAGAAATACGGTTTATTAAAAATAGAAAAAACAAGAACAAAATACTTTAAATCTAAAATGAACTGACCTACCATTAGCTCAATGTAATGAAGGGACATCTGTTGAGTTAGTAATTTGCCTGCACTAATTACATTTTACAATGAACGTAAAAAGTAAACAGATAAGACAATGCCAAAGAACGACCGAAGTGTTGCACGATAATCGAGGAAAAAATTAAAAAATATGTCCTTTAATTGACATAAAATATTTATTGAAAAATCTATACATATAATAAAATAGTAGAGCTCGGTGCGTCTGTATATTGAAGATATGTATGAAAAATGGAGAGAGAACGATGAAATAAATGTAATTTAAGAAAAAATCAATGATTTTTATATTTATTGTCTGTCTGTATGGCTCTTCACGCACATCCCGGAAATTACTAAACGGAATTCAATACGGTTTAAGAGAGTAGATAGAGCCTGGGTTTGAGTTATACACATTTAGCCTTCAAAATGCTAATGCCAATAATAATGTCTAACTTCGAAATCCTACACACATCATAATACGAACGAATAAAAACACGATGCGCTCTAATTAAGAAACTGAGAACGCAACCGGGGACGAAACCAAGTTTGGGACCAGATTTACAGTCAAAAACAGCATCGGGATCGGAATTCAAAACGAGAGCGGGATTGGGATTGACAGAAAAATCGTTCAATACGAATACGGGCGAGACGAATACACGTGAAATACGGGCGAAGCAGCGGGCGAAAACCTAGTAGTGCAATAACTTAATACATTTTAAACGCTATATTAATCTATTTTATTGATATTTACCGTGATAAAAGTGAAAAAGTAATTTTTTTTATGTACTTCGACTCAAAGACACCTCCCCGAGATATTAAATACTCGAGCATCGGCGGCGAACGTCCAGTAAATTTCAGCGAACCTGGCGCCGGCCGCCATCTGGTGCGATTTTGGCCAATTACGGTATAACGTAGTGCCGGGCGCGGCCGATCCGCTAGCGTATATTCGTTTAATAATTTCACCTCAGAGGCGGCCGACCGGCTCGTGAGTCTGCGCGAACGGAGATACGTGTCTATGAATGAGTTAAATTTGACTAACACTCAAAACAAAAATACTATGAACTAATAATAAGAGAGAGTTATTATGTGAAACATCTATATGCGCGTTGGAATGAGGTAAAACCAAAACATCTCAACATTGGAGACCAAGCGTCTCCAATGTTGAGATGTTTTGGCCTACGTCGTCTGCGCCTAGCGCTGTGCGCAGGTACAGGGGTAACGCGTCGGCATGAGACAATACCAAGCGTCTCACACTTCGGAGACATTTAGTTTTGACCTACGCCGCGTGCCTCTGATCGTGTATTTCCTCCTGTGAAGAAGCTTTTTATAATAATAAACAGTGATTTCTCTAAACAATATATATAATGTTATGTACCCTATATAGAAATCTATACATATTAGATAAATCTATATATATATATATAATAATACAGTATACAATAGTTTTGACATTTCTCATCTACTGGGTGTCCCCAGATGCACTCTTGATCACACACTCAACATAAGCAGTTATTGAAAGTCAAAACAGGTTTGTTTATTTTCGATCCTTTGGTAAAGCGTCGATATTTTGATATGGAAAGGCAACTGTTTCTTCGTTTACGGTAAATTTCTTCATAACAAAGAAAAATCTTCGTGAAAGTAGATATTTGCTTCCATAAAGAATTTCTGTTTTCTTTGTGTGTGGAAAAACTTTTTCCTTATAACGGAATCTTCTTTGTGCAGAAAATATTCTTATTATTTTAGAAAGCACGTGATCATTAATCGATTCATAAGCGTTTGGCATCTACTCGATGTACTTTTTTAGTATTCATGACCTAAACTAGAAATAGGCTAAGAAAAACACATTTTTTACCTTCTATTTTCTTAGTGCTTACTTTTTTTTTCTCCATCTTCGAACCCCGTTAAGAATATACCGTAACAAAATTAAAATACAAGAAAAAAATAAAATTGTAATTTATTTAGTCAATAAAAGGTTTTGAATAGAGACTCTATAATATATATATATTCAAGATTTGTTGGAAAATATGAAAATTTACCAGTTGTGGGTAGTTTAACATCTCGCACAGGTATATTATTACCATTCAATTCGTAATTAAGAGTCTCAAAGTTTATTTATTTAAATGTCCTTTTACAACAATATATTTATAATGTCGTATATTACGATTAGAAGTCAATAATGTTGATTTAAAATGAACGTGTTCCAAACATTTTTTTTTATTTTGCCACATTAAAGCATATAGCAGTTCCATGTCATTGCAGTTTAATTAAAAAAAAAAAGTTAATGGAAATCACATTTTCTTATATAAAAGTTTATATTCTCTTAAATGGAACAAGTTAAACAGAACCAGTGTGAAAATAAAACGTTTGTTCTTTTATAATTGTAGTGTTTCATAATCCTGAACATATTTATATTCTATATATAATGTGAACTATATACATTTTGAAAGGTATCTAAATACAAACACAATATGAAATTTACATACTCTCTAGTAGAAAATATAAATAATCAAGGAAAGGCATGAGGGCGATAGTGGCTCGGTCGTCGATATGTATGAATATTCCCTTCGAACTGGCACCGGATTCGAACCTTGACCATGGGCGAATGGACCAATCAACTTTATCTCCAAGGCCTATTCGTGACAACTCACGTTGTCAACGGCACTTAAGTTTAAGTTTCTCAATTTACAAAATAAACGTCGTGAAAAAGTAGATACGCTTAAGTAGTAGAGTGTTTGAAATGTGATAAAACAATACAAGAAATGCAAAATCTTTAAAGTAGTTTATACAAAAAAAATGTTTTTATTTCATGATTTAATACAATAAAAGAAAGTCATTAACAGATTGACTTTTCGTACAATAAATACTTTGTTTGGTGATTTTTTTTATGACTGGGAATAAGGTAAGTTTGATATAAAAACACTTGGGACGCCGACTCACATTTGTGAGAAACATTTCTTACTCATTTTAAAAGTACGTCTTACTAACAACCTTATCGACTAAAGTTTAGAATTAGCCAAGAAAAAGGCAAAACCAATATTTCAACGTCAAACACCTGAAGTGGCAGTTCTTAAATTTTTTTGTTTGTTTAGAAATATTTTAGAAAGTAATGACGTTGTAAAATCAATACTTATCAAAGGAAATACAATCAAAGATAATCCTAAATTTTACAGTACTTATTCTATTGCATTAATTATACTACAATGCAATGCAATAAAATTTCTTCCGCATTAACTTCTGTATTAACAATTGTTATCCGAGATGCTTCTTTAAAGAATTCTGATCGGCAATCTCGAATCTCAACAAGTGAGGTGACGATTTAAGACTAATTTTAGAGTTTCATAACGTACTACAAACTCCTATACCATTGATAAGACAGTTTAGGGCTGTCCCGTTAAGAAAATTGAAAATTTTCTAAAATTTTCGGGAAGTTATTGGTTTCAGGCCATTTTGTATAATTCGAGTTCTCATCAGATCTCGACGTTCTGAGGGTCTAGGAAGCTTCCCTGATCATCCCTGAGATGATGTCCGTATGTCTGTGTGGATGTGTGTGTGTGTGTATGTGTGGATGTATGTAAACCTCTTATAACTTTTAAACGGCTTGACCGAAAACGGCGTTCCAAAGAGCTTCAACAAACTTAGATTTCCTGAAAGTTTGGGTCGATTTGGACCGGTAGATTTTGAGAAATTTTCAAAAAACTAAGAAAAAAAAATTTTTAAAAGTGGTTTTTTTCAAAATAACTTTAAAATGGCTTGGCCGATCAATTCCAAAATCTAATCAACTCTTAACCTATTAAAAACACGTCGATTGCCGTAAATCGGGTCAAAATCGATTATTTGTTTGTGAGAAATCGTTGTCGAAATAAATCGAAACAAACCGTTTTTTTGAAATAACTACGAAACGGATAAAATTAGCGGGAAGTTGCAGAGTTGGCCTTTAGGGCCAAATTTTTTTTACTTATTTAAAAACATTTTTGTTAGCTAAGGTTTATTATTTAAGAAAAGAGAAAAGTCAACTTTAAAGCGAGAATCTTTTTTGAATCCAGAGTAAGTGGAGCATTTTAAGCTATTATAGCTTAAAATGCTCCACTTACTTTGCAAATCTAGCGCGGTGTCCAAAATTCTAAAATCAAATTAAATTACATGAATGGATTTACACGCGTGCATGCATGCAAGCACACACACCTGCATGTGCAGGCACACACGCGTACGGACACACATTATAAATATTTTCGAGTAAGATATGTATAGGAGAATTCCTGTATCTATAATAATAGATTCCCTAACCCACATAGATACACACGCAGAAGGTACTAATTTACTATTAGCAAGCCGTCTGAACATACAAGTTAACAACATCAATCAATTAATTTAAATAATTCAATTAAGCACGAAATGAATTGCGTCACAGCTGGCAACTGCATAGCGAAGCAATGCAATGGTATATATATATATATATATATATATATATATATATATATATATATATATATAATAATACAGCGTCGTGATAGTTAATCAAAGCAATTAGTACGAATGCAACGGTTCGTTTTGGAGTCGCCCTCCACGTGACCGCGTCGGTGCATCGTCGATGCGCGGACGTGTGCATCTCTAGAACAAGTGGAATTGACCGAGAAAACGAAACCGAACAGAAGAGTTTCGAAGGATGAAACAATAAAATTGTAAATAATTATTTCTCTTTAATTCGATACGAATGTTTTCAAAACCAAATACCAAAAAAGACATTATAACATGGATGAACATGAAATAGATGAATTAAATTAATTGTTAAAGCTAAACGAGCAGCATTCGTTCAATAGATAGTACTTTATAATGCAAATGGTACGAAAGAGAAGAAACGGTCGACACACAAATCCGTGCGTCGACGACTGTCCGGTCAAGGAAGCCGGGGAGCTCACCTGCCACCCTAAAATAGAAGGCACATGAAAGAGCACCTGTGCAGCAAGGCGGGAACAAGTCCCACAAGTCGTGTATTTATATTGAAGGGGATCCGACGAACGACAATTATGTCGCACATTCAATGCTTAGCTTTTTAATGTGAAACATCTATTGGCACGCCTTAGCAGGAAAATCGATTTGAATGCCGTGACAGATGACTCATGCTGTCACGCCCCCACTACGGGACGAGCGTTTCGCGGCAGTACGAACTTGGCTGCCGAGAGCATGGTGGAGCAAGCTTGAGTTTCGGCAGTGGCCGTAAAGGGCACACTTGTCGATAGAGCGATGTTCATTAACTCTAGTACTATTCTTGTGTATTACCGCTTAGTTGTCAACTCACTCATTGTAATTGTTTACTTTTCCTAGTTGTGTCAATTATGCAAAACTTCTGATTTTGGTTATATTATAATTAAAATAAGTATGGATAACTCCAATAAATGTTCAGTTTGTGGCAATGAATTTATCAAAAAAAAAAATTTGTATGCCCATTTGCAGAAAATACATGAGGCTGAATCACTAGGCATAAAATCAACTCAAAATTTTTCGTATAATGTGTGTAACAGAATTTTTTCTTGTCAAACGTCACTAACTCGTCATTTCCATACAATCCATAAAGTTAATTGTGAACACGATTATTAAAGCACAGGTGCAGCAAGAAAAATGCGATTGATTTAACCGAATGAGTTTTGCTATGAAGAGGTATTATTTTGATAGTTAATGTCAATATTTAGCAGAAGAGCATGAAATTGAAGTTGAATATGAAAGTTTAACGTTTAGTTCCATGAAAGGTATTCATATTATTCAATAAGTTCAATTAATTGATTTTCCATATGAAATTTTGAATTTATTGATTTTTTCTGCTTAATTTGGATTGACATTTGGATTTTGGAACGAGAAACATATTACATCTTTCTCATTAATAAAGTGTGTAATCTTCACATATATTCACAAATATCTACCTATAATTGTTTTAATTCATAATCATTTGTTTCCAGAAGTACTAAAATCATTTCTGCTTAAATTAGGACCTACCATTCACCTCACACAGTTTAAGCTGTGAAATTTGTACATATTTCCCTTTAAGTGAATAATTTCTTCCAAGAATTGACGTCAAAGCAAATTTATAATTTTAAGTCTTTAAGTTAACACGCTGACTACTAGAGAAAAATTCACAGTTTTGAAAATAAAGGGACATCTTTTTGAAAATATACTATAACTTTTTTAATGTTACGATTTTGCAAACTCAGAGGAAAAAAAAAAACTTCTTTTTGAAAAATTCCGTGTTTAGGTATGAGGTTACAATTAAATAAAACTTCAAAAAAAAATGGACACGCATTATCACGTTCTTTGAAATTTTCATTTTATGAGATGCAATGTAAAATACTACAAATAAATGTCCATAAAAGAAAAGATCTGTCGAAATAAAAAAATGTGCTCTTATTTTTACATGTCTGTAAACATTTACAGACGTGTAAACAGAAGGGTATATTTCTGTTAGTGATTGCGTATCTTCATTTATCGTGTACAGTAATTTGTACTGTAATATTGTGTAAATACACTACGATTTGCAAAATATATTTGTTTTGTCAAGACGACGGTTTATTGGTATGCTAAAATCTGATGATTAGTTTTGTAGTCAAGTCATTAGCAAATTGTACAGTTCGCTTAGAATACTAGTTCTTCTATATTAGTTAATATGTACAGCAGAATGAATTTTGATACTGATTGCAGCTCGATTGAGTCTGGATGTACTGCTGAATTGCAATCTTAAGAATTCAAACTGGCTGCCTCAACAGAGAGAAAATCTAACTACTTTGTTTAATTCACCAGAATATATATGATCTGACCGGCATAAGTTCTCGAACTATTCATAGTAAATATTGATAGTGATTTCATACGAATTATTAACTATTGCTTAAATAATGACATAATGTTAATTCTTGTTAATAACTAACAACTCTTTTTTTGCAAAGGAACAACTCGGTATCTCTTAGTTTTTTTTTAATAATAGAATATAAATACAGGTAATGACCAAATATAGTAATACTTTTTGCTAAGAGAACTGTAGAGATATCATATATTGAGTAAGAGGTATAAATAATACGATATTGTACGCGTACAGGCCGCCCAACTCTGATTATTCTGTTTTTGAGAAAATTATGAAAAACTCTTTGAGATTAGATAGTAAATCGAGTAAATCCACAAGTACTTAGTAAAATCATTATTATTGAAGTAGTGTAAAATTTTTTTTACTGAGTCAGCGAAACTCAAAGCATCCTCAACTTCTTGTATTGATAACGTTTTTTTCAAATCAGGCCACAGGCAAAACAAGTGAAGAATTGTTTATAGTCTAATCACTGTTCCCAAATATTATTTTAAATGGAAATACAATGGATAAACTTTTAATGACTTACTATTATCACTATCTACTAAATATTATATAATCGGAAGAAAATTTTCTTAAACAGCTATATAGAAATTTATCAAAATAATTCATGTGAAAATCTATTTAAAATTGTTTAAAGTGAATTAAACAATATGTAAATAGATAATGCTAAAATAGACTATAAAATGAAGTTTTGTAAGTGATCTAGTCCGAGTATTTGAAAAAATATAAACAGACTATATTGTTTGATTAAAATCAAAACAGTTAACCATAACGTATTATATACCCATATCAAAATAGTTATTTAAAAACAATCAAAAAAGTGTGTACGTTAGCCAAAGCTATTTATTTACACTTAAAAGAAAGTTAACATTCTGAAAATATTAGTGACTTTGTGTGGCGAATCGTAAACACCGAAACAGACAAATTGAAAACACTTTATAACATGCGTATGCATTGTGTGTGGGTGAAACATGTTAGAATTATATTAAAATAAAACCTACCTAACCCTAGAGAGTGAGTTCAGATTTTTACAACTCAATCTACAAAGGTTATTAAAGATATGTAATATCTAATGTGATAGATAAAAGATTTATAGGGCCTAACAGCGAAAGTTATGCAATTCACATCCTAATACCTTTTGTATTGGCAATATTTAATATATGTTTACACAGCAGATGCAATCGTACAAATGTAATATTTACTTAAGCCAGCTAATAAGTGATTACCAATTTAAATGTTTTAGATAATATACCGATTGTGGTTCGTAAAACTGTATTCTTAAGCATTACTATGAAAACGAACTTATAGGAGAGTCCAGATGTTATGAAACTGAACTCTATAGTTTTTGCATTCATACAAATAAGACGCTTAACTGATGGGACAGAGATGATTTGTTTATTTTATCCACTATCATAGCATAGCGTCACAGAGTGTTTCGCTTTGAAGGACGCTGCTGTCATACAAATGTGTTTTTTTTTATAAAAGAGAGCGGTTTGAGCTATTTCCTGGAACCGCAATTGAAATCGGAAACAGGGTCAGGAGCGAGATCACGTTCGAAAGAGAGATGGCGAAGAAACTCATTTAAATCGTGTTTACGCGGGCAAAGCTACGAGCACAGCTAGTATAGCATACAGGTAAAACATAGACTATTAGCACAAGTCGTGTCCTAAATGCGTATTAAAACGCATCGCTTCCTTGAAATTGAAATGAAACGAAATGCCAATAATTTAATTCGGTGAAACGTTCTCAAATATTCGAATAACACCGCTTGCTAATGCACTATCGAATTGCAGCTGCATTGCAGTGCAGCGCGCCGCGCGTACAAACCACCGGTCGCCCGTCACTATGGACCTCGTTCCAATATTATGTGAAAATCACAGAGCCAATATTTACTAGACCAATTTCCTGATGGCTCGCGGCATTGAATCTACAATGTCTCTGCCGGTGGCTTTGTGTCGGCTGAATCAACGCGAACTATTGAATATCTGATTTACTTACTATTACACTGCTGTTAAATCATTATTAGTATCTTAAAAAAAACGAAGGTATTCATGAAATACGGTTTAATTAACGTGCATAATAAACATGTAAGGCCACAAATTGTCTATGTGTATTTAAGTACCTCAAAAGTAAATATTGTTTCTAAGCCACAAAGAAATAGCAATCATAAGTATTGAGCTTCCTTCACCTGCATTATTTTATTCTATTATTCGTTGGGAAAAAAGCTTGATTATGGAAAAAGCTTAACGCATTACAAAAACTTGACAATATGAATAACAAAATAAAAGAAGAAAACATACTATTAACACATAGAAAAAAATACTCGATTTTCAATCGAAAGTCATAAATTTCATCTCGTATTCCCGTATCGATGATTTTTTCCAAACTTAAGTACAAATTTTTCAATCAACAACGTCGATTGATGACGATAAATGAGAACATAATCAAAAATCTCACACTTTGAAGGTGGATTAAAACTACACTTAGTTCGTGAAACCTGTAAACCGTGAGGGGCTTACAAGCCTGCTGCGTCCAGGTGAAACCCTTACAGTGATATCTTTTCAGAGATAGGCGCAACGTGGACACTTAAACAAACGTGCGCCGAATCAGTTTATATTATCATTTTTGTACAATAAACGATCAAGTGCTAGTCAAAGTGAAGCACCGAGGGCTTTGTACCGCCAGATAATGTATTTGAACTATGCATTTGCGAAAAAAAATCCGTTTTTATTTTCTTTGCTACATATGAGGACAAAAGCATTTAACTACATCCCAATTTCTTATTATTCTTTTGGAATGTTCCTTATAATAGGAAATACTCTGTGAAAAAATTAGTTAACTACTTATTAAATTCGATAAATTTTAAGTATTATTCTGCGTATCAAATGAGACTTAAATAGGTTAATAGCTGATTTTATTTCCCGTATTATAACACTGATTTGACTATTTCAAAGAGAAAAAGGGACATTGTAAATAAATGCTTCATATTATTATACAATAAATAACACCGGTCAATAAACCGGTTTGTTTCCTGTGATTTTTTTTTTTGTTTCTATCTCAATTGCCGCGTATTTTTTTAAACATGGCAACATTTTTTCTCTAACAGCTTTCGTTTTTAAGTTATATCTAAGTATCCACATATAATATTTTCACTTAGATTTGCGTTTTTTTATTGGACACTGAAATATATTTTGTTGTTTTTTTCCATATGGTGTCGTCGAGAAAATGTTATGTGCTTAATTTCGATTGTTTTTGCTACATTAGTGCTAAATATGTATTTGCAAAATATCGAAAACCTACATCGGATTTTGTGAAAACTGCGTATCATCAATACTTTAAAATGAAATTGTGTGATCAGGACAAGCCATGGGTATGGTTATTGTATGTCAGAAATGCAAAGATTATTTAAACGTAAGTCATCAACGCAACGAATCGAGAGCCGTCTAGAATCCATCACGTGCGCAGGCGGCGAGCTGAATGTGACATTCATTGAACTAGACATTTCTTACAAATAAGTACAACAGAATTAGTGTTGATATCATATTCTGTGTGTAGACAAGAGTATATAGATGCATGGATTTTTTAACTTGTCCCATTTATTCATTTTGTGAATACCTCGCGTTGAAAGACCTTACTTTTTCGCGTTGAAAAGCTCAAAACCGAAATCGTATTTCCCACAGTACAATAAAATGATACAGCCTCCCAAATAATTAGTGTACGTTGTAACTATAACAATACATACGAACGGAATAGACGACACATCAAAACTTTCAGAGCAAATAAATAAACATCGCGAATCATTCATTGGCAGGACGCGCGGGGATGTCGAGTGCGCGCGCGGCGAGAGGAGCGATCGACGATTTCCTTCGAGAAAAATGGACGCCTGTTTCCGTCAAACATGATTTACGGTTATTGTAAGTGTCGTTCGGCGGATCCGTCTCCCGCCGGATAACCTAAATAAATCAAAGGCGGCGCATTCGGCGCTTCAAACTTTCAACACATACAAATCGGATTGCGGCGCTCGCTGTTTATGAACGGAGAAGGCTGAAGTGTTCGCGCGGCGGCGGGACAGGGCGCGGGCTCCGGGCGCGGGCGCGCCGTGCGCCGTCGCCGCCGCCGCGCTTCAGTGAGGCGTTGGATTGTTTTTTCCGCGACCGTGGTGAGTCATACAGTAGCGGAATTGAGTACTGAAATTTCATTTGGAGATTCGCTGTAGAAATTTAAGTTTTATGTTTTTTTAAGGAGAGTATAATGGCTGTACTAACGAAAACAAATTAGAATATGAGAAACAAAAGCTGTACATAACTTAATTTTATATATAAGATATAAATTAGTAAGTAAGCTCGTAAGCTCTCCATCTCGCTCTCATCACCATTGAATTCAACAGAGAGGCGTCGGTTCAATTTTTCCCCCGGCCGCTGCTTACGCGCGCGCGCCCACGGCGGGCCGTTTTCGCGCAAACAAAGATGCTTCGATTCGGTAAATGTAAGAGGCTTTTTTGTCTCGTCGAGAAGGCTATTTAGGGAAAAACACAGGTAGTCGCAACGTTAATGTAGCCCGCGGCGACGGGCGAGCTTTTAATGTAACTTTTTTAAAAGTCACAATCATCATTTTATTATGCATCAAATACTTGTGAGAATACGAACGACGTTCTGTTGCTTGGTTTGGAGATACGTACGATTTTAAACTTTTTTCAGTCTAAAAGTAAGCTATATATAATAAAATCGTAATTTTTTTTTTTGTAGTTACTACAACTTATAATATAATAGTATTACCCGATTCAGGGTTAGAGGTTTCGTGTTTTGAAAAACCTGATGAACCATCCGCAATGTACAGATTCGATTCACTTTCATTTGTTTTAGAGAAAAGTGGCGTTAGTGGCCGCCTGCGACGCACATCGCCCGAGTTCGACGGCTGACGGTCTGTGCCGCCGAGTGGCTGTCCACCTGTGGTGCAGATCACAACGTCGATTGTTCCATAAAAGTAAAGTTGATGCGGAAATTGCGATGGATCCTGGACGTCAGAAAAGATCCAACCTTAATCTCCAAGAATGTGAAAGTTTCACAGTGAGGATCGGCCGCACGCGGTGATTAGAATTTGTCTGAGGAGACTATTGCCCACAAATGGGATTATATTGACGAGATTATCAGTGTATACTGTACAGCTTCCTAGTCTCGGACCGTGTACTATAATATATTTTATTAGTAGGCACGATCACTCGGTAAACTGTTTTTATGCACTTTATATATTACAAAGTTAATATTCGTACAGAAAATCTGAATAATACTGAATACGGCAAGGTCGGCGCCTGCATGTCCCTATAGTTCTATACATACATATATATATATATATATATATATATATATATATATATATATATATATATATATATATATATATATACATGTATATACACAGTATAAAATATAGTATAGTAATATAATAGTAATTAAACTATTTTCCTTAGCATCCAAAATATATGAAATATATGTTACGTGCATATTTCAAACTATTCAATTCCCTTAAAATATCCTGTGTCACCTGTCTAATCACCAACGTTTTACACCTGTCATTATTATGATGTTTTTTGAATTTGTATTATGTATTTTTGATACTCATTACAGGCGTATCAAAGTCTAAGTATGAACATATGTTTAAAAACAATTTATGTATATAATAAAATAGAGAAGAAAAAAAATCTCCACACTAAATATTTTCGAGAAACAGATCTCTTGAATTAGAAGCGTTCTATGCATACATTTCAATGGTTTTTAGAATTACCGTTCTGTGCATTTATTCGTGAATTCCGCAAAAAAATACTGGGTAGAATTGATTAAATTGTATAGTATTGAACGAATGCTATAAATATTAATAAAGAAATTCAACAATGTGACTTCTGAACTATGCGTCGTTAGATTTGTTGACGGTCGCAGATATCTTTTCAGGAGCTATGCGCTTGTTGTACCAGATTTTAAATAGTACGCCGCTGCGGAAACATACCTAGTGGGTCACCGCCCCTTACCGCTCAGTCGTCAGAAGATGCGCGTAAAACAACTTATTTAAGTTTAACGCTATATTTTGCGAAAGATATATAAGTACCTTTGCCTACGTCTTCATTGTTTTATAATAATAATTTATGATAGTTATCGTTGCCAATTTTCACAAAACCGTTAAGTAATTGCGTGTTATAAAAGCACTACTCGACTTAATTATCGAAATGAGTTAACAGCAGTCAGGCATTATTTTAGCAAATTTTAGAGATTTAAGATTGATTGATATTTTACTTTTTATTAGATTAGAATTTATTATAAAATTAACTACAATACATTACGTTTTTATACACATATTAAAAACAATGTAAAATCAACTTTTGGAATGCTAAATAAAAATAACACAAAAATATTATTTCGCGACGAACATTTTTTAAAGAAAGTGTTAATAGGATTTATTATGGTTTCCAAAATTATTTGTAACGAATATTATAAATATTCAGTGAGTCTGTATCCCGCAATAAATTAATAATTTTCTTTCGAAGTCATAAAACTTATAAAAAGAAGACACGACAAAGTACTCGGATACGCTTTGTACCTTTATGACTCACAACACGTTCCACGGTCGGCTACGAATTTTCCATAATGAAAAGTTACTACGTTTTAGTTCCGGCACTGCCTTTCAAGGCAATAAATAACAGTTGAAGCTGATAAAAATTTCCAAAACTCGGAAAAATATACTTGGCAATTGGAAAAACATTGTAATGCAGCCCGCGAGTTCGAACTGGTCGTGTTAACCTTTAAACTGTCCCTGAGCCAAACCTACCCCATGTAATTTGTTTTTGCCAAATAGAGAATGAAATCAATAATTAGAAGATAGTTTATCAAAGAATGAACAAAATTTGTTCACAATCCTTCCAGTATTTTCGGAGATCATCTCGGACAAACAAACAGACACTTTATCGACATGACATTACAGACTATCAAATGTACGTTCTTACGGTATCCCAAATTTTATTCAATCGCTTAAGCGATCCTTTAATTTTAAGAAGACATACAGAAAGTCAGAGTAGAAATTTGTAAAAGATAAGTATTATTAAGATCGCTTAAGTCATCCTTTAAGAGGACACACAGAAAGTCAGAATAGAAATTTGTAAAAGATAAATAATGTTTCAATTATAACAAATATATTGTATTTAGTAAAGTATCTTATTTCTTATTCTTAAAGTATCTTATTTCTTGTTAACCTGGATAAACAAGCCCTTTATCGAAATCATTGGTAGTCTATCGTTTCTGCAACCCCATGTTCGTTATCTACCTCAAATTTTACCTAAATTTATCAAACTATTCTTAAGTTATAAAACGATATAAAGACAAAAATTTAAAAAATGATATAATTGTGGCCAATAATAGACAGACCGACCGTACAGATTTATATCGAAATAAAGATGAGTGACAAAAATGTTGACACCAATAGTTTCAGCGATTTGGAATTTCCATACAACATTACATCCCCTATTTCACCCCATTTAAGCTACTTTTCCAAAAATTATGCATGTCATTATTTTTTAATTGTAATATGTAGCTAAAACATAAATTTTGGCGTCAATAGATTCAATGGTTTATTTTTCTATATAAACATTTCGAAACCCTTATTTCACCTTCTTCAGGGTTACTTAAAGAACGATGCAAATCATTGGTTTTTATTAGTAATAATTTGACAACAATAGCTACAGCGGTTTGTATTTTCTATACAACATTCATTTATGGGTGATGGTTATTTACAAAAGGAAGGGTCATATATAAAAAAGTGTGTTATTCTATCTATTTCTATAAGTAAATAAAAGTTAAGTTTTCATATATAGCTCTAACGCTTTCAATTTTCCATGCAATAATATTTTATTCTGTTCAGCCTTTCAAAATTTCCAGAAATCCTTTTTAGTGTTGGCCTACGTTATAACAGAAAACTGAGTACAAAATTTTAAGTCTCCAAACCCAGTAATTTGGGCTGTGAGCTGATATATCAGTGAGTCAGTTTATCATTATATATAATACATACATAAATTTCTTTAATTAAAAGTTTAGCGTGTACATGTATAATTTTTAATATAAATAACATTAAAAATTAGACACATATTTGAAATCAATATATTTTTTACTGCTTATTCTAGAAATAAACTATTTACTCCAATGATCGATTTCTATATATTGAAAGATTTAAAATATGACAATATTAAAAACGACAAGAATACAAAATGAAAAATTTTGTCTTTGTTAACGTTAAGATTATTATTTACTGTAACTCTATATTTTTTATAAAATAAATAATCTGTCAAACGTTATATGAAAAATTAAAGCACATAAACAAAAATATTTATATCCATAATTTTTTTTTCGCGCCGTTAAGAATTATGCCATACACTTTAATTTTTCATAATATTTGTTATGCAAATCCATATAAGCAAATCCAAACAAAAAATCACTGAATTCATAACAACAATAAGTAGTGATAACCTAATATTAACAACAAACAACGCAGTAGATATATTCGGTCTTCAATAACTAATCGTATTTTTTATTTGCTCGTCTTAGACGTTAACGTAAGACGGTAGTCGTTCGCGGTATCCATATTTGATGAGTGCAATTCGATACACTTTAGGCGTGGCTTCTAGTAAAACGTTAGCTCGTTTCTTGCTGAATATTTCATTCTCCTAGTTGAATTTTAATGTTTTAACTTGCAACTAATATTCCTATGTAAGGCAAATAACTAGTTTGTCCAGTGCAAACCTGTAAAAATAAATGGTAAAGTTCAATTAAGCCCTGGCGCCGATTTTACCTGTGTATTAATTAAGAATTATTTATGTTATAACTGCTTAGAATGCTTAAAATTTGGCTCTTTTCTATAGGCGACTGTATTTAGTGAGTTAATGTAAAGAATATGTAGGGCATCCTTTAGTTTTAGAATCATTCGAGTGCTATTGTTTTAGTGTATGTGAGTGACTGTAACGTATTTAATAGAAAAAAAATGGTAAATACAGTTTAATTTGCTAATAACATTACTTCTGTATTTAATGCAAACGAAAATAAAAAATAACGCAACAAAATAAACTTAACACTCTCCAGCCTTGAATCGGTTCAACAGTAATAATGTTCATTTATAAACACAAATAAGGAGAAAGTGCACTAGATCCAGTTGGTGAAACTGTATTTTTAATATACTTATTAATATCACATAGCAAAATTATATACGGTAAGTATCTTGTATTGAAAAATAAATACTGTTTATGAAATTAATACGTTTAGGTATATTACAAAAGAGAACAATCCGAGTTATTTATGTATAAATTACAAATGAAGCTCACTTAAGCAATTTCAGCGTTCTTGTCGTCATTGTCAGTAGATCTTTAAAAATAGAATATTTGCTAATAATGTCTGGAGTGAGCGTTTGCGAATATGAGAAGGAAACGTATGCTAGCAATTAACGAACTTAAGACTGTCATAGATTAACAGTTATTTTACGGGTAACTATATTCATTTTCGTGAGAAATTTGCCAACGAAATAATATAACTTAATAATAACTTTGTCAAAATATAATAGTCCTTCTCATAAAAACAATGTTCCAATTATGTAAATGAATATTTAAATAGTAATCTTTGAATATCCATAAAAAAATATTTCCCAAAGAATTAGTCAATTTTTCCCCCTGAGTTTTTGAATCGGTTGTGAATAAATTTTAAGTTAGAAGTGACATATCACATTCTTACAGAATACGGATGTGAAATAGCAGCTTCCACTGTTTGGTTTCGTTCAGTGAGTGAGAGTTCCGGTGGCCCACTCCCTTCCTCCATCAACTCTTTCACCCTGTAGATCAACCCCGCATCTCTGTTTCAAATATTCTATTTCTTCCTAAAAGGTAAGCAACGCATTCCTTTGGGGTTGCGAGTGTCCATGGGTTACGGTGATCACTCGCATACTTATTTGCCCATTAGAGATAATATAAAAAAGAAACTGTAAGTACACAAAAAAAATCAAAGATATCTTTATTCCATAGGTATTAGAATCACACTTGAAATACGTAATTCTATTCTTTGGTATTAACATTACCACACAAAAGAAATACAAGGTTTGCTTTTTTGCTTGAAGATACAGCATATATTATAAAATAAATCTAATACATTTCGGAATTATATGAAACAACCTGATAGCCGAGCAGTTCAATCCCAGGGTTTTTATTACTTAATATATTCACAGATACAGCATAATAGCCCTTACTATATTATTTTTAATAACAATTTTAATTTCGTGAAATGGCAAATTTGCTTTTCAAAATTAAGCATCTATTGACCTGTACGTACCGGGTTTTTCTATATATATGTATATGTAACGGTACAGTTAAAATATAAATTTTTTTAAATTTTTATTTGAGAGATGCAGTTGGTCTCAAGTTATGAATGGCACGAATGGCCTTAATTCTTGTGCTGCAGAACAGTACAAGAATTGTGTTTATATTGACTGCATGACCCCATAATACAATTCAATAGGTCATGAGATTTTAAAAAAACTTAAAATAAACTGATCTCGAGGTGTTTTCATTTGTAAGCCGCTGAATTCTTTTAAATGTTACAGAACTAGAGTTTTTCGCCAATTTCGTTATATGACAATTCCACTGTAATTTAGTATCAAGTGAGACCAAAAACTAGGGTCGTGTCCACAACATCCAGAATCTCGTCCCTGACCGCTACGTTTGCGTTTACAAATTTCATATTAAACGACGAGAAATTTAACGAATTTCGTTTTCTTCCCATTGGGTAGAACATTATTAATAGTAAACCACTCGACTACTTCTAAGATGTACTGTTTACTTCATCAAAAGTTGATTCTTGTCTAGTAAACTTAAAAAGTGAGGAATTATCATCAGCAAACAATATAATCCCATGCTCGCCTTCATCAAGGTGTGGTAGATCATTAATATAAACGAGACATAGAAATGGTTCAAAAACAGAACCCTGTAGCACAGCCATATTGACTAAAGATCTCGATGACCTCTCGCCATTAATATCAACACTCTAAACTGTGCAACTCAAATATGATTCCAAAAGTTCAAGTGACCGACCTCTGACGCGTAGTGAACTTGTTTCTGGGTTAATTTGTTGCGAAGAATGCAATCAAATGCCTTCAATAACTCCGCTAATTATTGTATAATAAATTTTGAAGGAAAATACCTCCTCATAGTCAAATAAAAATATTTGTCAATAATTCGGTTGGTGTCAATAAAATGAAATTTGTGTGGGTGACGACATATCAGTGTATATAGGTACATTAATAAAATTAGTGATTTTCTTTTTTTTTAAGCTTTGATCGAAGGGAAAAGCGAACAAAATTACTTTATTAACATTTACGATGCTATTTAGTTTTGGAAAACATTTGATAATGTTAATTAGTATTTTCCTATACCTTCAGAGACAATAGAGCTGAGATAGTGAAATAACTTGTAAGAAGCATGAGGAGCCGCGGTATTAGATTTATCGGTGTCTCGTGGCGCTTCTGCGATCCGGCCCATATGGCAAGATGTCGGAGGGGCCATGGCAGGTGGTGGGATTGTCCTATCCTTGTATAAATTTCAATTATTATCATAGTATTGAGATGAAAATTAGTTTTAACATTTTTTTTTTTCCAATATACGAGTACTACTTCATATAAATGAAGCTAGTTCCTGGCATACAAATATTTACTATATCCAGCCAAGCAGCGCTCGAGTTGCAAACCCTTCTACTTCCGAGCTCATCGCTATACAATATAATATTTTGGCCATTTGTGTTTACAGTCGTTTGTTGCGAGAAGACGTGTTCCGAGTGCGGCGACACAGCGCCTGGCGCACGCGCAGAAGAGTAGGCGAGTCTCACACCGACCGTGAGTCGTGAGTCGTCGGCGGGAGACGTTTCACAACTGCCCTGATTTTTTTGTTATTAGTGACACCAACCTTTTACTGTTAAATTTACTATAATAATTTATATTAAATTATCTTTAGCCGAAGAGCGATCTCTATATCCTTATTGTACAATTATCGATTCTAAGGACGTATATAAACATTAAATTTCTGATTTCAGGGGCGGTGTATCGCATTCACAATTTAATATTTTCTTTCTATAATTACCAATTTCAACTGATCAATCTGGTACTTTTTTTTTCATATTCATATTGATTCCCTTTGATGTTTTCCATTGATTTTAGTTAATTTCTGAATTTTTTTAATTATTATTTTTTTATTTTTGTATACTTTTTGTGTACTCTCGTACTCCAGGATTGGACATTCATTTTTAGAATTTTTTTTTGTTTATGGAGTCTATAGTTATAATAGGAATGTTTGAGTTATTTTGCGAGCTAGCGAAACGTATTGTTGTGAGCGAATTTTCGACCAAGTCACCGGACGATGTCTGAGTACAAGATTCTTTTGAACCGTTGTTTTGTTGTTGTGATATAGGTAACCATGTAGATGCATCGCGTAATTGTACTTTCAGATCGGTAGCGAGTCTCCTCCATCGCACCGCTGCTCCGGTCAAACCAGTCCACCGCCCGCTGGAGCTGGTCTCTGATCTTTAATGAAGTTCCACCAACTCACTTCTCAACGTTTATTTTTATCTAACGCAGTTAGTATTTCTTTTGCACTATTCTCTCTCTCCTGTAATAACTGCTTGCAACTGGCCCTGAATTCCTTTAGTTTTAGTGTTTGTTTTAAATATTCCTCTAACTGACGGCCATTTATGCGAGTGATCATTTTAATTTAATAATTGCGTACAATTAAAGAAAAATAAAAGAACAATGCAAGGAATTACTGATTCGAAATTTATATTCACAATATTAAAATTTTCACATTTATTGGTTTTACAATATCTAAGTTATTTATCAATAAGATGCAATAAAATTCGAAGAAAAAAATCTATCTGCCTACATAATTGGCAGATAGATCCGTGTGTATAATGGTTTATTAGTATATTTTGATGATCACTATAATGCCACAATATATAAACAATACTTTAGTATCACGTTACCAATGCCATGGAGCTAAGAGCTTTCGAATGCTCAAATTCAAATTCAAAATATCTTTATTTCATAGTTTATTATATATCACTTGAAATACGTCATTACATTTGAAGAATTTACAGTTTTTAATTATTTTATAATTGTTTCTATTTTTTTATAAATTACCACTTGTTCGTTATCCTTTTATCCGTTATTGTTATTAGGCAGTTATCCCCTCAAGAAGAACGAGCAATAAACTTGAGGATAGCTCTTTTCAAACCAATTAAATAGAAACACAATCATATATAAAACTATTGCAGGAAAAAAACCTGTAGGAAGTCGAGCTCATTATGTCCATATATCTTATAAATATTCAAATATTGTTTAATACCCCTTTATGCAAAGTGTTTGCTTAATAAATACTTCGCTTAATAAATTTGTATAGGGGTGAATTTTGTATATGTACAGAAATCTTATTGAACATGCGCACACAGAGCCCTCTAAACGAATTTGTGACCCTATGCAATCGACTAACATGTAAACACAGTTCATTTTTATTTCTAGTATTGAAATTATGTCTATCACCATTTTTATTAAAAGGTTCTAAATTTTCTTTTAACATATATTAAATTTTGATTAATAAACTGTAATGCCACAGTTAAAATTCCAATATTTTAAAACTTACTTCTAAGACAAGCACGAGGTCCCAGCCCGTAACTTGCGCGAATTGTCCGCTTTTTGCAAAACGAAAATTCTGTGAACATCCGTAGCACGTCCCCAAAGCAGAATACCATATTACATAATGACACCAAGCTATAGGAACAGTTAAAATAAACCAATCTGGCGGTTTTGATATCGGACAAATTTCTTATTTTTTTAATTGCAAATGCAGCAGAGCAAAGCCTTTTCGGCAACTCACCGATATGAGGACCCCACTGAAGTTTATTGTTTAAAATAAAACCTAGGAATACATTAGTGTCAATAAGCTCTTATTCCTTGGTTCTTATTAAACTAGAACTAAATCCATTTCTTATATTCGGAAGTGAGAATTTCACACATTTTGTTTTCTTCCTATTAAAAAGTAAATTATTTAGAGAAACCCATTTTTCAATTTTGGAGATAGCAGTGTTCACATCGTTATAATCTAGTGAATGTCTTTTGTCTTTTAACTTTGAATAATAAAGAGGTATGATATGCTAACAATACTATCTCATGTATCCATAACAAGACTTGGTAAGTCATTAATATAAACTAAAAACAGAAACGGAACGAGAATCGATCCCTCTACCACTCCCATGGGGACTACGAAACCAACAATCTTATGTTATTGACATCGAGCTTCTGAACCCTATTAGTCAAATATGATGCCAGTAGGTCGAGTGCACGAACAGTAACTCCATAATGATGTAGCTTCCTGATCAGTGTTTCGTGTTTTACACGGTCTCATAGGTTGGAGAGATCGCAAAACACTCTTATCGTATTCCGCGAATCCTCCAAGACTTTAAAAATTTTTTAACAAGCTCAACACCAGCACCGATTGTTGAGCGACCCCGTGTGAAAGCAAACCGTTTTTTGACATTTGATTATTACTATAAAAATATAGTAGAAGTTTATTTAGGATCAGTTTCTCAAAAATTTCATTTAATAGGCGGAATATTTTCCCTCAATAGGGATTCAACAAGAGCGGGAAATGCATTGCGAGATTTGGTGGTTGAAATTGGAATGACAGTAAAAAATGTTTCAAAGGTTTCGGCAGCTCATATGTCTTTTTTTAGAATTTTGAAGAAGTTGGAAGTCAAGATCGCGGCCTTTAATTTTGCCTGTTTTGTTTTTTATGACACTCCAAGTTGCTTTCATTAAATTTTGCTGTTTTTTATTTTGCTATTAATATAATTCGTTTTAGCCGCGATACAAACAAGTTTAAATGTTTTGAATAGTTTTTAACATACTCAGCAAATATCTCACTTTTATTTCGTCATAAAATTTAGTTCTTTCTTTTGTTTTTAGTTTTTGCGTCATAAAAGTCATACAATCTTTTTCTACTTTTGTGTATTCCCACTGTTGCCCAATCACTGAACGATAATGACTGACTTACTTTTATAATTGTTGTTTGGAAAATATTGTCGTATTCCTCTTTTATTACATGACATATTGCATTGTACAACTCACTGGAATTGTTACAGCATTGTAGTTTTGGAATTCTTTGCATGACACATTTTTTAATTTTTACCAATCGTTCTTCATGCACTGCAATCCACTTTATACCTTTTTTTAGATTTCTTTTAACCGATATTTTTAAAGAGTCTATTTGACCACTGTGATCTAATTTTAAGTTATTGATAATATATTTCTGAAGTGGTTAAACATTTATATAAATATTATCAAGACATGTCTTAGAGACAGACTTGATTCTTGTAGCCTCAAAAAAAAGTTTGACAGATTGCGACACCCTAAAGAACTCCAAGATGTCACCAATAGGTGACATCTAATAAGTTTACATTAAAGTCACCACATATTACAATACATTTACTTTTATCACTTATCTTACACAAGGCTCGAACCGTAATCGATTTAAACAATTAATTCATAAGAAGAATGAAAGGGCCTGTATACGCTCATGATAATAAACCGATCGAATTCCACACTGGCTATCTCCACACAACCCGCTCAACAGAGAGTTCCGCAATATTAGTTCTTTCCTTAAATTTTAAATTATTACGAATTACAATTAAGGAACCGCAATGCAATGGATTCTCTCTGCTGAAGGAGCTTGCAGGCTGGTGATTAGGAAAGCCAAAGAGAAGGTGACCGTTCCTGAGCCAATGTTCCGTAATACATAGTATATCAATATTGGCACTTTCCATGAACAGTTCAACCTCTAGCTCCTTATTTTTCATGTCCTGAATATTCTGATGCACCAGGTTAAGAATACGATGATTTAAAATATTATTATTTCTAATCATTATATTAGGGCGAAATTGACGCAATAGCACTTTATTTGATAGTATAATAGAGTTGCTCTCAGGCTTCTTAACAATTGATGTATTGAAATTTAGGTGGAAGGAATCTGCAAATTCCCTTTTGACGAGAAAACCCTGTTTATTTTGGATTATTAAGTTAGGGTCTCTCTCTGTTAAAGCAGTCCGTTTAAATCGTTAGAATTTCGCACTCCAACAGAGCCTCCAGATCCAATCGAGTCTCAGTCACTCTTACAACTAGACTCTATTCTATTCAATAATATAACAGAATCAATATTATAGACAACTTAGCCTAATGTCGTTTAAAATATCTGGTTAGGAACTCGTTTCGATATCCTTATCAATTAATAAAACTAAGACCAAGCTGTGAAGCACGTTCACACTGACGACCGCCGATTCGTCGCCCTCCACGGGAGACGTGAAAGAAGTGCGTGATAGACGCGAACGTAAGGAGATGGCCCCGCACGGCCTGCGGCCGCCGCCCGTCAGCCGTCGCGCCACCGATGACGTGAATTTATATCTTCCGGTCGGCGGATTTTTTTATGGGACAACTTATCTCAGATTGAAATATTTTATTTTGCCGACGGTAGCTAATTTAGTGGTCGCGGGAGGGCCACGGCGATATTCCGCTTTGTAGTCCACCCTCCCCGACCCCCCGTCCTCGCCTCGCGCATGACCGTCGGTCCGGAAAAACTTTCATGCAGTTGACATCGACTCGTGTCGTTCGGTGAATAGGAAAATGTATTAAAAGTTTTCACCGCGAATCAAATTTCCATTATGAGTTTCGTGTTTATGAATACGGGGGCGTCGATGCAACAGTGTTCGATGTAAACAAAGATAGCAAACAAATACATTGTCTTGCAACGAAGAAGGAACATTAACTAGCTAAAAACATGGCTTTGTAAGGACTTACGAAGCTGGTAATACAATATGCATATTAAAAAATATATGAATTATCAGACATAATTCTTATTATTATAATTATTAAAAAAAAATAAGTTTTCATGAATACGCATTTTTTTTTGGTATGACTAGATGAATTACTTAACAAAATTATAAAATAATTACACATTAATTCATAAGATTTTTAACGTCATTTATCCCAAAACGAATTAATAATGAAAGGAATTTATTATTAATAAATGAATTTTGAAATTCAGTATTTAAAAAAACAAACAATTATAATACATACTAATAAAAATATAAACAGATTATGTACATTGCGCCTAATTAGTTCGCCAAAAATTTAATATTTTTTTGATTAATGAACTCGCTTCGTTTGTCCTAATTATTAATGTCGGTATGAAGTTTTACATTTAATGCACTCTTCATTTTAACCATATAAATAACACGTTCATAAACCATAAGTCCCTTTCTGTGTCTTATTCCTACAGATAATTTTGTCTTTTTCTCTCCCCCTTTTCCACTGACATTCTAATTCATACTGACGTACATGTCTTCGATTGTTACCTTTTGCTATTAAGACTTTAGTTAATAAATAGACGTTTTAAAATTGACGTAAAAACTTTCATATACTTGTCAGACATCCAATGACTTAAGGTTTCAAAATTAAGACTCAAATAGTACATCGTAGTCGACAGTCTGCAAGTGCGGATGTACGGACAGAAATAGCGATTGCCTAATTTATATTTGCTAACTGTAAATTAACGAAAAAACAAAAGAATCCAGTTGGATTAGGCTGCATTCTGAAAACTACGTTATCTATTCTCGTCATCACTTACGCAATCTCTAAAGACCAAGGTCTATAATCAATGCGTCAGTGCGTCCTGCCAGTAATGACGTGGCGAAACGTGGCCTCTTACGTCGGGACTGGTCCAAAAGATCAAAGTCATTCAGCAAGCTATGGAGTGGCTAACTTCTGAAATTTGCCGAAGAATCAAAGTTGCAAGAGAGAAGTAGCAAGGTCGAGTGGCAACGAGCTGGTCACATCTGTCGCAGAAGGGATGACCAGCGAGGTAGAAGAGTTCTCGAATGAAAGTTTTCATGGAAAACGCAACGTGGGACGCTCTTCGCCCAGGAGGACAGACGACTTGAAAGGCATCGCAGGAGAAGACTGGACGCAAAGGGCGGGACTGTCTCGCCTGGGATAAGCCTATATACAACAGTGGAGATAGACTGATGATTATGATGAAATGAATGAGTGTGTGTGCTTCTCCTGCATAAATAATCACAAGATTCTAGTGTAAATTTAATAAACTTTTTTGACGTGAATATATCTTTAAAAAATAGATGTCAATAAGATAGGTATATTTTTCCGTAAATATTTTTTTTTCATTTTATTCATGAATATATTAACTAAAGGTAATTGTAATTAAGATAAAAGAAAAATAAAATCAGAAATTTTAACATGTAATCAATAATTAATTTTAGTTTTCGCTATTCGCTATAGGATGGAATCTATTATGTATCTTTACGGAAATATTCATAATCTCCTTCTTTTTTAGAACAACATTGTCAAATTAACTACAAAAAAATATATCATTGAAAATATACTTATAAATAATATAAAATAATATAGACACAACCCTAATAAATGCTCAGCCAGACCGCCATCGCGAGTGCCATGCCAAAAGCCGCGCGCCGCGCACCGTGCAGAGTTCCTGGGCACGTAACGAACTCAAATTCGACCCTGCACTCTGGCTATGCAATATATTATTTTTAAATAATTTTTCTAGTCACTTACCTACAAATGACACTTGATGTTGACAGTGATGTAAAGGTCGCTGAAGATATTATTACGTTAATCTCTGATTTTCCACATATATTCCACTCAATTCTAAACAAACAAAAAAAAACTGAGGCAAATTATCGCATAAGCGATACACAGCACGTAATATTACTTATGGACTCACAGGTTGTTGACTGCCAGGGCAAAGTTTCACTGTAAACTTAGAGTCATAGAACCTTGGCAACTCCCCAACAATAAATCACGTTTGCATTTTTGATAGCAGTGAAAGGCATTGTTATTAAATAGTTCACACACAATCTTAACTTTAGAAACGTCAATATTGTAAACGTAATACTTATGACAAATTACCTAAAGTTCCTTGGAAGGTCAATGACCGCGCGCGGGCAACACGAATTATCTAAGGAAACGCGGCAACACGCACGATCGCCAGGGTGCGATAGGCAGAGTACTTCGTAAACGCGCTTGGGGAGCTCGGCGTGACACACGACCTTCAGCAAGATTGCAAAGTTCGGTTGTTGTACATTTTTAAAACACGTTCTAAGCTATTTTTCTCAAAAACAGCTATTTCAATGACTATAGTTTCTTTAACAAAGTTGTTCTAAAAAAAGGAAATGTGAATATGTGCGGAAAGATACATGGTCAACTCCATACGGTACACCGTGTTCATGCTGATGCTGAATGCTTATTGATGTGTCATGCTCTTTCATGTAACGCTCGCCGAGCGAGTGTAGCAGTGATGTGTTGATTGCGTCTTTTAATCGTAGTCGACTCGAGTCGACTTTATCCGAACGAGCGTTACATAGCCGAGCGTGACGGTTGTAAAACTGACGGTTTAGTTTTATTAATACTCAAGATATAAAGTGCTCAGGGCTCCTAAAAAAGTTTCACTACAATAATATTTGTAATTCCACAAAAACAATGACAGTCATAACTACAGAGTGAGATAAAATGTTTTTTCTAACCAGGTAACATCTACTGTTCTAAGTGCAAAACTTTCTATTCTGTATTTGCCATCTGGAAGAAAAGTCACTTTCCTTTCTTTCAGAAGCGGTACGCAGGTTCTTTGTTGGATTTTCCCTACTTTTTGAGAATTTTTTATCTTTATGTCTATGAAAAGATATAGTATGCGAAATATATGGAGAAATGGAACGCAGTTCGGTGCACGGTAACCAAACACTTACCCTCAGACTAATTTATTTCAGGTTCCAGAGGGCACCGTACGTATAAAGAAGGTGATATTTGTTATTGATACTAATCATCTATATTAAAAATGAAACGCCATCATCTCAGTGGCGCACAAAAACGCAAACAGGCAGAGGTGAAGAAGATAAAAACAGATGCACTCCCAAAAATGACATCGTTTTTCCAACCAATCAGTTAGAATCTGGTAAAGATAATAATGTATGTCAAGAATCTCAATCTTTATCATCTGTTAGAACACAAATTGATAAAAACGGTACTACAGGCACCTCAGATGATCATTTTGATTTCAGTTCCTCTCCTAGTATCACACAAGCGGGATCGCGGTTTTCAAAGCGTTGAGCGGCAGATAAGGTACGTGCGGCGCGGTCGGCGGTGCGGGAGAGGAGGAAATGTTAGTGCCCGTCACACCCTAGCGGTAAGCACCAGAGGGCGCGGCGTGCGGTGGAACACAGAACCGCCAAGCGAGCGTAAATTTCGTATACTTTCAGCGTCATTATGCACTTATTAAATCATAATCTTAATTAAAAGCAACCATATTTAATATTTATCTTAAAATAATCATATTTCAACGAATTAGACCTGTTATCGAACAGGCTCTAATATTTCAGTTAAAACGATTTCAGCTTTTTATTTCAATCGAATAACTTGAGAAAAAGTTTGTTTTTTGTTTCATTGGAAAGCATGATATTTTGAACTGATATTTTAATAATAATAATCGTATAAAAATGTTAACATAGAAACCATATATGACTTGACGCTCTAATTTTGTTTGTTAATTCTTGCTAATGCAATAAATTGTAAATTTATCCAAATAAGAATCATAATTTCATGCGCAAATTCGATTTGTTACAGTCGTATTTGCAGAAATTAAAACAAAAAAAAATTAAGAATTTCTATTATTTTTTTTGATAGACAGTATATTATAGCATTAAATAAAAATGGGTTAAATCGAGTTAAGGTCTCATATGTAACAGCATAATCTAAGTAGATTTAAACGCACGCTGATCTCTCAGAGTTGTTTCACTAACAGGAGTGATATTAGCTTAAAAAAGTCGAGCGATAATCTAAAGAGAACGTGTTTATCTTAACTATACATATCTTCTACGGTAATAAATGTTATGTGACCTTATTAAAAAAAAAACGCTATTTTTGGCACATAATATATAAATAAAATCAAAATTTTCAGTAATTCCTACAGGAATAAGATAGATATAATTTTTGAATTATTTTTCATATAGCTGTAAAGATAATTAAAAATCTAGCTATATTAGATGCTACAAGTTTATATGAAATGAAAATGGGCTATTAGGGGAACCATAACACTTGAAAAAAAAAACATTCGATCTCGTAACACCTTCCATCCGGTCTAGTCAAGTGTGGCCGTAAACAGTTCAATCGACCATCAATTCAGCACTCTATTATAGCGCCGCTCTGTACATAGACCATAAAATGTCAAACCTATATACCTAAGAAAAGCTCGGTATTATTTTTTATTGGCTCGTTTCGGGCCGCTATCGTAAAAAACCTGGCTAAGTGCGACTCAGTCCAACGCGGTTAATGTTCTGTATTATAAATTCTACTTTTTTATAATACATGTAAGCGTTTCAATAGAAATTTATATGGCTTGTTTCTATAACAAAATTATATATATATAATTTTGTTATGGAAACTTGTTATAGAAACTAAAATTAATTTAAGAAAATATTTTTTTCTTATTTTATAGTTTTTATTCTACTTGGAGTTCGTTTGTTTATTTTATGTTCTTTATAAACGTTTTTTTTATGTATATTTTGTACATATGCTTAAGTACATTAAATATGTTCAATTTTTAATTTATTCATTATTCGTTCCTAATTTTATAACTCTCTGAATTTCTTCTAGATCTTTTTTTTTAAGCTCTACGATAGCTTTCATTATTTTTTAATATAATATGTTATGTATCTTGAAGTTTTCATTGCTACAATATATCTGAAAATTCCTATTTTACTCTTTATATCAAGCGGCTTATAAAAGATGGCTCCCACAGACGGATAGACGAGCACCTAAACCATATCTCAGACGCTCCGTTTTCCTCGGTCCGTGTGGGTACAGGAAAAAAGCGATTCGCCGCTTTCACCGCGCAGAGACCGGCCGGTTTTACGAACTTACTGCTTATGAAAAATCCGCCGGAGTCTAATAAGAGTTTAGCGGAATCGGCGCCGGAATTAGGTCCGGGCAAACGAGAAACAGCTCCTAACGTAATAAGGGTCCGGTTTATTTACCGTATATCGTATTTACTTAGTGCTCACCGCCGCGCAAGCCGGTCGGCGCTACCTAATTCGAGAAGTAAGTATTGCGTTTGAATCGAGCTTTAGGTATACAGTACGTCGCGTCACGCCGCGCGCCCTTATCTGCGTCTAGAAATTGAGCACTGGATAAAAGAGTCCCTTCAACTGCTAACAACGTGGACGAATATCTTAATGTGTGAAATAACGAGAAACGGGTCGATTGTTAGTTTCTAACTAGATCTACGCGATCGTGTCACTAAATGTGTGTACACACACTTAGTAAAACGAACGCTAGTGGGTGCTGTACAATTTTCCGACAAACGATAGTAATACATAGTATAAACAAGACAGTGGTAGTTAAGAATTCAACTTCAGCTTTTGTTAAGTATTAGCGTCACTTACCTATGAGAATGTGGAATATAAAAGCATTTTTAAGTACAATTTTAAACAATACTTTTCAAAGATCAAAGGTAATTTGATATGTTATAAAATAATTATTATGCACAAGAAATAACATATACCACACAAAATTGTCAAATAACATTTTTGTAATGGTAGTGAATGTAACTAGTTTTGAAAACTTATCATTAGATGTTTTTGAATTCATAAAGAAAATATCGTACCTTAATAGATGAAATCAGATTGTTTGAAGTATCTAGTTAACATATAGAGTATTTTGAAATTTAATTCCATAACCAAAATGAGAGCTTTAAGTTTCAATTTTAATATGAGTAAAATATAGTTATCTATCAAAAACAAATATCAAAATTAACAACGAATAATTTAAGTATTCACAATAAATAGAGAATAGAAAAATTATATTTTTATACAAAAATGAATATTGCGTAGAAACAGTTTAACGTTATGTTAATTTCAAACATTTGACATATTACTACTAAATCACAGAATTCTATAGTAACAATTCGGAGCTAATGTAATTGAAAACATTATTTTCTGCACAAAAACTCTATAGTTGAGCTTATTTAAAATTTCGTCTCTCCGAAACCTAACTTTTCATTGATCACAAAATTGTAACAGGCCATTTATTTAATTTTTGCGCCCCCAATCGTAACATCTATTTCTCGATATAATCTTCAGGTTAATTATTCAACTTTTACTATTTTACCAGCTAAACTAACATTTATTTCTTGATGCAATCATCCTACCATACTTACACGTTGACTGGCCGAAGCCTAATATTTATAGTTCGGTATTCCCATTGTAATCATTTCACTTATAGTGCCAAAATTTAATGTTTATTATTCGACATGTTTCTTCAGTTTTATACCACTTTAACACGTCCAATTTCAATATTAACCATTAGTTGATTTTGTTCTTCCATTCTAATGATTTTACCTTTGACGACAAATACATGGGTGTGTATAGATAGGCCCGTAGTTATAATAAAACGGTCCCATATAACTAATATTATTTGCAAAATTAGATTGATTTTTAATGCAGTCAGTAGCAAGGACTCGTTACGTTCGGACACGTTCTCCGGCAAGGACAGAGGAAAGACGGCCCGGTTCTCGCTTCGTGCTAATGAGGCGCTCACGGAGATTTCATTACAGAACATTTTTATACATAACAGAAAATTTCTATTTTAAGTGAGTCTTAAAATAGAAACCACAGTGCGCGCCTGAAAGTGCAAGTGTTTAATTTCGAGCCGTTTTTCGATTGTCTCCTTTACCCAGGGCGCATCTGTATACATCGATGGACAGAAACCGGTAAACCCTAAACTTTTTTTTAGCCAAAAGCCAATGTTTGTTGCTCAACGTGGTTCTCCTACTCTAACCTGGTCACTTTTACGTACCAAAGCTAATTAGCTTTGTTTTGTATACGATGGTTTTGATCTTAACGAAGACGAAATGCTCTGTAGTGTTCATATCACATCACGTTATTAATCGATAAAGTTAGATACACAAAGTGGCGTACTCACCGACGACGTGTATGTAGGCGGAGCGCACCTCAGTGTGGAAGGAGGGCGCGTCGGCCGACACCTCGCAGCGGAAGCGGCCGGCCAGCGCGCGCGTCGCCGCGCGCAGCACCACGCGCTGCGAGCTCGACCGCGACACCTGAACGCAAACCGATACAAGTCTCTTTTCAGAAGTGGTAATGGTTAGTAAGCGGTGGATGGCATTGACCATTTAACTAATATTATAAATGTGAAAATTTGTACATTTGGATGTTAGTTACTCAGTCACGTTTTAAAGACTGAACGATATTGATCAGACTTAATACATAAAATGATTTTCTTCCAGTTTATTGTTCCCGTAGGACAATTTAACATATTTCTTCAACTTATTACTCACTTTTTCGGGTAAGATTGAATTTTATTACAACAGAGATCATAATCGTTGAATTCCTTTCTTATGGCCCTCGGTTATTGAATAAAACTGTTGAAGAGAAAAACAAAACCAACGCTGCTCGAGACTGAAATCGCTAAGATTACTGTATTGTTAGATATTCAGCGACAGAACATGTGTACCTCGTATACTTTATTACTTTCGGCGTTAAGGTTAGTTAGACGTTAGACTTTCACAAAAACGTTATTATAAACATTTTAGAATTCAATACGTCTAAAATTATTGGCAATTTTCACATTTTATTTTTGTATAGTTTTCCATCAATACGATGAAGGGATCAATTGTTATAACATAATATATATAAGTTTCAAAAACGTTGAATAAGAGAATTTTCATTTTACATATATTTGATTATGACGTTTAACTTTTACTAATATTGATTTCCAATGCTATATCTCATGGTCTAAACTGTGAGATAAATTTCTTATAATAGTTAGCGTTGATTTTAAAACAATACAAGTAAAATAAAAAATAATAGCAATCGGTATAAGCAAAAAACTCCAAGATACAAAACAAATAAACACGATAATAATATATACAATATGTTACAGGTTATTTCATTTCTATAGTCTCATAGTGGAATAAAAGGAAGGGCGCAAATAGAGTTAAGACTGGTGCATCATCAACGTGATATATATATATATATATATTTCGGATCGGATCGGATTCGCCGATTTGTTAATTGAATAAAATTAAAGTAATCACAAATTATTATTATCAGTCAAGTTAAATTAGATAACTTGTGCAGAAAACATTTAAAATAAATGCACGCCGTTACATATATATGGGGGATCAGACAGTTCCACGATGTTTTTAAAACACGTTACATTTATGACATCCCCTAGTGGAACATTTCCATTGCTGTACGTGTCACTGTTCATGATGCGCCTGCTCGCCTCGAATTCTCATCACGAACTGTAACTGAGCTGCAGACGACGCACACGTTCTCGACCGCAAAGCCGTCTTTATGGAGTATAAACAACGATCGCAAGCGTTCTGCTCCACCGAAGACACTCGATCGGACGCCCGTCGGGTGAGCCGCTCGCACAAGTAAACAACTATGGGAAGCGCTCGGCTCTACGAAGACATTGGAAGGAGTCCGAAGGCTCGCCGAGTGAGCCGACCGCGTACGCAAACATCCGTCGGGCGTCGTCGGGCCCGCGGAGATTTCTCCTGATGGTACAAACGACGTTCGGATGTTTTCGGTTCCGGGCTGACGGGTCGAAACTTGACTCGTCTGACGTATAGTTATCACATAAGTTTAGAGAAGCAAATTAGAAATCGAAATGAGAAGCAATCAAAAAGTGGCGTAATTGGGATAGTATATTAATACAGAGTAACCGAGATTGAACACTCTATTTCTTAAGCAACAACACAAAATTGGCCACGAGGCGATATTAATCAATAAGAACAAAAGATTTACATTCTAATGATTTCATAAGTAACAATCAACTCAAAATCGGCCACGCGACGATATATGTGACGGATATCGATGATAATTATATACTTATGGGGAAGTTAGAAAGTGCTGAAACATAAAAGATGTATTCACCTATAAGAAAATGGAGAACCTTAAAATCAATCGAGAGGTTCTTACACTTGAATGAAGACGGTTAAAAAAACGAAATCCTTATGGGATCACTCATGTGTCTGTCGGTTTGTTTGTCTATCTATCCGTCAGTCACAGCCTATTTTTAACGAATTTATTGGACTACAAGTGGAAATTTGAAATGTACATAGAGGCAACTAATCCAATGACGGACGCATATCGTTAATATACCAATTGCCTACATAAGGTCTTTTGAGCAGCAAACTAGAAAAAGAAGAAAAATTTAAAACAGTCGTGAGACTGTCGGTAGAAGCTATGCTAATTAAAAAAGAAACATTGACTCGTAATTATTTTACAATTATGCTGATTAATTTAATTTCTGAATATGAAATTACTTATTAAAATAACACATTACTTCAAATTAGTAAATATAATACTTATATAATTATAATTATAGACAAGGCAAGATTGTAACATAATTTCATCAGTCGCAGTTTATTATTTGGTAACAATAATTTTACCTTGAAATCCCATTATCTGTTGAAAACTAGCAAAACGTTAACTTTTGAATACTTTCCAATTCTGTTCAATTACAAAATAAGATTAATTCGAAATAAATTTTTTGATGGAATAAATAGGTTATTTCAACTGAATAAATAAAATATTTATAAATTCAACATAAAAACACAATTGTTTTGATCACATAATTGCTTTCTACTTTCATATATTATTACCTCGATTGGAGAAAACTACGAAGTGATACTCAAATAATAATCATGTCTTATATACGACAAGAGACAATAGAATCTAATAATGCAGCCGTTCTTCTATATTCACTATACAAATCAATATATAATTACTTTATAATAATAATAAAACTGTAGTTACACCGTATTATTATTTACACCGTATCTACCACGTGGAACCGTGCAGCTCGGTTGCTCGGCACTGACTACACACACACACAGTACACGTATACTATAGATACAACACGCTTACTCATTCGCAAGCTCGCTTCGGCATGTCTTGCCCCGCCCCGACGCCTTCACTCACCCGTTCTCTGACCCTCTTTCACTCGCCGTACCTACAGCGCTAAGAATGATGCGAAGTAGGGGCCCTACGGTGTCGTTTTTTCCAAGTTAGGTACAGCAGCCAGACCCGGCGTAAGAAGCATAGCTTTAAAACATATTCTAACTCTTTATGAAATATCAAATGAATGGTTCATGGAAAATATAAAAAACTTCAGCTTTGAATAAAATATTAAAGATAATTAAATATTTTTTTTTATTAGCAACTAACAAATCGGAATCAAATAAAAAAATAACTGCAGTTTGTAGTCCGGAACCTTGTCTAAGGTCAAATCTAAGCGAGTTTAATTTGCACTTGACCGGTTTTTGTACTTTAAAATAAATTTTTAATTTTTATATATAATAGCAAAGTTGTTTAGAAATGTTGAATTATAATAATACGTAAGTGTACTGTTCTTACCATCTATCGGATCTCTACATCTCTTACATCCGCCGCACGCGACCGCCTCTAGACATGCAGCGTCGTTGCTGGCCTTTCTCCCACTGTTTGTATGTAGGAGACGGCAAACTCTTCCTTCCTCACATGTACTACAACCCTTCCTTATTATGAAGGGTTCTAAATAGTAGTAAATTACCTATTCCAATTTTGGATGTTATATTTGAATGAAACCAATTTTGTATATTTGTGACATCTATTTTATTACGCTTCAACTTCTATCTACATTGTAAATGTATTTAATTTTAGTAGTTACAATTATTAAGGAGTATCGTGAATAATCGATATATTATAAATTTGTATGCCACCAATTTGTGTTGCCATGGATGATTGAGTATTATAGTATTTGTGTAAGTTTTCTTTATAATTTAAAATAATGTCTATTATTTATTCCACTTATAGGCAAATTGAAAAAAAAAGTATTAAATTATTTATTTCTATTTCCTTTTTTTTAGTTAAATTGGATTTTAGGATGTATATTATTAAATATGTACGATTAATAGTAGACGTAAACGATTAATTATTTTATGCCTACTTCCTTTACACACCTTCTGCGTTTCATTTAATGTTTCCTTCGCTTCAAACGTCAACGTATTTGATTAGTTCTTTCTCCGTTCCGAAAATTATCCTATAATGTCTGATAATCTACTAGTTAATCTAAAGGGAAATATTTTTTCTACTTAATATGTGTATATTTTTTTTCTTTCCTTAATTTTGGCTTTATTGTTTTAGCTTGATTGTTGCCTAGTTTCATCATTTTATAATTTAACATCCCCTTCAGTTCGTGACTTTACTGAGTGAGCAGTAGGCTAAAATTTTGTGCTTAATTTATTTATTTTATTCATATTTTTAACAAAATTTTATTTCCTAGCTCGAAGTTTAAAGTCTGAGCTAATGGTTTCTTATCTATATACCCTTTTCCTTTTACTTTTTATTCTTTGTCCTTATGAATTGCTTCAACCTATTTCAATAATAACATCTATCAGGGGAATATTGTTTCTAAACTTCTTTTAAAAAATGATTCCTATGGTGTTTTTCCTGTAACTATATTTGGGGTACAGCTATACGTAGTTAAATAATAAAAAATAGACTCTCTCCAGTGGCATTTCTTTTCAACTTGAGATATCCTCAGCCTTTTCGGTGTATCTCTATACAATTCTCCCATTTTGATGAGGCTAGTATGAAATGAAATGGTACACTCTTATATTGCTGTCCAGACAAAAATTTTAAATTCATCGATGACAAACTGCCTTCTTTTGTCTAGTGTTACAGAATGAGGACATCCTAAACAACTGAAAACTTTTCCTTATAGTTGTATCATTTCCTTACTAGACGTCACTTTGTAAGCTTTTATTTATTTGTATTGTGGATGATAATTAATTACTACCAGTAATCTCCAGATGCTAACACACCTAAAAGATCTGTTTCAATTTTGAACCATGCCTGTGAGCGCAGTTCTCGCCTTTTTAACAGTTGGGGTGAGTTGGGTGTCAATAGCAACGTTCATCCTTTGCATGATTTTCTGAGTTTTTATCGTATCTGTACTACCAAACCTTGGTCCTAAATTTCGATTTCATGGCGACCACTCCAGAATATCCTTCTTGACCTGAAGCTAAAATGCAATTTCTCAGCATCTTTGGGATTACTATTTTTGTTCCTCGAAGAAGAATAACCACGTAAAACATAATTCATTTTCATATATTTTGTATTTTACTCTCATCTCAATTATACTTTTATTTCCCTTATTATACCTTTTTTTATCTCTTAATTCTGTCTCAAATATTTCTCAATATCGTTTAATGATACAGCTAAGTACATCTTGTACATAATCTTTGTTATGATTACTACTTCCGCAGTTAGTAAACATAATCACGACTCTGGTTCAGCTATATTGTTCTTTCCCCCGTAGTAGACAACTTTATACGTACATAACTATATCCATCTCTTAACTTAGTATCCATGTCTGGATATAAGAGGATATTCTACCTGAGGCCGAATATTATTTCCAGTGATTTATAGTTTGTTCAAATGCTTTTCCGCATAAAAATATGTGCTACAGCCCATACAAGTACCAAAGCTTCTTTTTCCGTTTGATGATAACGGGGTTTAAATTTCGATAACGTTGTATATCCAAACGCAATTATATGTGAATCTTTGTTATTTTGTGGAATCAATACAGAGCCTAATGCAACAGGACTTGCATTCGCAAAAATTATCGTCTTATACCTTACGTCATAGTACCCTAATTTAGATATATCAACGAGAAAGACCTTGAAAAGATTTAAAAGTTGTCTGCTGACTTCTTTCCCATAACTCAGTTATGTTTGCGTTTCTATCAAATTCGCGAATGAGTAATCGTTTCAAATGTTCGGTTGTAGTGGCCATGTTTGGCATTCATTTATTTACCTAATTGATGAGATCCACGAAACTCTGTAATTCGGCAATAGTTCTTGGAGTTCCAAGTTAATGAATAGGAGATAAATATTTATCTAATAGCTTATTCCGCTTTTGTATAACTCATGGCCTAGAAAATCTACTTTATGTATGTTATGCTGGTATTTATCATCTCGTAGTGCAACGGGATTCTCTCTAAACTTTCAAACTTTTTTAAACCTTATGTCATATTTATGTTTAGACTTTAAATAAATAAAGATACCATCGATAAAGTTTGCAACGCTTTTGAACTCTATAGAATACGTTCAAGAGTATCCTGAAAGATTTCAGGCGCACAGGTTATGCCAAACATTAATAGTTTGTATTTATATAACCCTTTGGATAAAATAAATGTAATTTTCCTCGAATCGAATGAAGCTCAATTTGATGGAACGCGTCTTTTATATTCAGTTTTCTAAAGACTTCTGCGTCTTTAATGGACATCTTTGATTGACGATTTGACAATAATAAAGCGGATGGCTTTCCCCTTTTATTGCTATACCAGCTCGTCGCATATCCATGCAAAGGCATATGTCTCCATTCTCTTTTGTTATAGAAACACTAGGTGATATGAACTTTGAAGGTCTGTCTATATTTTCAATACCTTTTTGAATTAACTCATTTGTTTTACTCTCAACTTTCTCTTCAAGCTGAATCGGAGTCCATCTGTAGAGTTATGCAAAGGGTTTAACTCTTTCGTCAATAGGTATCTGAAGAAGAGTACATACCTATAAATTTTGGTAAAGCTTCATTTCTTGGTTTGTTCACTTCGACACCAATTTTCAAAACACCTACAGTACCACGGCTGTAGTTTTACCCAGTATATTTCCAGTACTTCTGTTGAGAATAGAAAATGTAGGCTCTTTTTGATTTCACGCCATATTTATAATACTTCTAAACGACCCAATTAACTTTAGTGGAATATACGGTATACTAAAAATGTTTTTTATGGTTTTTGGATTTCTTCATAAACTATAGCTCTATTTTCTTTTATTCTGATCTATTTTCTAACCGTAATTAAATTATATTCACATCCTGAATTAATTAACATGTCTAGTTTTGCTCCTTGGACAATTCAAATGACGATGTTTTCATCATTAACTTTATATATATAATGTATATTTTCGTCTTCTGTTGTTTTTTATGAATTTCGTTCATCAGTACCTCTTAATTCCTTTCCCGTTTTCTTAATTTTTCTTGTCTGTCATTTGATAAACTAACTAAATCTTTCTTTTACGAAAGTTGGATTGCACTATAATTTAAAATATCATATTTTGCCAAATTTCATGCATTTATTTCCTTTAGCAGAACATTCATTATACGATAAATTTTTCAAACTCCCACACTGAAAACATTCTTTTTTGATAGTTAAACGTTTTTTCTGTGTTTCATTTTTACCACCAAATATTTCACCCAATATATTTTTACCTCTGAAGTCGTCTAATTGCCTCATAACCACTTCTAAGGCATTTGCTTCGAAGATCACGTCATAGTGTCGCCTTAATTTAATATTTTCTTCCTCGATTCGTTGGAGGTACACTTTTCAACAATTTGATCAAAATTCGATCATTTGTATCAGACAACTCGCGTTTTAATACTTGTTGTCTTAATCGTAAAACAAAGTTTTCATATTCTTATCGTTTTAATCTGATACGAGGCAATTAGATACTTGTTTCTCAAATCTATCAATTTGCTTTGTTGCAAATTATTCATCCAAGTTTTTAATCGCAACTTCGAGAACATCAACGTTTACTGCCACAGTAACAGCAGCGTTCGGTATATTATAAAATATTGCTCAGAGCTCAGGTCTTCTTTGATGCAAAAGGATCGTACGTTCTGATTGTCTAAAGTGATCCCGATGGCGTCTAGATAGATGTATATATAAGCTCATTTTACAACGTTCCCATCCGGTACGTACGGCAGCTTCATCATACTCAATTTTTTCTCGTATAAGACTCGCCATTGATTACCATGTGGCCAAGGAAGAAATAAATACAACCAATAAACCGGCGTTATTTGTTCATGACGTTACACTTTCAGTATTCGATCAATAAAAAGACGCCATTTTGAAGCTTACGCTATATCCAACGTCAATTTATAGCTTTCTATTCATCCTGAATTTTCCCAGGATTAAAATTGTATTTTTTTACTTATTTGCAATCAATATAATATTTAATACTTTACTTATCCAAGAATGTTGATTGCTATTTATTAACGTTACATTAAAATCAATTTATTAGCGCCTCACAAAAATACTTCTATTTTCATGTTCCGCTCAATTATTGTGTATAGTTACTTGCTATCAAATTGTGTTTTACTATATTTCAAGTAACTTATTTATTATTCTTTTAGCTCGTACTTTACAATAATAAATGACATAAAATAATCCACATTTTCACGATAAGTAAAAGATGTTACTAGAAAAACTAATTCAGGTTATTTACTATAAGTATTGTAAACTTCGATCCCACGCGTTAGACTGCACGCGCCGTGGGTCTGCACACACAGCCAGCGCCACGCGTCGAGTCGGAACCGGTTCGCTTTCTTAAGCTCAATCTGTTAGATAAGCAGGTGCTTATCTAACAAATTTTCATAACAACGTTGGGGTGGACGATCACTTCTAAGTATTATTTACCTCGTTATAGTTGTTAATTATAATTTGTACTCATTCTGTGACCCACATTTAGATTTACTTAGTTGATAAACTAATCAATATGAAGTTTATAAAACGATCGCGTTCAGATTATACAATTATCACTACTAGCGTATGAATATGAAACAGCACTCACATACAATATTAAAATAGAAACTATACTCATATCCCATCCTTATCACCAAAATGTACTGTATCGGCTCTTTATACTACTTACGTCCATCGCATACGGCCGCCTCTCGTCCAGTGGCGTTACCATTCACCCTTATCTTTACTGTATGTGTGTAGGAGACGGCAGACTCTCTCTCTCTCTCTTTCGCACACAGACTACAGTAGAAATACCATTCATTCAATACTGGCACTAAAAAAATGAAGTTATGTCATATATGACATTTCTAAATCGATATATCAATATCAGATAATAACAACAAATAAAACCATTAAAATCTTCAGTCATAAATTTAATATTCTTTGCCAAGAAAAAAAAATATAGTGTGTACTTATGTATGAACATTAGAAGAAAAATTAATGATCCATTCTATTAGAAACGTATTGCTAGTGATTATCAACGCTTCCTCATATTGTCTGCTCCATATTAGCACTTTAGATTATGCAAGATCAAAAAGTATTATCTATTGAACATTATAAAAATTACAGTATTTACTAATAATTTAAACTAAACAGAAATATCAAACACCTAAATATATTGGCGATAACTAAGTACCCAAACGGTTCCTTTTTGTTCTACTTAAATTAAATAATTCACTGATTATGAAACTTGTAGTTTTTCTGTTCACCTTTAGATGGCGGTCTAAGCGATTAGTAATCCATCAAGCGTTTTATATTACTCAATTGGTTGTTAGGAGCTTGTAGTTTTACTTTTCACCACTAGATGGTGGTCTAAGCATTTTGCAATCCATCGGGCGTATAAAATTACTCAACACGATTTTAGGACGTGTTTGTTGCAATATAAGTTAAAGAGAAAGATTTAAAAACTATTATTAAATGAATAATATTAATTATTATATTAATATCTTATTATTAATAATAATTATAAGTTCTCCCTATTAGCAAACCTTATTGGTACATCAGTAATTAGTGGTCTGAAGTTGCTCGCTAAACTGCTTGCAAACAAACAACTTCATACTGTAGTTTCATCGCGTCATTCCGATAAAAATTAACCCTCATCACTTTTGCATGATACTCTAAAAAATGTATTACTTTAAATAGTGGAACGGGATGTTCAAGATCGACGTGGTTTGAAAGAAGACATAGTGACTGGAATAGAAAAAGATATATTACCGTGGTTGTGTGATCTGGAAAAGAGAATGATGAATGAGAACGAAGGTGAGAATAAATGATAGTAGACTGAAAAAAATAAATCTATAGAGTGGATGTGTGCAATGAAAAAGTCGGTCGCCCTGAAAAATTTTTTCCAAGCGAAGTTGGTAGCATATCAAAAAAGGGCTAAATTTTAAGCATCCGAAACTCATGAGCTTGTATGAAAAAATTGAAGGATATCAGTGAAGTAAGAGAGATACGCAAATCATATCATGTGGAAATCTGTAGTTTCTGCCTACCCTTTTGGAAAAACGCGTGAGTTTATGAAAAATAAGTTTTAAAGGGAAGTTTATTTTTATAAACTCACGCAAGACAGTTATTAGATATTGCATTGCTTTACAAAAATATTATTTTTATTACATTTAAATGTGTATTTATATTTTTTAATATATTTAAAATAAAAAGGCAATGGCTAATTCTCATCAGAGCATAATCACCAAAATTCGGAAAAAAAAACTAGATGAGAGCTATAAAGGAACATAATGTGTAACCTACAAAATTCAATGTCCAATCATTAGTAGATCATTACGACATAAAATTTGTTTTTAAAGTATTTATTACGGCACGTAGTAATTTTTATGTTAAAAAAGACTCAACATTTATAATTTCTCTTAACTTTGAAGTTTTTTAGACATGAAAATCGTCACTGGAAACTTAATAAAACAAGATGTCAGGATATGTTTATCCTTAGATAAGGATGTCAGTGTCTTTATCATATTTGGAGGTCATATCTTTATGTGGCACAATCATGTTTTGTCCAACATGGCTGCAGCAAAAAAATGGGACGAATCGATTGTTGAGCCTTCAAAGCCTGTGATTTCTAAAAAGAAATGTGTTTGTCGGTAGGAAGTATATAGGCGCTCTTAATTAAACTCTGACTTTAAGATATTCTATTAACTTTACGAGATTATTATTTATTTTGTAAAACATCAAAAACATTTGTAGGAATGCTAGGCTAAGTGTGGCTAAATGTATTAAACATAATCTTTATTTTGAACTTTTCATCTGTTTTTAAAACCCACTCCTGAGCCGTAGACGCATACAGTCTTTTTATTTCAGATCGAGAAAGTCTAGCTCTTTTCTTTGGCCCAGCTGTGGATGATCAGCAATGCGCTCGCGACCGAAGTGTTCTGGACCGATAGCTAATTGTTCTGTACGAGGCACGGGAAAAGTATTTAGGTTAATAAATGTATTAATTAATTCTCCGCGGTCGATATTCTAATTCGGGACCTCGTGTTTCTAAGTTTAAGCGCTTGACCACTCGTCGATCGTCGGTCGATGTATTTATTATTAATAATAAAAGATTTACTAAATTTCCTTATCCATCGATTTTTAATTCGAGGTCGTCAATATCGACTATTTAATTTTGGCCCTTCTCTAATACGTTAACAATTCCATGTGCATAAGTTCTTTTAGGGCGTCTCTAGTTACCATTTACGTAACGTTCTTCAATATAACATCGTCTATTAAAAAAATGTAACAGAACAAGAGAGAACAATACCTACATACAAAAACGAAATAAAAAAGACCCGGCACGTTAAAGGGGCGTGCGAGTCTGTCGCCACGAAAAATGAACTGCGCAGCGCCGGGAAAACATCGCGCGGGGAAAAATTAAAATGAAAGCGGCGGTCAGTAAACAGGGCGGGGGCGGCTCGATACGCCGACAGGGGGCGCGGGCTGTTAGGAAGTCGAACTTGAGATGAATTGGTCGAGCGCGCACCGAACTCGCACCTTCGAGGTACCTCAGCTTGTATGTTTACAACGATACTGCCGAGTCTACTTAAATTGACAGTCCTTTTATATTGTCAGCGATGTATCATTATAGTTTGAAAATAATTATGTGTTTATTGATGTGGGGCTTTTGAGCGTTTAGAGAATTTTAATCAAGAAAACGTTCCATATGTTTTCATCGCGAAACATATTTTGGGAAGCATCATTTTCAACAGTATTCCGGTTTTGTTTTTAATGTGTGGAAGATACATTTGGAAATAGAATTAGTAAGTCTGTAAAAGTATTTAAATAATAAGTATAGAAAAATATTATCTATTAAATAATTAATAACTATGAAAAAAAATTTAAAATCGTTAACAATTTATAGTAAAAATTGTAAATTATCGAAAAACTGAAAGAATATCAAAATTGTGTCTTTCTTTTAATAATTCAGAAAATTTCAATCGCACAAGTTATTGCATTTCTTTGTAAATCTAAAAACGAAAATAATAATAATATTAAAATATAAATATTTAAATTATGGTGCAGTATTACGAAAGAAGAATACACTGTAGTTACATTTTCTTTATAAGATAATTTAAAAAAACAACGATTTTCACAAAATAGCCCTTATATATTTCTTACTTCACACCCTACTTTAAATCTTCAATATTACTTTACTCAAGCCTTCGTGTTACTCTTATCGATCGCTAAGAGAGCATTTTGATTGATGTCTAATTTATTCGACGCACAAACATTTTTCTGTTTTGCACATACATTATTCCATCGTAAGTAGGTGTCGCGCGGGCGCATTATCGGTCTTTATTACGTCACATGCAAAAACAATACTATCTCATATCATAAAAGCGCGTGCGGGTAGCGGCCAAGGGTGTGAAGTAGTCCAGGTGTCCCATTTTATTTTTTTTTTTATACTTTTGTTTCTATTTTTATATTTAATATCAAAACTGAAAAAATAGAACACTTATTAAATGATCCGCAATATGTGTCCGTCTGTCAATTTATCCATCTATCTCAGAAACTTCGAACTAGATACTTGGTAATGCGCACAGTAAACAATAAATAACAGAGCGAAGGAGGCTCAGCTCAACTACATACGACATCTGTACATCATATGGTCGTTTCAGAAAGGTACCTTGAGCAGCAACAGTAGAACATCAATATAGAAAGGAGTGGCCTTATTATAGATAAAAAAGTGTGTAGTGTTTATCCCTTTATTACGGCAACAAAAAGTCATTTGCCATTTTTAGTCATTAAAAATTAGATATATAATTAAATAACCCTGTAGTGTCTTAAAAAAAATAAACACTTTTATAACATTTACACGGTATTCAAATTTTGTTTAGATATTTAAATTATAAGAAAGGAGAGCTATCGAAAAAATTATTTTAATTTCTTTCAAATATTAATAAAAATGATATTTTATTACTTAGTAAATTATAATCAGCATAAGGTACTAATATGATTACATTTTACTTATGCTCGGGTTCATCAAGAATATACAAATGTCTTTTCAGAATTTTAACAAATCATTCTCATTATCATAACGAATATAATTCATACAAATGTTTAAAGCATATGTTGAAATTATACATCAATATGAATGTCATACTGTAAGGTACTATATAATACTTTTATTATTGCTAATTTCGAATAATAGTTTATAAAAATAAAAAATTGTGTCTATGATATAAGTATAAAAATAAAATAAAATAGAAAATGAAGAAATCTTAGCAAAATTACGTAAAGAAAAAGACATATATAATGAGTTTTATTAAAAACAAAAACACCATTTTATCAATTCAAACAAACCGCTGTGTCAGGTAATGGCGGCCGACTCGAAACTCGCCTTTAAATTTTCAACTTCCAATACGAATCTAGCACAATTAGGCGCGTGAAGATTTCAAAGCGGGCAACAGGTAATGACGAAGTTTGATTCCGGATTAAAATTAACTTTCGCTACAGTCGGCCGTGGTCGGGCCTTCGACAGGGGGCTTATGGGGGCACGTGTACGGGAGCGGGGGCGATACTGCCATAACTCGCGGACGTGTCTTTGCCGCGGTTACGTGTCGCGTCGGGAGTTCCTTTCTGGTGTGTCGGCGTGTTTCGCGCGAGCGCCGAAGTCGCGTCGCTCGCTTCGTCGAATTGTGTGACAGATTCTTGTTACGTTATATTATCGATTTATATCTATCTAGGACAGTGTAATTTTATTAATATTTGGAGATTTCATAGTGTCATATAATGCCGTGTGGCATCGTTTAAGATGACGTCTACTTTTTTAAATTCCATTTATTTTTTTTTTCAGTCCATTTTCAAAAATTGATTTTTAACCAGATTTTGACATATTAGGGTACTACGAATCTATTTCAAGCATTGTCCGAATGATGTCTGATGTCTCTACCGATTGATACAAAAATATAATCAGCTTTTTTCCCCAAACAGATACTTTGACTGTCTCAAATTGCATGAAAAGCAGTAGATTTTTTAAGAGATGTTGTTGGAGAAAATTAAACAAAAAGTATTTTTAATAGAATTTTCTTTAAACTACTCTGCTAATGAACTAGAAAATCTAACTACTTGTTCTTCTTAAAAAAACAACATCGATCTTTTTAAACTGCGTCAAAATTGGTAGGTTCATTCAGAAACATCACTATTAAAAACATTAGAAATAAAGAGTTTCTTCAATATTACATGTAAAATTCTTCATGGATCGATGTTAAGTACTACATTATCTTTTTCTGTTTAGAAAACTTCGTCGAATGCCGCAAAAGAGATCAAAATATACGTTCGATAGACATCATAATTTAAAATTAATAAAATGGTGTTTTATTTCAATAAGAAGAAATAAAACGATTCTTGAAATTTGACGAGCTCAAAACGTATTAAAATTACATTTTCGGGTTCAGAAATTTAAAAGAAACACAAAAATCAGTCTTTTGAGCTCAAACTTAATAATGTACTGCTCGGTATATTTTTGAAGACCTTGACCCCAAAAATAGCAAAAATTTCATGAATAGCTTATAAGCTTAACAGTATTTCGAATTTTTAAGCTCGAAAAACTTAAATATAAATCTTTGGATTTTGAGACAACTTTTTGAAGTCGAGGAACTTAAAAATATATCACAGCGGGAAGTTTTGGGATGATCTGCAAGCTCAATCGTTTTACAGTTTTTTTTTTAATAAGGGCCATTGTATGTTTGGAATAATGAATATAAATAATGTTATGATTAACACATATAAGACGCCCTCAATAAACCATTGTCACATTCAAAATGGATTTGCTGGCCGGCAAGAATTGAATTAAGCATGAGAAAGCATTAAAAAAATAGATATTATTACATATTAAAAACTTTATAACAGTCCTGGATTTGTCAATAGGCCGTGTAGGCCGCGGCCTAGGCGCGGCGGATTTCGGAAAATTATTATTTTCGAAAGGTACATGGGGCGGCGGACATAAAGAGGCCTATATTCATAAAAAAATATAAATCCACCACAGCTTTAGAAGCCTAAATTATAGTACACACAAAATCTTTTATACTTTTGCAATATATGTTTTTTTTTGTTGTGTCATCGTATTTCTTTTCAGTTAAGAATTCGTGATATTTGTATATGTAATTTATATTACCTAGCGTACACCGTATTTCGTTAAATTATGGAGTATGCACATGATAATGTATCTTTTCACAAACGTAGACGTAATCTATTTTTTTGGGCCAAATTTACTAATGAACATATAATCAGGAGTTCCGAGAAATATAACACTGAGCATTAACTTCGAATCGATTGACGCACGTCCCTAATAACGTCAGCTGACAGTGTGTGTGGGCGACAGTGGCTGCGCTGTGAGGCGCGGCGACGGCGGTCAGCGAACGGGGAGTGAGCAGATAAACGGTTTGCTTTAATGTCAAAATTCTGGAGGAGATGAACGATCAATAAATGATCGACTATTATATAAAACTGGCTTTCCACCCGCCCGCGCGGAAATGTACTTCATCTTTTCTCTTGATCTATCACACTAACGATCCCAATCCCCCGCCCGCTCTCAATTCTGGTCCCGCTAAAGCTCCTGATTCCGATCCCACGCTGGATTTTGAGCTTGGTACCGTGCTCAATTATTGTCCTGGTTCCGTAATTACAAGTGTTCATTGTTAAAAAATACTTGCTTCCTCGTTTAACAGACTCTTCTACATACTTCTTCAAATTTCTACATACTTGAGAACGACACCGAATTATAAAATATCAAAAAGTATAGAGATATACGTGTGAGGGTAGTGGTATTTTATCAAATACAGAAATTAAATTAGTGAACAGATCATCAAATAGTGGTGCACTGATAGAGTGCGATTTTCACTAATTCGTCCTTACGACTGACCTTATTTTATGTATTTATATTTTATTTATATATATTACCTTATTTTCTCATTTTGGTTTTCTCTACAATAAAACAAAACTATAACTTCATCAATTACATTTTACTAGATAATAAGTTTGTTCTTAATTTTAAGCAAATTTAAGTAATAAATGAGATTCAAATAGTACTAATGGACTATACAACTATGTAATGAAGACCCGAGATATTAACAAAATTATTTGGAACGATAAGAGTTAGTTTGTTTCCGTTAAATTTATTTTTGGTTCATTAATCTTTAATAAGCAGAAATGGAGAACACTTACAAAATCTGAGATTGACTTGAAAATAAATTACAATCTACGAGGCTCGCTCGCTAAATAAGAACCCATGCATAGGGTTGTCCACACGATTATATTATTTATTTTATCTTAGATCATCTCTTATTTTAATTCAGTTACAATAATTTCATTATATTGTCAAATTTAAATACAATTGTGAGTGCAAAAAAGTTACACGTAAAACATATTTAAGAAAAGACGCATTATTTTAATATTGCGGTGTGTCTAGTTTATATCATCCTACAGTTGAAATATACCCCCGTCAAGCTATCGACTAGCTTTCAGTCGCGTGCACATAAAATGAGTCCGTAACTAGTGTATGGCGCAATCACTGCGTCAATCATCATTCCGATTCCGATTTAGTTCTCGATTTCAATTCCGATTCCAATCCCCGTTTAAACTCCAATTCCGGTGCGTGCTGCTCTAGATTACGACCCCGATGGCATCTCCGATTTCAGTGGCGGTTCGGTTGTTAGTTATGATTATAACCCTTGTTCCATCCAGTATCTATTCTAATATAGCATATGGTGCTCTTTTGATGCCTGGTTCCGGTTCCGCTTTTGATTCGTTAAATCGAATAATCTACTGACTATATATTCGATACCTATATATAAAAAAAATGTACCGATCTCTATATATACCGGCTTTGCAACACAAATGGAATGGAATGGAATCCATACAGGGGTTCCATTAACTTACGTTCCTCTTTTTCCAAGCGTGCTATCACTCGGGATTACGACAACGACCGGATTTTGATATTTATTCCGATTTTGATATCCACTCCGGTTTCTTGTAAATTATTGCTCAGGAGCGTATTATTAAGAGGTATAAAATATTCTGTATGTATTCCTTAAAAAAAATTAACTTCATGCTAAATTTAATTTACCTGTCCAGTCATTATTGTCAGAAATAATAAAACATAAAAAAATTATTAAAGGATCGATTTACGGCCTTGTGTATTAGAATTGAGTAAAAGTATTATTTTTATGCCTTACTGACTTATGCAGTAACTTACATTAAATTAAATCATCACTTGTCACGCCTTTTGCTTTGATTGTATTCCTTTTTGCTACATTTAAGAGATATTTTCACAAAAAAGTCATGTTCTTAGATTAATTCAACTTATTGGTAAAATTGCATATAAATCCATATTACAACAATATTTTCAGTTCGCCAATTTGAAACTATTATATAAGTTCAATATATGTCTTGTTTCAAAATTATAGTCTTCGTCTCGTCCATCGTAACGATTCTTAACCTAGCTTATCAAAATTCCTTTAACGCACGACGTACAAGGTCAAAATAGTCAATGAAAAAAACTAGCCAAAGTGAACCTTATTCAATAAATCTCTGAAAGAGCTTTCCTTTACGGTTTTTTAAAACTTTTATTTAAATAATGAATTAGAATGTTTTATAAAGTCACCAGCAAAATTTTAATCAAAATCGTGGAACTGTAATTGTGCTATTTTCAAACTTTTTTTTTCATTTCGTTAAGTAATGTTTTTAAACTTAAAAAAAAATGTATCAGTTAGCTTTATTGCCGACGTCACTAACGGCGGCGGTAGTTACAACACAATCATAGAGAATGTGGGTATAGACCCACATTAAGTACTAATTGTTGTTAAAAAGCAACATCGTAATTGCTTCGTGGCTAGTATCCAAATATGTAATAGTTGATGTGTATGAATAGCTAAACCGATTTTAATGTATATTTCAGAAGATCTTCTGATTAGCCCAGAGGGTGATCATGTCAAGTTAGGTAGCGATTGGATCAACAGATTTTTTTTTTATAGAGTATTATAAAGAGGCAAACTTGCATGAGAGCTACCACAGTATAGGTGATTAATGCCTCATGCCTGTATTCTGTGAGAGTGCGGTATTACACCGGCCAAACCGTCCAATTACGTGCTGCGGCTAAGTTGACCATGGCATGGCCCTACCACAATAAATAGCAATTTTGTATCATATTTTCCCTAAAATTTAAATATTTTATTTAGTCGTAACAAGGCACCTATCGATATTTGATAAATTTCGTCACATTACCGCTCCCTTTCATCTACCAGAAGATATTTGACAGATAATTACTGCTGCCCGTGTAAAGCCGGGGCGGATAGCTAGTCTGATATAATATCTCTATCTGATCGAAAGAAACTTGTCCCTTGGCATCGCTCGCTCACGCGGCCTAATTATTCGCAAAGCCCGTATAAACACCATAACTCCTCGTACATCGCCGCTTATCCCACGCTAAGCTATATCGGGTGTCGTTTACATTGCGAGCGGTAATTTCGTTGTTATTTCATTGAAGGTTTTCCCCCCTTGTTCTGTGTAAGTTTGGAAACACAAACAAAGCCCCCCGGCGTCGGATAAGCTTGTTAACATCTAGCACTTTATTATTGGAAGATAACCAGCGGCGAGCGGCGGAGCTCCGCCCGAGAAATCCGCCAGATGTGCCAAGAATATTATGTATATTTGTAAATTGTAAGGGGGCCGGATCTACGAAAAGGCTCGAACAAAAATATACATTGTAAACCATTATTAGAACATGATGTGGGCACATAATATGCGAACGCAACTGTTACCTGAAATGTAGTGGTTTTAGAATTCAGTAGATGCGGCATCGGGAAAAACACACGAAACATCAACCAAAAAAAATGGCACTGCTATGATAAAGCACTAGAAACTTATAACAATATAAAATGCCTACTTAATATGTTTATTTTTTCTAAAGTATCAGTACTTTCGATGTATTTAACTGACTTTGAAACTATATTCCGGGATCATTTCAGTAAACGTTTAATTGAAATATCAATTTCGAACGTCTAGTTAATACAATAATTTGTGAACTGTAAGCGACGAAAGTTACGCAAATATGCCAATAGGTAAGCCATCAGCGACGAATGTCCAATCAGTGTGTTATGTTATTGATTGTCAGTAATGAATATTACAATATTATGATAATAGATGAACTGCCAATGACGAACATCTTCACCATGCCAAAGTATGAATTTGGCACAGTGAGGTGATGCGTCACCATGCAAATGTTCATTTAGTCAACTACGAATATCCCGTCAGTATCCCAATTTATTGATTGTTAATGATGAATATTACATCAATGTATCAATAGACGAATCATCGCGAACCAACGTCATATTATTTCGTCAATATATAAACCGTCAGCGGTAAAAGCCACATCAATATTTCAAGACTCAGTAACGAACATTGGTGACCTAGCTTTTATGTTCCTAAAAATATTTGATATAAGGTGTGCTATTTCTCATCATGTCTTATTGTATTAAGTTAATTTGTGGCTCCTATTTATTTACACAATTATGTAAATCTGCGGCGTTTATCTGTGCTTGCAACTTTTTTGTCTAATTTTGTGATAAATATTTCTTTTATGACTCACTGACCGCTATTATACCATTTTAAAATTATATATTTGTTTTTCTGTCCGTATGTACGCCTTTTTACAAATTAAAAACATTTTGAGTAAACTTGATGAACATCGGTATACAATAATAACATGTAATTGCGCAAATGACAGGCTATATACGATTTCTAGGAAGGACAAACAAACAGACAGACTGTATGTTTGTTTGTCCAGGCTAGTCTCCAAAACACCTAAACAAAGGTCAATCAAATATAAATAGAAATATAAAACACTTCCTGTAATAAATATAGGATATAGTTTATTTATCTACCTGTACTTAATATATGAAACTGTATATAAACATATCATGTACTATTTTATCATAAATATTTATTCAATGACGCTGCTAATCTTGCCAGATATTGTCAAGATTGTCAGAAAATGAAAATAATTATAGACATGAATTAAATATTAACTTACATACTTTGACATGTCGTCACTCAAATAAATTTCATTTTATTGACACCAATAAAATTATTGGTAAATGTTTTTTTGTTGACAGGAAGGAAGTACTTTTCTTCAAAATTTATTATACAACAATTAGCGGAGTCGCTAAGTTATTATATTATTAACGTGTCAGGTTATTTGGACAAACAATTATGTGCCTCTATTGAGGCATTTGACATTGAAAATTTAAATTAGTTCATAAGACAATAGAGAGTACCTCTTGCGCTTTTTCGATATTATTTAAAAATCGTAATGACTCGGACACAAGTAAAAACAATAATATTGTATCAGTACCTGAGAGTCAACACATGATGATTGAGAAAAAAAATCTAATAATAAAAAATGGATAATTAATCTGGTGCATCAGAATATGCAGGGAATATTTGAACTGGAAATTGAGTTATTCTTAAATAACAATGAGATTGATATATTATGTATTACAGAGCATGGGCTTAGAAGTCACCAGTTTATGTTTAATTTCAGTATGCACCAGGTAGCAAGTTCGTTCAGCAGAGAAAAAGCTATACATAGAGGCTCCCCAATATTAATTAAAAATAATATAAAATATAAGGAACGTTTAGATGTTGTGAGCCTGTCTGTTGAGCGAACTATTGAAGTGTCTTGCATAGAACTAGAGCAGCTTGTTGTATTAAGCGTATACAGACCTCCTAAGTCATCGTATGATGTATTTGAAAAAATTGTGGAAGATATTTTGTACAAAATTAGTAAAAATTGTAAATATTTTGCTGTTTGCGGAGACTTTAATATAAATCTATTGGAACGTTCTTGTTTATGTACTAGAATAAAATCTCTATTCCAATGTTATAATTTAAACAATTTATTTTTAGAACCGACTAGGTTCTATAGGATAGAATAAAAAAATATAAAACATAAAATCCAAATTGTGCCTGTGAACACTGGTCGTCTTGAGCAGTTTAGATTTAATGTATTAGAAAAGGTGTCTGATTTGTTATATTGTAAAGACCCCAATGAATTATATAGTTCACTGTTGACTATAACCAGGTCTGAATGCAAAATGTTTTTAAATCAAAAAATATCAATGTTAATAATACGTTATCATTTAGTGATTGGGCGACAGTGGGTATTCATATTAGTAGACGTAAATTGTATGCACTTTATGAGGAAAGGACGTATAACAATTCGGATATATTTGTCCAATACGTAAGAAATTATTCCAGGATCTTTAAGCGTGTGTACGCAATCGTAAAATCAATGTTTATCTGTAATAAAATAAAAAAGAGCACACACATGGTAAAAACTACTTGGAATATGATAAATAATGAAACTGGAAAACGGACATCCCGACATTTAGAATTTCAATTAAAATATATGACAAAATTTCTAAAAAAGACATAGAAGATGCCTTTGCTTTTGAAAAGTTCTTTGCTAGTATTCCAGTTTCAACTATACAATCTCTGAAGTCATTGCCCACTCTCGCCGAATCTTTGTTGAAACATAACGTCGATGTTTGTGGCGTTTCGTTTGCATTTACCCACGTCCATTGTAATGACATTCTTAAAGCACTCAAATGTATAAAAAAAAACTGCCGACCTTGATGGCCTTTCAGTAAAAATAATTGATTCAATAATAGATTGTATTGCTCCATGTCTAGTAGTAATTTTTAATGCATGCGTTGATTGTGGTGTGTTTCCGGATCTAATGAAGCAAAGTAAAGTAATTCCATTATTTAAATCCGGTAGTATATCTGACCCTACAAACTTTCGACCGATATCAATACTACCGACGCTCAGTAAAATTTTTGAAAAGCTTATTTTAAATCAACTATTGCAATATTTTTATAACAATAATTTGATGAACGTTAAACAATTTGGATTCACAAAGGGTCGCTCAACAACCGAAGCCGGTGTCGAGCTTATTCAGCAGATTTTTGGTGCCTGGGAGGATTCACGGGCTTGGTGTTTTCTGTGATTTGTCCAAGGCATTTGACTGCGTTCATCATGACATATTGATCAGAAAACTACATCATTATGACGTCACGGGTCGATCCCTTGAACTTCTAGAATGTTATCTAAGTGATAGAATTCAAAGGGTTGATATTAATGGTGAAAGGTCGTCGGGATATGCAGTCAATATGGATGTGCCACAGGGTTCAGTTCTTGGACCATTTCTATACCTAGTGTACTTAAATGATCTACCACATCTTGTTAAAAATGGTCATGGGATTGTATTGTTTGCTGATGATACCTCCTTACTTTTTAAGATTGATAAGCATAAACCAGCTTTTGACGAAGTAAACAGTACCATGTCGGAAATCGTTGTGTTGTTTAATATTAATAATCTACTGGTCAATGAAAGAAAAACAAAACTTGTAAAATTTTCCCTATCTGATTCTAAATTGAGCGACACAAATGTCATGGTCAAAAGCAAGGTACTGAATATTGTGGACACAACCCTAATTCTTGGTCTCACCTTAGATTCTACATTACGTTACGTTAAAATTCTCATCTTACGAGATTAGAGGAAAAACTTAGTTCTGCAGCATATACAGTCAAAAGAATTCGGATACTTACAAAGCACCGCAAGACTAGTTTATTTCAGTTTTTTTCATAGTCTTATGACCTATGGAATTTTTTTATGGGGTCACACAGACGATATTAAAACAATTTTCATGCTGCAGAAGCGAGCTATTCGTGCTGTTTATGATCTGAGACTAATGACATCTCTCAAAAAAAAATTTAAGGAAATTAATATCCTAACTTTAGCATCACAATATATATACGAAAACCTGGTATATGTCAAGAGAAATATAGAATCGTTCCATAAAAGGAGCGACATCCATAACATTAATACTAGACATAAGAATGATCTTGCTGCTCATAAGACTCGTCTAAGTAAAGTTAATAAATCATTTAAGGGGATGTGTGTGCGCTTTTATAATTAGATCCCAACTGAAATTCAAAATTTGCCATTTACTGAGTTTAAACGTTTCGTTAAAAGAAAGTTTTATGGCAAGGGCTATTATACCGTATTGGAATATCTTAATGAAAAAAGCCCCCTGGGATTGAGCTGCTCGCCTATCAGGTTATTTCATATTATTTTTAAATGTCGACTAAATCTTTTGTATTGATGAGTAAAAAGAGCAAACCTTGAGTTTCTCGCCCATTCTTCTCTCGGTGAATCAGCATTTGGAATGGGCGGTAATGTCGAAATGAATTTATTAATGACGTATTTCAAGTGTAATTTCATTAGCTACGAAATAAAGATATTTTTGATTTTGAATCCATACTTATCATTGGGATTTTTTTTTCTGATTAAAAAAGTCAGTCATTTTCCGACAAATGTCGGAAAAAAAATTCGCAATGACTGTTTTGTCCGAGTTAATCTCCTAGAAGGTCGAATGGATTCTAATAAAATTTGCATACTGATAAACTATCTTCAATAAGTGTACACTTGTATAATTTGCTTTGCGTGCTTAAGTCAAAAGAACTGCAATTCGCAAAATGAAGAATTGCAGTCCTCGGTACCCTTAACGCTCACGAGGGATACCGTCCGAGTTACAATATGTATAATATATACACATGTATTCGAGAATAGACTCTATAAGCAAAGAACTTCCCCGACCCCGCCCCTTCCCGCGCTCCACCCTTCACGGTGACATTATATTTCATAACATTAATTTTTGGTGCGGAATTGTCAAAAGTGCAATAAATCTTGTTTGTTTAAGTCAGATGTAACATGTGTACTACTTATTTGTTCTGGAAATTTAGGTGACTTATTAATATTTTAAAAAACGTTCTAGACAGTGAATCGAGTTATACATATGCCGGAGTTCGAACAATGATGAGTGCATTTTATTTCTACGACCAGTACATTCACAAACCAAGTGCAATCAATTACAAGCGATAAAGTAGTCCTGTAGCCGATTTATAATTATGTACATCGAAATATATGCCTTCTGTTTTCCTGCGTGTTTTATTTTCATCTGCCCCAATCCTCGAACCAATACTAACCAAAATACTATTGGTTTGATGTTAATTTGTACCATGAGCCAACTTAGTGAATGGATTCAAAAAAATCCTTCACTTATGAAAATTTCTCTGAGTAAAATAGGCTATTAACATACGTATTCATTTTGGTTTCATCATTGTATTTGTCCTATTATAGATTCTCGAAATTCTTTCACTAATAAAAACTATACTAATCCCAAGCAATACAGTTTAAATTTTATTTGGATACTTGCATTTGATCGGACTTGGTTCGAATCGAAACCGTGAACGGTAGCGGAATTGAAACTGCAAGCGAGACGGGGAGCAAAATCGAGAGTCGAGACCGGGAGGGTTCGAAATCGAGAACGGGACGAAGGTCGAAATCGAGTGTTGGATTAAAATTAGAATAAAGAACACGACTGCAATGGGAATGAGAAACAGTACAGAAATTCGAATTGAGAGCAGAACCGGGAACGACAGCAAGAGCGGAATCGATATCTACTTAAATCAAGACCGGTTCGGAATTAAAAGCGTGATCGCGATCAGAATCAAGAATGAGATAAATTGACATCGAAAGCAGTATCAGAATCGAAAACGCGATTAGGGTCATTATTGAAAGCGTGATCGGTTGACATGCAAGATGAAGGAATTGATTCTGTATCCACGGGGACGGAGCCGCGACAAAAGCTAGTGTTAATAATAGGTCTTTATTTCTGTATTAAAGATTGTTCACCTTCTCTAACCTCGTTTTTACGACAATAATATTTTAGGGCTGGGAAATTTCTATAATTTATTAGGGAAATAGAGTAATACGCGATGTCAGTAGCGATGAAATAGCCCTTTCTTTTCAGAATTGTCACCCCCACCTGTTGACATTACGTTCGAAGTGGGCCTAAATAAGGACAAATTATTACATTGTATATGTGATATAAATTATTTTTGTCACTATCACAAATACATTATTAAAATTTTAAAACCCCGCCACCGACCTCACCCTCTTGAGCACATAGAAAATTCATAAATCTTTTATTTTGACCCCAATCGCTTTTCATGCCGTTGTGAGTATCAATCTCGGTGTCGTTAATATTTAATGATATGGAGCAAAAACAATATTTTTTGCATTATTACTAAGAATTTCGACGGTCTTTTTAAAATATTAGCTCTGTAATACGAAAAACGAGCAATTGTTATGGAGATGGGATGGAGATGAGCTTTTTGTTAATATATTTTTTTATAATCTGTTCAATATGTATATATCAAGAAATTACCCCCTATATTACAATTTATAATATTACTGTAGTTATGATGTCGTAGGCACATCTCTACATAAAGCATATATTAATCAGCTGTGACCTTTGCTGTAATGAATAATTTACGAGACAAACGTTAAGAGAATACAATATGACTGTGAGACGTACGCTCATTGTATTCCCTTAAAATGGCTCAATGTGTGCAAGTACAGCAGCCCTTATCAACGAGAGAATCATTATTTAGAAAACAATGATTTCATATTTATAATCAATTTTATACTTGATTAAATGTTTCTTTTATTTAATCTTGTTTTCCCAGTGCACTATCACGCCGAGCCCACCGACCGCGCCGGCCGACTCTGAGATACTGTGTCTCACATTCATATTTCGGAGGTTGAAAGTTTACTTAAGCGTTTAGCGAGTTGTCAAAGTATCTGAAAAGTAGAAGTTGTAGTGTATTTTCCACTATAAACAAGACTCGTTACAGTGGAAATTAAAGCACAAGATACCTCCTCGAAAATTCAAAATTCATTCACTGGCAGGAAAATAATGAAAACTACATTGTAGGATAGTGAAGAAATATTAGTAATAGATTGTTAGTAAAAATTATTGCCAGAAACAATAACGATAAATGCTTTGTATTATACTAATTTGCTCCATCAATTCGAGAATTAGTTAAGAAAAAATGTTGAGGAAAACTTAGTACAGCCATTTTGCATTCGCATGATAATGCAACTATCCATACTGCACAAGAAACATTTCGAGCCGTTGGCAAAAAACGACCTTGTAAAAAGTAGCAGCAGCAAACTCCAGCCTAGACTTAGCGTCCCACAATTATTTCCTGGTAAACTTTTGAAGGAAAATTTAAGAGACGACAATTTTAATACATGATCATGTAATTGCAACAGAAAGAATTATTCTTAATTTCTCAATAGCTTTAATGAGGTATCTAATATATTCATTTCTCTCCTACTACACTATAATGGTAAATAAAGAAAATGCAGCCCGTGCTCGTCTCTTCTCTCGTAGTAGGTCGCTAATCGGCTTCCCCCTGGTATTGCTTCGGTTAACAGTAGTAAATGAATATATACTTCGTGAGTTTTATATCATATCTATGAAGTGTATTTTTTTTCTTTAAAGTAATTAAATATTTACAACAATGTGTTTCACATGTTAACTTTACACTTTAGTGGTTTACATGAAAGAATATTTTATAGTATACGTACATGTACGATGGCGTTAAACACCTATGGTAATTTACAATCAGCCTAATGTTATGCGAACATGTTCGTATTACATTTCATGTTATCGCGAAGTCATATGTGTTTCATCGTTAAGTCCTATATTATGATAAAATTTATCCCGGTGTTGTTGTATGGTCAAAATGTGTTAAGACGCTATTAAAAAAAGTTATTTTACGCTCTAACATTATTATTATATTAAAATACACAATTCAATCAAATTTAACATAAATAAATTGACATTAAATGAGATAAGGAAAACTAACAAAAAAACAACGACATTTTTTTTCTGTATTATTAAGAATAATCATTTTAAAAATCTATATTTTTTTTTTAATGAAATTTTGTTAATTTACGACTGTTTTAGACGTAAATTTAGATCTTCAATTGAATAGCACAATAATAACAAATTTAAGCTTGTTAATTGATAACCAATATTTATGTTATGACCTTAACTCTGGCCGTAAAAAACTTTAAGATGAAGGCTGATCAAAGGGTCCCTCACCTAATCTCAGTGAGTAACCACACTCAATTATTTTTGTCTTTCAGTCGTGATTTTGTGTATATAAAAATATTCTTAGCATATTATTAGTAACGAATAGTGCTGTTCTCTATTATCCATATTAACAAATTGGTACTTTGTACTTTTTTTCGTCACCAAGTCGAACAAAGTAACTGAAAGACTAAAAGGACTAAAGTCACGTGATTTTTTAAAATACAATATTTGTAACAGTTATAACCACTGACTAGATGCGTTACTTTTCTTTTGAAGTCTTCGTCTATTTTACATATCAAAGCCTATGTAGTTTGTGATTAGTTACCTTTTTCTTTGATAATGTTAATTTCCCTAAAATCATCGTTAAGTGCAGCGCCATGCACCTGGAACTTTCTTGGTTGGCAAATGTGAAAGTATTGTAACGTTCCGAGCCCTTAATAACCACTGCAACTGCGACAAATGCGATTACTACAACCCTACTAGATAATGGTATGTGTATATATATATAGCTGAAGTCTAATGAATCACAGTTATGATGGTACAATACGGATGATTTATTAAGGCCACCATTTAGAGTTAGTACATTGAAAAATCAAAATGAAAATATAAATCAAAAACTCGAGAATCATTAATATTTACTCTATCAAAACTTGTTATGAACACTGTCACAATGTTTGTTTCCACTGCACTACAATACAGATAATTCAATTTTGATTCTACTAAAAAATATTTGAGTTTTAAGTAACTTGGCGATAAGTCGCCACGGTAATATTTAAAGTTCTCGACAACATCAAGTATATTAACCATAATCTTAGCATTTACGTACGCCAATACTATATAGGAGGCAGCACAGAGTACACGTAATTAATGATCAAGCTATCTTATCTGACTGAAGTTTTGTTCTTCTACTGTACTGCTCCTACGCAACCTAAGCGTTTAAGGTGCGCTAACCGCTAACACTGCGGTAACCCTAACTAACGTATCAGTTTGATGGAGAGAACAGTTAATGTTTTTTTAACCTTACAAGCCTATATAAGCGTAGACATTTGCAGTTTCTCTACTTCAAACTGATATATCTCTTATTGTGATCATGTTTCCACTAGTATTTTTAACAGATCAATTCAAAGTAGTATTAAGTTTGCACGATTTTTATGACACGATAATTCATAAGGATGCCGATAATGGTACACTTAAGTCATTCAAGCTTATGAAAAATACATGATATGGTAAATAAATCAAATTATACTCAATTAAGGTTAATTGATTATATTTTTTTTTAAATTTCGTCGCGTCGATTTATAATGTAATGATAACGCATTTTTTTCGAAAATGCCGATTGCGCTGCTAAATTAAGGACGACAGAAAAGCTAGTATCCTATTTCTGATTAAGAAAATTATAGGCTCACGTCGGCTTATCCCACTCAGTATTCAATACTCTTTTTCATAAAATAATACGTGATATTTGAATTCAAATTTACACGCTACTTCCCTCTTCCTTGCCAAAATAAAAAGAGCAGTCAACCAAAATAGCAACACTACTTCATTATGTGGTAATTCAAAACTCTATTAAGCTAGTGTTGTACTTTTTAGGGATGGGTAATCACTAATCATTTAGAAAAATAGAAAACCGTGTTTGTAACGACGGATAGTCTTTGTTAAGACTACCGACATTCGTTTCAATTCGCCACGTATATAGTAATAGCATATTCCGATGTCGCTATGATGTCCACATCGATTGCGTCAACGCCTGTCAACCGTGAAATAAGGGAGGGGCGTAATTGAAAATTTGTCAACTAAACGTACTTCAATCATATCCGATTCAAAATACGTAGCCCTAACAGTTCTGCTCCGTTGACGTCGAGTTAATATTGCATCTGACGTGGAGATTATATTACGATCCGGAGTTCAGCACTGTAATCCGCTGAGACAGTAGCGACGGGTACTCGTTACGGAAACCAACTACGTACTTGTCCGCGCGCACGATATACGTATGATTTAGTTGCGAACACGAGACGAGGCGTGTAACTCGACTGTACCCAAATGTAACTAATTACATATCTAAGAAATTAGTGGACTGTCGCATCAAGTACGATGAGATAGTTAGATTCATTGTTATTTCAATTCCCCTTCTATAGAAAATTGCATAAGCCCGATTGATAGTTATATCGCACACCGAACACTTTATACCTTATATCTATTATTTTCAATAAAACTATCTACTGAACTCGCAAGAATTTACAAAACTAGCTATGTCAATTATAAAGATACGGAAAATTTACTGAAGAAAGAAATTGGCGAATAATAATCATAATAAGCTTACATGAGTCAAATGATAAAAATAGGTGATGCAATAAGAAATATGCCCTAATCGTTACACTAAATGGTCTAGCAATGCTAATTAAGGCATAACTAGATTACTTGTTTCACCAATTTGTGACGCAGTTGTTTTATTGGTTTAGATATTTTCGTGTCGTGCCGCCTGTTGATAAAAAGAATGTGTAGCACCTTTTAACGCTTACTGCGTACTCATACCAGTTATGAGTGAGAGACAATTTGACGTAACTATGCCGCAGGTAGACGTTCACATGTCTGAGAATTACTGGAACCTTTCATCGCGTAGAATAGTTTCCAACGACCTCCGGAAGTAATTCTTACGTACCCAAAAAAAAATACCATACGACCGATGTCATAGAGCATAGGAAGATGTCGAGAGTCTCCAAGTTTTATAAGGAAAAAATCAAAATTACTGCAAATTTAAATTGAGAAGGAAAAATGATTGGCCTTGTCAGCAATCGTGAAACCTATACTATCATTGAAATCTGTTGAAAGAGAAAACTATCAGTTTTATACGATTCACGTTAACTAATGAGATTTATTTTACCCCAAAGTAGTCATCGGCGTGAGAATAAATTGTATTCTTGGCGTATGCGAGTGTAGTCTCTTTTAAAATTGTTATATTTTTAACACACTTTTCTTCGTTTTCAGCTTTGGCTAAACAGATACCCTGAATCTTAATATGAACCTCCATAAGCTATTTCCTTTCTACCAATTTATTGAACTAACCAAGAAAATAAATGGTAAACTTCCTATTCGAAATTATACTAGGGCAATGTATGTGTTGAAACAATAAGACTGTATATATTCGTTTGTAATATTAGCACGTTTGTATAGATAATTTAACTTGAAATGCATCGTAGAAAAGATTAGAACCCAGACATCGATAATATTAGTGGTTAAAGGTTATTTTCAATATTTATAAATACTCGATTTAGAAATACTTGTACAACGATCAACACAAACATAGGTCACATACATTTACAAACTTAGTTAATAGTTAAGATAGTACCTACTTTCGTAACTTATAACATTTCTGACTATTGTTGATGGTTAAAAAACACGAAGATTGTAAATAGATTAAGGAGCCTCACTGGTGTAAGGGTCTAGTACTGCTCTTGCCAGCCGCGCGCTAAGCGTAGTAATTAGGGCATATCTTGGACTCCATTTTAAACTGATATAAGTCTATTAAACTGAATTTTAACAGGTTCTTAGGGTTCTTTACACCTGATAAAAAATAAACAATGGACTTTTTACAGAATCATTCTCGTGTCTGTCTGTCCACTGCAGTGACCTATGGTCTACATCACTTGTTTAATATTGTCAGGAATTATCGTAGACGGACAATATAACGAAAAGGTACTCATATATAGATTACTATTTATTGTTTCACCCACTTTTAAATATTTATTGTGCAGCACACGATACTATAGCTGACATTTAAAGTCAAAAATAATAGAAAAGTACTTTGTGCGAATTTGATATCATAGACAAATGAGTAACAACACCATTGGACGAAACTTTGGTCAAGTACATCATGATATGTAATGTCTTTGTATATCATATTATAAAACAAAAGAAACCTCTTTGCCTGCGCATTGGAAATATATATAAAAATAGAGAGGTGAAGATTACAGAAAGGTAATATACGAGAAACCTACGATTTTAAATTTTTATCCTTGTGCCTGTTCGCTCGCATCTTAGAAATTACTAAACGAATTTTACAATCGTTTTCACGTAAAATAGATTTTCGTTTAAAGCAGGATACAGGCTTTAAATCATTTAGATCGTAGAATGGAAAAAAAGTTATTCTCCTTTAAAAACTAGTCTAAAAAATTACAAGGCTTGAGTCTTTATATTTCCATAGCACACATAAGATACTAGTGAAAGGGAAACATATAGTATTGTTGATTTCACCGGCGACTAATACGCTGGTTTACAATTCTTTGCAAGACCCCTATAGGCCTTCAAAAACTCATTCGATGTCTTAGCGAAATGTGCGGACGCGTTGTCGTGGTTTAAGGACGTCTTTGCAGCAAGAATGCTTTTAGCGAACTCTTTCAAACCCTCTAGGCAAGCTCATGCTTACATACCAGTTTTGAGTTACTATCCATTTGTTTTTAAATGATACTGTAATGTCCTGATTTACAATATATATATATTTATATAATGATATTAATGACCGAAAAAAGCAATCATTTTCTTTGTGATACTTTGATATTTTTTTAATTTTCGTCGGCCAACCAAATGGAAAAACTCAATCTGCTGATTCGCTATTTATATCAGCTTCAAAGCACCAGTGCCAGCTCTCATTGCCCGTGTCTATATACAACCAATCGCTGTCCTCCGTTATATATATTTCTTGTTTAAGATACCATTCTACACATAGTTGTTTCTGATTATCGGTAGCATTCGTATTACCTATATCTAATATAGCACAAATTTGCTTACAAGTATTTTTTTTTATTAATTTGAATTGGTTGTCATACACTATTAATAATCATTACGGTAACTGCAGTTGTCAGCCGACCTTTACGTAAATCGTCGAATACGTGATCGCGTCTGAATTTACTGAACCAAAAAATACATAGAGTTATGAAATGGAGCTTTATCACCATATGTCAACTGATCTCTGAGGCAACTTTCTTATTGATTTCAGGTACAGCTAAAATCATAAATATAATGACGCAAAAATTCTCTCTACTTAAATTCACTGTAACGTCGATACACAATTTCCAAAATGATATAACTTTAACAAATTAAAACATAATCACCTGCCAAAAACTTCTATTTTTAAAAAATGTAAATGCTTTTTTAACATTTTTATTATAAATGGCCAGTACAAGGAATAGTCTGTATGACTTATATATCCATCAAAATTATCCATCATAAAATATATGTAGATATATGCCGTCTAACTTTTAATTTTCTTGTGCGTTCAGTAACTTCTTTTGCAAACAAATAAAGCACGTACAGAAGTTTAGATGCGCGAAGAACCAATCACATTTTCCCATTTTATTATTATCCAAAATTCGACGTAAACAACTTCTATTGTAACAGAGGCATATTCGATCACGACATCACTCAATAGCGAAATATGTCACGCGGACGCTTCCCGAACTTATAACGAGGACTCGAGTGCGACTCGAGCCATCTGCATCGAACACCGCGGGCCGCGCAACCGGGCCCGCATCGACGCGGGCGCTCATAAAACGTTATCGCCCACACCTCCGCGACGGCTCCTTTATAACGACCATAATAAAAATGTGACGGTAAAGTGCGAGCATATTTATTGTGATACATGAGAAAAGGCCGGACGAGCCGGTCGAGCCAGCCCGATCAGCGCGACGTCCCGCGGACGCGACGGTCACGTCCATAAAATAAAACAAGAAAGAGCGAGTTAACGGCAGACAAATCTGTGTTTTACGACGCGCCGTTAACTCGCCGGATCCGTCGCCGCACGCCGTAAACGCTCGAGGGGCCGCGGCCGCCGCGATAGGTGGCGTCCGCGGCGCATCGCCCGATCCATAATTTATGTAATAGCCATTTCCAATTTACGACTGTAGCGTGATCGCTGCAACAAATAGTTTTTTTCGCTTGATGACGGTCACGATCTCGACGACTTTGAGAGTGAATTTAATGAGTCGATAACCTCTAATGTAGTAAAACGACCCAAAAACTCCTTAAATATTTTCAATATCTATATTCATACTGGACGATAAACAGAAACGATAAAGTTTTATCTATTAGTAATTTAGATTACCAGAAAAAAAACAGTTACGACATTGAGCTAATAATTCAATATATTACTGAACAGTTTGTGAAAAGAAACCACCGTTTCTCAGTTTATTTGGTACCGATAACAAAATATTTCTTACCGGAAGTAAATTATCTTTTTTCTTGTCATCAAAATTGAGTCAAATGAGGTCTTATATAATTCGGAAAACAGATTTACTATAAAGAAAACTAATTTCGTCCGTGTATTTTACTTCAGCCACCTCATTTCCTTCCCTTATACCACAGGCCGCCGATCGGTCAGTGCGGGTACCAAGAGTTCATTTCGAACCTTCGCGAGGGCTGCCATTTGTGTGTCCGGAACATCAAAAAGAAGCAAACCTCTATCATTTAATATGGTTTATTGCTTTTCAAAATATTCACCGTGATGATCGATGCACTTTTGCATACGTTGAAATCAATGTTTATACCACTTTTTCCATTCAGACTGAGATATTTCCAAAATGTATATCTCCGTGCATTTTGAACGCATCAACGGCCTCTTCGCGGCTCGAAAAAACGTTGACCACGTAATTTAATCTTCACGCTTGGGTATAAATAAAAATCGTTGGGTACCAAATCTGAGTTGTACGGCAGATGACTCGTCAATTCGATCTTTTGACCTTTCAAAAACCACATTATTTCAACCGACGTGTGACAGCTAGCATTGTCATAATAAAGAATGATTTGTTCTTCATTATGACAATGCTAGCTGTCGGTTGTCACTTGTTCTTTACTATTTCTTCAAAGACTTTTAGAATACAAATGGTCGTGTACCACTACGAATTAACCGTTTTACGATTCTCTAGTAGAACTGTAACCACATGTCCATTTATACCAAAAAAACAGGCGACAATTTACTTCAAAATGTATTTGGCACGAATCACTTTCTTGGATTCCGCTCATCTTGGAACACCCACACCGTTGACTGTTGTTTAGTTTCGGGGTTATAAGCATATACTCAAGATTCATCAGCTGTTCAAATATTTTTAAACAGCTTTTGATGCGACATTATTGTATTTTTTATCATTTTTTTGAACCCATTGACACGAACCCGTTTTTGAATAATGTTCAAATCGTACGGAATCCAACGCGAACAAATTTTTTTTACAGCTTAATTTTCGTGTAATATCTTATTAGTGCTCGTCATATTTATGCCAAGGGACGCTTTTACCTCGAGATATGTAATATGACGATTTAGCATTATTAGTTCCAGTACAGATATTTTGTAGTACAACAACCGATTTAGGCCTATCATCTTTAAATTCGTCGGTAAGCATAAACCGCCCACAACTATACTCACTAAACCAGTAACACACAGTGATTTTTGATGGTGCTTGCACTGTTTTTGAGTTAACTAACACCAAAATTCATAATAAATCATCGAACAAAAATTTTCACGAGTTAAATCTATGATGACAAAAATACGAAATATTCAAAGTGACGCAACGATGTTAAAATAATTGATAGTTTCATGAAACATACTGTATTCTATTGCCCAGGAGTTCCATTTTTAAATGTTGTTATTACTTTTAAAATATCGTTCTGTATTTGGCCAGTTACAAATACATAAATAGCCTTCCTATTCTCAGGGCTTAGGATGCAGGCATCTTGTGCGGTCACAGCCAGTTTAATAATGTGACGTTTCAGTAACAATAAACCTGCTGTATAAGCTGTGCCGTCATAAGCCAACCAGCAAAATTTAGAACCTCATAAGCCAAAACAAACATTTGTATAACGAACCCGCGCGTATTTATTTGCCTCGAGTCAAGTACTTCATACCGCAAGGCCCACACAAAAACATTATGAATGCACTCGTTTCTACGACGTTTTGACGTTATTTAAATATTCCGCGAGGTTTTGGCGCAGATATTGACAGCTTTAGAGCGCAAGGAATGCATGTGACAACTCTCCCACGCACTTCAGTAGTTCGACAAAGACATCTTGCGTGTACTCAAAGAATTCTCTAAGAGACTTCATAAATCTAAGCTGCTGTCTGCAATTTTCCGAGCTATGTTACACTGCAAAAATCTATTGGACTTTATATATGCATTGTTAATTCAGTAATATAAAAATTTCAATTCCCTTTAGAACCATAGATCTCTTTAGAATTGTTGGCAAAGTACATGCTATAATCATTATTGAAAAGGTTGTGAATGAGATTAAAAGTTAAATCTGGGATGTATAATCGGGATTTCGAAAAGGGTTGGGATGTACGGATTAATTTTTCCCTCTAAAACTATAGGTAAAGTTTTCGGTCAAGAGTAAAAACATTTTCTATACTGTCGTAGATCTGAAAAAGCTTGAAAAGGAATGATTTATAGAGAATCCTGACCATGAATGATGTGCGTAATGGATTAAACCTTTGCTTTTAGCGCGATTTAGGTTTTACGAATAATAAAAGCAGGAATAGTTATATTCATTGACAAAACACTATATAGAAAAGATATATATTTTTTATTATTTAACGACATTAACTTTGATAACCATTCACGAATTCCATTATTATTGTAATGAGATGAATCCATTAAAAAACTCACAGGTTCCGTACTTTACACGACTTTTAGATGCATTTAAAAATGACCTTAACAAAAGGAACAAAATAAAAAGAATTGAAACAAAAACTAGCCCCAAAACAATGTTTATTTACGAGGTATGTATTAATTGTTCCTAGTTTCGTAACTATTCTGAAACAAATTGATTGATATGTAAAAATAATAGATAAAAAATCTAGTATCAGTACTCCTGTTCAAACTCTCATTTACAAACATAAGTCGTAAGGCACTAAACGACTTATTTTAAAAACTTCATGACACCAAACATTGTCACTATTTTTTTTAAATAAAAAAAAAGTTTCAGGTATTGCGTCAATTTTTAACACAAAGATTAAAAACTAAAACAAAATCTAGGTATTTAGGTTTAATATGACTTTCGAAGTTCTTGTAAAAAGTATTTTCATAAGGGTCCAACGAATATACCATTAAATATCCACCCATTTTTATGATTATAGATTCAAACGGTAAATGATTTAATACTAGAGAGTAGTTTTTCTCAAAATTTTAATGTTTTTTTAAGTTTTTGAGAAAATTGAGCTTTTTCCAAAAAGATCCCAAAATTATAGGTGTTTTTAAAAAAAGTAAATCTAGCTAGTAGTATTGTAGCTCTTTCAATAACACATCTTTTCATAACATTTTAATTCCTCCATCGTAATTATTGAGAACACTAGACTCCTGTCGCACTTTTTTTCAAAATGAGTAAACTAATAAGCGATTGAAAAGCATTTTCAACGCAAAAATTTGCTTGAGTTTTAATACACCTTGTCGTGTTTTCAAATTTCATACAACATACACCTTGATTGAAGAAAAAGTGTTCTAAACTACTTTGAAGTTTTGTTTGCGTATCTATTATATAAAATCATTGGACCATCTGGAAAGAATTAATGAAAGTAAAATGACAAAACAAATTTATAAAGCGAATGTATAGGTCATAGGTCAATAGGTCAGCAAGGGTCGCCCTAGACAATTCTATGCAGACCATATTGATGGCATATTAAAATAGGGCCAAAGTTTTAGCACCTGAGACCGACGAGCTTATATGAAAAGATTGATGGATGTCAGGAAGCAAGAAAGATATGCAAAGATTGTACTGTATGGAAATTTATAGTCTCTGCTTATCATTCTAGGAAACAGGTGTCAGTTTATAATAATAATAAAATAATAACTTTAGAACTAAATGATCTTCTTCCATTTGTATAATTTTGAAGTGGAATTTGTATTATTGGCAATTTTTAGTAGCATGTGTATCTAGAAATTTTTAATATCGGTTAAAAATATAAAGTGTACAGGCCTCCGAGTACCACTCGATGCAAATGACACCAAATAAAATTTTAAAAGGATAAGCATGCCCCGGAGGAAAAAAATACCCTGAAAGTTTTAAGGGTTGCCACGCAAAAATACTGACTTAATTTACGGTAACGGAATAAAACAATTTCCATAAAACTTGTTGAATAAAATGAAACTTCATCTTCGACGGTGGCCGGGAGGGTTTCAGGAGTGAACGAGTTTCGCGGTTTTTTAAGGTCGTCATTTTTGAAGTCGTGGTATTTAGCGGCGCCGCTCGCACCCTACTCCAGATCAATAATGATATCGCATAGAGTACGAGTTATTCGAAAATTCCTCTTTTTATTATTTTAGATTTGGAGTTTGAAGCTTAAGTCCTCTACTTAGTCCGGTTGGGAGCCTGCTGAACTAAAGTCCGGGAGCTGCTAATGGTCGTCGTTCATCGATATTTAGGACTGAAGGTATAACGTCCTTTTTAAAGAACGAAGCTATTAGTTTAATTTTTTAGAATATTTTTGGGGAGAAAATGTGCTTGCGATCCTCCAGAGAGTAGGTGGTCATCGCCGCCCATGAGCACTTGTAATCCCATAAAGCTCACCAGTGCTTTGCTGTTCGCCTCTTGAATCGAAATAGGATATCTGATGGAGAGGGGATTTATGGAGGAAGGAACGGACCAACTTGATCTGACATAGCTCACTGTTCAATTTATTTGACGTTTAGGGGTCAAACTCGAGAGCTAAACGCTAACCACTCGTCGACCATCGTTTGGCCTAGCCTATAGCGTTCGGGGGCTAACAACTTCTACAACAGTGTCACATATTTTCTGAAATTTATCTATTGAATTAAAACAGTACATAAATCAATCGATTTCGCTCGGGTGACTTACTTTTAAGGACATACGATACGAGGGAAGAGCGTTTACAGACTAATGATTTCTTGTTGTACAACTCACTGACTCAGTATAAGAAGCTGGCAACACAATGTAAAATCTTAGATGGGTGAGAACAGCACTAAATCAATATTCCACGGCTAGACTACGAGTTCAAGAATAACAGACTATCATGAGTAATGTGAATAATAGATTTTTTGTGTAACATTTTAAATGGTTTACCGTTATCGTAAATTATTTTTTATAAAAATACATAACAAAGAAAACATTTCACGAATATATGGAACTTCGGCTTGCATCTTGTATATCAAAAATTTGAAAAAGCCATTAATAAACTTTAGTGTTTTAGCTATTATTTTGAAGTATTTTTGCTTAGTTTTTCATTGAAAGCAAAACTTAGAAAATAAAGATGGCGTCAATGACATAATAAATATTCAGCTAGCTGTATTAACAAATGGAGCCAGCTTGTTCGGCGGATAGAGAGGGATACAATCATACAAGCGGAAAAGAAGAAGGCACTGAGTTCTTTTTCTTTGTATAACTGCACCCCTTTCTGTCCGCCGGACATGTCGCCCGTGAATATAGACTTTATGTTGATTGAAGCATATTGAAACTTCAAAGAACATTTGAAAATCAGAACTATAAAATCCAATACACAGAACAACACAAAAAAAAGGATATATAAAAATCTGTGTTTATAAGTACTTGTATATTTTTAACTTGAAAACTCATCTGGGATAATAAGGTTTTTCAGTTATTATTTTATTATCAAGTTATTTCTTATGGTATATTTAATTTGTGATTGATAGTTAACAACTTTCGGAATAAACGCAACATTGAATAACACTTTTGTGCAAAAAAGAAGACCTCAAAAAATATAATTTTATTATTTTTCAAATGATATATAGGTTTTTATTCAATTTTGTAAAATACATACAAAGTGCAGGCCGGATATGAAACATTTCCTTTATAAATAAAAACATACGTGTACTCACATCCACCTCTATCCCAGGTTGCGCAAAGATCCTAGTCTCTGGAAATTCTTTAGGTAGATAACTGAAGAATTCCTGTCGGCCTCGGTACCATTTGACGCTGTACAGGGTCTCATTGTCGTCCAGGGTCCAAGAGCACCCCAGAGTCACCGTGTCTCCGACCCTCACCGCGGTGGGCGCAGACAGCTGCACGTTGGATAAGCCTCTACAGCCTGTGCAGAAGAAAAGAAAAATGTATGGATTAAAAAAAAAATGTAGCTATCTAAAAGACACGCTTGGATTAATAAATTACGGCAGATCAACATAAAATGTATGTCGAGCAAGAATTTGTTAATGTTTCTATTAGGTAAAATCTATTTGGTTAAACGCTTTAAAAGTAGAAAATATAAAATAGAAAATATATATCATTAAACATATAATTCAGCGAAAATTTTATAGTGTTATTTTTAAACCGTAAGACTTATCTGCAATAACATAAACTCAAGCAAAAAGTATGAGTATGCAAATTGTATATACAGAAAAATATGATACGGATTTATCGTACGATGGCATATCGAAGTTATGGTGTAGAAACACTTAAATATAGCGTTTTAACTAATATTGCCATGTTTCTAAGAAGTATGTCGCAAGCGTCTACGCATTAATCGACACGCTGACGTATGATGTAGCACGTGACAAATCAATTCTGCCTCGAGGAGTATTCGCCCGTCCCCGGTCGGTTGACGCTCTGACGACACGTCCGGGAAGGAAACCGGACGTTAGTGCGTCTTGTGAACGAACAGAGATGTAGCATAATATCGAACAAATTGTATATTGGGTGCGTATAGACATGTGCGGGAGACGCGACTCCCACGGCTTAGATTTTATGCGAGCAACCGCGGAGATTGCGTCACGAGGCGCTTTTATTTAGGGATCGGCATTAAATCCAGAGTTTGTAAGGATAAAACTGACCAAGTGCGAGTCGGTGTCACGCACGAAAGTCCCATACCACCGTACGATATATAACACGATATGTATTTTAAAAATAATTAATAAAAAGCAAGCACAAAAGTTAAGATCATAAAATAAAAATTACAGCCCTATGACAGATGAACGGATACACAAATAACGAATCCGTAGTAAAAGGAATTTCGTTGACAGTTTGCGGATACGGAATCTTAAAAACTAAAACAAAAATGATGTTCAAGCGAAAAACGTTTAAAAAATAATTTTCTTTTATGAGGACCCACTATTATTTATTATTTTTAATCTTCCGCTTAAAATTGAAAAAAAGAATCACAAAATTGGAACGTGGTTGTTTTCAATTCGATTTTCAAAAATTGAATTTTCACCAGATTTTGACGTTTTAGGGTGCTAGAATCTGTTTCGACTATTTTCTGAGTGATGCCTGTTTGTGTGTGTGTGTGTGTGTGTGTGTGTGTGTGTGTGTGTGTGTGATGGGTGTGTATAGTTGTAAACTCTCATAAGTTTTGAAAGCATTAACCGATTGAAACGCAATTTGTGGCATTCGACACTCAACTCAGACTTTCTGAAAATTTAAATAGTTTCACCTGGTTGATTTTGAGGAATCTCAAAAATTTAGTTTAGAGAAAAATGTTTTCTTGAAATAACTTTTATATTACTTTACCGATTGATACGAAAATCTAATCAGCTATTTTTCCTAGGCAATGGCATCGACTGTCACAAACTGCATAGAAATTAGCTGATTTGTTCCAGAGATATGGCTTAAGAAAATTTTTAAGTGTTTTTTTAATTACAATATTTTTAAACTTCTCTGTCGATAAATTTCAAAAAATACCAATCCGATCCCTTTAAAAGATTACGTTAACTATTGTTAAATGTATCAAAATCACCTATTTGTTCAAGAGATATTGTTGGAGAAAAATTTTTCAGTGTTTTTTTCTAATATTTGTACTATACCTGAAATTCCAAAATCTAATTAGCTCTTCTGCTTGAAGAACAACGTTAATGCACACTGCAACAAAATTGATAGTTTTGTTTGAGAGATATCATTAACGGAAATTCGAAAAAATAAGAGTTTTATTTGGAATAGCTTGTAAAATTTTAAGATGTATTTATTGGTGTTTGATACTCGCATCTTTTCTGTCTACTGAACCGCGTTGGAGGTCATGTAGAAGATCAAAATCGAACAACGCGTTCGAAAGATATGAAAAATGAAAAAAAAAGCGGTTTAATATATGTAGAGTTCGATCTTGAGAAGCTCAAAACGTATTTTTGAGTTCGGAAAGCTTTAAAAAGCAATAAAATCTATCTTTTGAAGATCATAAGCATAATAATTTACTGCTCCTTTATTTCTGTATTCATTGATCTCAAAAGTAGTAAAAAGTTTCAGGAATGGCCTGCTGGGGCATCGATTTTACAGATTTTAACTATTCGTTGTTGCTGTATTCGGCCACAGTGATGAACACCCTGTAAAAAATTTATTTGTCTACCGATTTCGATCAAAAAGATTTGGCTTTGTAACAGACGGACGGACAGACAACGGAGCATTAGTAATAGGGTTCCATTCATACACTTGGATACGGAACCCTAAAACCTACATGTTGGGATGGCAGAGAGTGCCCGCGTGTTAGTCTATAGAATAGTGTGCGATGAAACTGACAGCGGCCGGCGACGGCTGTAACACAACTTAATATATATCAAATAAATTTTTACTATTATTCCGTGTAAACGTATTTCCTTCCTCGTTACTGGCAGAGTTTGTCGAATTGCTTTTTTTTTTACATAATTTCAAAAACTATCTATCAAAGCCTACGCTATCACAACATTTCAAAACATATTGACACCTAGAAAGTTAACAATGTATGGATAAACCTAGAAATTGGTAAGGATTGTGAACTTAAGAAGAAGAAAATAATACAGTATGTTAAAATAAAAATCATGACCATCTCCCTTAAACGAGCCTGCATTTGATACCTATTCTCCACCAGCGTAAAATTTTTATATCAAATACACATGAAACATTTATTCACAATTTTTCAAATAAAATAACCATTTAACAATACCTATAAACATGAATATTAATATCCCCTTTACAACATGGAATTATTTTTCTCGACTTCGATCTTTAAAAAAGCCAACCTATAATCGGCGGGCTTTCCGAAATGATTTTTCATATTTCGTCACATATATTAGAGAAAAGACTAGAAAAAAGGACTCTTTTCAACACTGGCCATCAGTATCATCAGCAGCAACTCCTCACTACCGCCGTAGTGCATAGAAATTGGGCCGTGCATGTCGACGGCGGACGGCGTACCGCGGCGCGGGTCGCGTCCAGAATGAGGAACTGACTTCCGCCAGCGGTGTTGCCGAACAAATGCAGCAATGGAATCTTCAAGAAAGGAATGTGCGTAGTGTGAAAAGACGATAAAGTGTCGCACGAGAGAATACCTCCTATAAATGATTAATGTGAGAATAAATATCTGTATTACGATAATACGCTTTTAATAAATTAATATTTATAGTCACATAAGTTGTATATATGCACATAAAAACAGGCGCTTGTATATATGAGGTCGCTAAACTCTAACACCCTTTGATCGATCATCGTTAAACAACAAACACAAACGTCAAACAAAGGTAAAAAAAACATCAAACAGACCTAAGTGTTTTTTAATAGACAAGGTTTTTCGGCTGTCGATATATTTTAGTATTTGTCACCGATTTGCTCTACTTATTTGTAGTAGTAAACTGAAATACTACATCGATTCTTAAAAATCTTTCACAAATGGAAAGCAAGACTATCCCTTAGTAATATAGTTTATAATTTATTTTGATACTAGATTTTTTCCGGCTTCGTTCAAATCAGAACTGTACCGGTATCGGAATCAAAAGCGAGACAGAGATTAAATTCATAAGCCGAAACAGGGACCGAAATCGAGAACGGAGTCGAAATCGAAATTGATTTTAGGACCGGAATCAAAATCAAGAGCGTAAGTGAGATAAGAATCAGGATCAGTATCGGGATCAGAATTGAAGGCGCGATTGAGTTTGCGATTGATAGCAAAATCGTTCAATACAAAAGATATTGAAAAGGTAAAAGAATACAAGCACATGCATCCTCGCCGGCGAAAAGCTTACATATTATATGCCGGTTTATTGAATTCCCTGTTGGTTTAACAATAACTGAAATTTTCAATAATGGAAAATACATATATAACTTTAAGCTATCTAAGTGGGCTTCCTTTTAGTCTAGCTTTCATAGCTCTTCTACTATTTCACTACAATGTGCCTTCCTAATAATGGGTTCTCCGACAACAAATAGCTCTCAGAAGCGCGCGATCCATGCGGTAAATCTTTTTAGTGTCATCTATGAGAGCTTAAGTGAAATACGTCGGGGCCCCCGCTTGTTTGTTTAAAGAAACTTTATGAGCGAAGCTTTTGAAAGGCGACGCTTTTAGGTCGCCCGCCCCTAATCCCCGATATCGACCGGCGCGGGCGCTCATATAGCGCGTGAGCAAACATGGATTACAAGTGAGCGACGCGCTTAACGGTCATGACGGAAGGAAATCGACAACGACACATCTAGGAAATCGTATGTGTAATTTTCTTTTTTTGCAAATACACGGTTAATACCGAAAATTCTGGAATCTCGTTATATTACATATGGACCTCTACGAGGGCCTCTTAAAACAAATTCGTAAATTGTATACCTCTCTTTTACACTACGATACGAGTACCACTCTACTAATAGTAATTTCTAGTCATCCGTGTAATCATGTGGAATTCATCGATATGCTGATATTATTATATTATCACAAGTAATATTTCTATCACTTTCAATCGATCGTTGTACAATATCAATATTGTTTTCGGCAACTGCTGTCGTTAGACGACCTTTACGTAAACCGTCAAAGAGATGATTACGTCCAAGCCTAAATTCACTGGACCAAGGACACGCAGAGCTACGAAATAGAGCTTCATCACCAAATGTCAACTAAAGTTTGTGAAAACTTTTTTGTTGATTTAAGCCACAGTGAAAATCGTAAAAATCATGGCGTAATATTCTCTTTACTTGAATTCATTGTGATGCCTACACACAATATTCAAAACGGAGTAACAATGACAAAATAAATGACAATCCACACAGACTCAAATGTAACCTACTCTTAAAGAATACCACTTTAACACATCGCAATTATTTTTTTTAATATCCTTATTAGAAATGGCCAGTTTCAGAAGGTTTCAGTATAACCTCTATATTATAAGCATTATACTATACGTTCGACACCGTTCCAATGAAGTCACGCCGTACACTTTGACATAATTGTAAGAAAATTAATAATATCGTTGCTATTGTACACAAATAAATCAGTACATATTGTACAATAATTAGTGTCTAATATGTTTAATGAATTGAGGCCCGCGACACACTGCGCGAGAACTGAGCGAAATGTATTCGATCTCCTTTCGAGTCTCCACCCAACGCCGATCTTCGCCGCAGTTTCGAAATCGTTCTCGATCGTCTGATTCATATTTCGACCCTAACCTCGCTGCCGTTAGAGGTCACTTAACTGAAATAATGCTTGAATGTTAGATTAAAAATGTATAGGTATGCGCTTTAATAGTTAATATTTTTGCAAAACTCAATGAATAGATAATAAGTATTCATGTAGTTATAAAAAAATGTATTCAATGAAAACAATGTCAAAATCGAACATTTTTTACTTTACTGTCCGCCGAGTTTATGTGAAACTATTACACGAAATATATCCATATTTTGATTGCTTTGGCGTGGCTCTAACCGCATATTAGTATTTGTTTATTTTATTAAAAAAATCGTTATGGCTTTCATTTGCACAAAATTCTTATAGCTTAATCACGAAAATCTATTTGAGGAATCTGTGCAAAGGTTAAATAATCGGATAAACACGCTACGAAGCAATCATGTCTTGAGAGATACACAAACAGACAGATAAATGACTTTAGAGTTTTTTTTACAATACAATCTTGTTGGCTTCAGTTTTCAAATAAACATGCATCGCCTCAAATTATGATAATGGTATGATTATAATTTATAAAACGGATTTTAGTGAAATATTTTTCAAATCCTAAAGTACAATGACATACATATACAATAAGTTTGATATTGCCCGAAATGTGAAAGAGCCATGCTGTAACCAACTTGACTGCATTACAGAAATGAGTCTCGAGTTGTGAAATACCATACTCTAACAAAGTACAGGCGTGAAATAGTAGCGTCCGCTATTGCGATTCGTCCGGTGAGTGAGAGTTCCTATGGCCCTATCCCTCCCATCAAATGTCCTTTTCCTTCCAAAAAGTTCCTGTGGCCTACTCTTCCCCTCAGCAGATACCCGATTCCTTCTAAAAAGGCTAGCAACTGGCCGGTTATTTCTTAGGGGTTGCGAGTATTCATGGACGGCGGTCATCGCCTACACCTTAGTGGCTCGTTTGCTTCTTTAAATGCCATAAGAAAAGAGAGTTCAACGATTTCCGGTAGTGGTTTGTATAATCGAACATAAACCTTTTAATTTTATACAGAAGTGGCATATTTTAAGATTTGAAATATTTTCCGTGCTGTATGTTGTAAACTTCTGCGACATCCCACAACCTCTATAGTAACTAATAAAAAATTTATTTGTACTAGTACAATCCATATTTTCTTCTGTTGGGTACGGCGGTCTATCTGACGAAATTAGTTTCCAACCCCTTCAGGGTGAAATATAAAGATTGTGGGAGAGTACATATCTGTAGTGAGATGATACCCCAACAAGCAAAATTATCCTGAAACGTGTATTTTATAAGGCTTTATGTTTATACATACCGATACAAAATACCGATGTCATTATTGGAGCTTTATAAGTCTTTATAAAGCTCCAATAATGACATCGGTATTTTCTACTGCGCTTTAAACAGCATAAATATATATTTTTTACGTATGTTAACTACTACAATTTTACCTTGTAACTGTTTACAGGATCATATTTACTGGCCATTATAGGCTCAAGACTTCTATCTAAGAGCCAATACCTGGTGTGTGTATACTGAGGAGTAATCACTCTGGTTATTTTTTTATTTACAAACACCTATAAGGTGATATTTCATTACTTTTATAAATAAATATGAGGTTGAATTACTTGAATTGATTTACATTTCTTGTTTGGTTTTATATTAGCGTAAGAGTGAAATCCTAAAAGACCAGAAATCATTTTTGATAAGAAATCGGTCGGTATCCATAAGCATAACCATATTTTATCTTAAATATTGTATGATATTTAAGTACAAACAACAATTATTAAAATTACACACCTTAAATATTTTTATAACAAAACTTGTATAGTTCATGACCGTTGTGTCGTTTTCTTTTTTTTTGGCATCGCTGAATCCTAAATTTAGTGATCATGGCGTTTCTTTGTTTAACACTTACCGTTACAAAATCAGGTAACCCTATTATAGCATTGTAACGCATTTCAAAATAGCAACTATCTTGATTATTTGCAAAAAAAAATGATAAATACTAGTATGTAAATATTTCAATTTTAAGAGGTATGTTAACATTTTAATTAAAAACATGATAAACTTCACAGCAAATATATGTTCCTCTGCGAAAATACGACATCAAAAATAAGAATTCACGCACACAATTTGTAATTTAACTACTCTGGTAGACAATAGAAAAAATTAAAATACTCTACTAAGCCTATCACATCGTTGGCATTCCATCCAGGACTGTTTACAAATGAACTTATAGAATCTGTGCGCGTCTTACTCTCTCTCTTTACTGTAAGCTACTTATAGTAAGTTTGGTAGAACATTCGATTAACATAATTGTATTGTAGGAATACTATTTGCATAAGTAGCACTTGAAAGGTACTTTATAAATATCTTATAAGTACAATACATAAAGCATACTGAAAGTTCCGCAATCCTGGCCATTCATAAATGTTTGAATTTCGAATGTTATATTTTTTAAAACGTATTAAACTCATTCATTGGTCAATTTTTTTTTGATGGGAAGGCGCGTGTCAATTGTTTTAACACAAGTTGGAAGTTGCTCGTCCGTAACAAAAATGAAATTAACCCGAAAAGATTTTAGAATGATAATCTTTTATGATTTTAAAAGTTCTCTGCCTCCGCAAGACTGGAGTGCTTGTCTTCAAAATGTATTTGGGAAGGAACCCTTCATTTGAGCACTGTAAGGCGATGGTACGCAGAATTCGATCGTGGCCGTGTTTTTCTCCATGATGAAATTTGTAAAGGTAAACCATCAACTGCGATCACTGAGGAAAATGTGGCTACTGTCAGGCAATTGATTGAAGAAAATCAGTGTATCACCTACAAAGAGATTCGAGAACATTTGGAGATTGATATGAGACAAATTCCATAAATCTTATACCAACACTTAAAATTTAGAAAATTTTGGTGCTGTTGGATTCCTCGTGAACCCACCCTCGAATATAAACGAACCCGAGACAATAGGTTTAAAAACAATGTTAAATTACGATCACGGAAGTTCAAATGCCATATTGGATGTTCATATGACATTGTGATAGGAGATAAAACATAGATATATCGTTAAATGCCAGAAAGAAAGCAACAGTCTTTTATATGAGCGTTCGAAGGCGACAGCAAACCAACAAAATTGAGGCAGGCGAGAAGCGCAGGCAAAAAAAATATTGCATTATTTTCTCCAAGACGGGTCCTGTCTGCACGATCACAGTTGAAGAACAAAAGACAGGTAGTATTGAGTAGTACATTACCATTTGTTTGACCAGTGTCTTAGAGAAAGTTAAAGAAAAACGGCCAAGAATTCGCATACTATTGCACTATGACATTGCTGCGCCGCACGCCGCGAACAAGACGATGTCAATTTTAACTTCTGAAAAGTTAAAACTAGTGACCTATTTCGCATTTAGTCCAGACCTAACACCGTAAAATTTCTTTATTTTTCAAAAATTAAACATTTGATCAGAGGTTTGATATTTACGGGGCCAAAAGTGGCGTGATAGCTTTCAACCAGCGCGTGCAAAACATACCTTCAGACCAATGGTCCTTATGTTTTCAAAAATGATTTGAACGAACGAAAAAGTGCATAAAATGTAATGGAGAATACTTTGAAAAGCGGTAAATATTTTACTTTACATGCAATTTCTTTTCTTTTGAGTTACTAAAAACATTCAGCGTACCCCACGTAGACTTATAAAATGGGTCTTTTTCCGGATTTGTAAGCGCTCATAAATCCTCTGTAGTCCTAATGAAACCATGGTTGCGGAATAATTATAAAACTGATTTTTGCTTTTTGAGACCTAATCTGCAATGATAGATAGAAATATCCAACAATCACTGGTAATGCAAGTGATTGTCGTGATATTCTGTTTGCCGTACATTAGAGAAACATCTACAGGTGTTCCAACTCTGCTTATCAATAATGTAGCTCCGGCGTCGCCGGCGAACTTAACATTAAGATCACTGGTCACTGCTCACTGATCACTTAATAGTAAGAAACGAAGTCGTTGTCCGCAACTGTCTGTGTGTTTATATGCTTTATTCTTTTAAACTACGCAAAAAAAATTAATGTTCTTCTCGGTGTCATTTAAAGAATTTATTCGATACCGCGATCGCAATCAAGCTTGAAACCGGTACTAGAATCGCAAACGTGACGGGAAACCGAATTGATATGAGCAGTATTTAAACAGAACCGGAATTGATATTGAAAACTGGACTGTAGTTGGGGTTGACAATCAAATCAGACCGACGTTATAGACGAACAAATTTATTCTACGTCCATGCGAGAGAAGTCGCGAGCGAAAATCTAGATAAATATAAATTGCATATAACATAACATAATTTTGATTTTCGTTCGATTTCAGCTTTCTACATCATTTGAACGAGCTTAGAAAAAAAGCTGTGACGGACGGGCGGACAGGAAAGTTGAGAAAACGAAAAATTTATGATGCTGTCAAGTTTTCCTTTTCTCAACTCCAACATGGAAAACTGAAAATCTTCCATGTTTGTAATTTTTATTTCATGGGTTTCATAAAAAAAAAACTTTCGACATCAATAACCGCAACGGATATAGAAAATGTCACTAACAGGAGAGGGGAGCAAAAAGGTCTGCGACACACCGGAGAGGAAAATAGGGCCCCGCCACGCTGAAGGGTGCACGAAGTTGGACATTTCAAGGACCTTATTTTTATTTGACTAGTAATTTGTAGTGAGAATATACTTTATCTGAATGTGAATGTCCTTCATTTGTTATTTCTTTTATATTATTTGGGTGTTAATTTTTATAAACGTTTTTTGCAATTTTACTGTTATATTGATATGTGTTTCGATTGATTTTCACGATCTAACCGTAGCCATTACATGTAAACACTTTTTTTTGAAATCTATTTTTCATTGTAAATCTTGTGTAATAAACAATTTTATCAGAAAATCCGCCCGATAGTACAATGATTTGTCGGTTTGTCTTCCAATTTTGGATCAACTTTATTTATAACAACATAAAATTAGTGTCCCTTGTCCACATCCGTATTTATTATAACAACTGATAATATATAATACTAATAAGATTACTAAAAATATTTAACATCAATACAAGTTAAAACTTGCCACATAGAAATTGATTGATTAATCTAATTCGCGCGTCTTAGAGTGATATCGGAGAGTAAAATAGGTAATAAAAAAGATTCAAAAGAAACGTCCAATGGATGTTTATAAAACATATTAAATGTACGTTAAACTCATATTCAAACTCTCTTATCAAATTCTTATCAATGCTGTGTTCTACAATTTTTTTTTGTTTTATGCATAATAATGTACACTAAATTTTGATCAGTATCAAAACAGTCTTGTTTAGCAAATTTTTCATATTACTCTATTTTTATTATTTATAATACTTTTTCGATTAACACGAGAATTTTATATAATTTAACCAGTAACCCATATTTAATTAATCCTTAAAATGACACCAATAAGTAGACTTAATAAGGGATCATACCGTAAGTATAATTATAAAATGCTTCGTGAATTTATCACAGAAAATTAATGATTACAAGTCAATATATTTTTTAATTATGCCACATATGTGCCACTCAATGGTAATAAGTAATATATAAATAGACATATAAATTAAAAAACCGTCCAAGTGTGAATCGGACTCGCGCACCGAGAGTTCCGTAGTAAAATATTATTAAATTTGTTTACAAATAAGTTTGCAATCGCAAAAAAAATATTTATTTGTGATGTAACTACAACTTTACGATTTGTAGTTGGGATAGACTCATAAAAATGTTGTCAAGATCTGATTGATGGTGGCACGCATGACAAAACAGCGGTATTTTTCTACACCATAAGGGAAACACACAAGTCATTGTAAGCTCGCTTCGGGATTGTGGGTGCCATGGGCAGCAGTGACCATTCACCTTCCGATGGCCCACATGTTCGTTTGCCCTTATAAAATCCGTAAAAAATACTGGTGAGCACATATACTATGCTCAGACAATTTCTTTATTGTTTCGAGATATTTGAATTAGTGTAACATTGCTACATAACATTATGTACATTTGAGGATGACGACCAGAACGTCTGAATTTGACGTGTTTGCATATTTTTCAAAGATTTCTTGAAAACGGAATAGTCGAATTAAACCGTTTGAATCGTACTCTATTGTGTTTTTTATTTATTTAGAGTTTGTTTAGGTTTTTTACTTCGGAATCTACATTACGAGGGCTGCTATTTATGTGTCCGGAATATCAACATCTATCAACAAACAACAAACATCTATCATTTAATATGGTTTTATTGCTTTTCAAAATATTCGCCATGATAATCGATGCACTTTTTTTATGGTTAAACTAATTTTTATAGAAATTTTTCTAATCTGATTGTGGTATCTCCAAAACGTGCATTTTGAACGCATCAACGGCGCTTTCGCGGCTCGAAAAACGTTGACTATGTATTTTATTCTTCACGCTTGGGAATAAATAGAAATTGTTGGGTGCCGTATCGGGGCTGTACGGCGGACCGCTCGTCAATTCAATCTTTTGACCTTCCAAAAACCAATTTTTTTCGGCCAACGAGTAACTGCTAGCATTGTCATAATGAAGAATGACTCTGCGTTGTCGTTTGTTCTTTCTTATTTCTTCAAAAATTCTGACAAACAAATGGTTGTATACCACTCCAAATCAACCGTTTTACGAATGTCTAGTGGCACTATAACCACACGTCTATTTACGACAAAAAAACAGGTAATCAGTTGCTTCAAAGTACTTTTGACACGAATCACTTTTGTTGGGTTCCGCCATCTTGGAGCATCCACACCGTTCATATTGTTTAGTTTAGTTTCGCATATATCCAAGATTCACCACCTATGTAGATATTAAAAACAGCTTTTGACGCACCATGATTGTATTTTTTTATATTTTTTTTACACCAATCGATACGAGCCTGTTTTTGATCAATACTCAAGTAATATCTTATGTATGTTCATCATACTTATGCCCCGGGACGCTTTCACTTCGCGATGTATTACATGACGAGCTTGCACTATTAGTTCCGGCACAACATCGACATTTTGGGGTACAACAACTGATTTAGGGCGACTTTTTTTAAATTCATCCTTGAGCATAGACCGCTTACGATTTAAATCACTAAACCAGTGATACACAGTGGTTTTTGATGGTACTTCATCTCCAAAAGTCAAAGTGAGTTAAACGATGCACTGTTTTTGAGTTAACCCATGCCAAAAATCGTAATAAATCATCACATAAAAATTTTTACGATTTAAATCCATGGTGATGAAGACAAACAATTTTCAAAATGACGCAACAATGTTAAAACAATTGACAGTTACTTGAAATAAACTGTATTCTACAGTTAATGAGTTCCGTTTTTAAATATAGTTATTACTTTTTAAATATTGTTCTGTATGTAGCCAGTTCCGGACACATAAATAGCAGCCCTCATATATGAGGGTAGATTTCGAAGTGATCCTACATAATTTTATGTAACATGAACAAACTGTTGTTCAGAATCTTCGGAAAAAATATCGTTTTTAAGAATGCCATAAATAAACTTTAATGACAAGAACAAATAATAAATCGATAGGAGATAACCTAAATCTAGAGACACGAACACACAAAACATAAAACATTTAGATTTCTTAACCCAATTGTATTTATTTTACATTTTGCGAAAACTCATTTATAAATAAAAGATTCTTAAAAGTTTACATTTAATTAAAAAAAAGTATTTGAGCTTAATCTAATTGATCAAAACGTCTTATTTTTTCTAAGTTGTATTTACGAAAGTAACGTTGCTCAATAGTTCCATAAATATCAGAGAGCACTCAATCATACGTGCAGGCGCACTTGTGAAATCTATTTTACAACTTTAAAAAGAGCTCAGCCGACACCACAAAGGGCTGGCGACGAACAAAAGGAAAATGTAACTGAGCATTAAAAACTTAATCTATCACAAAATCTCTTTTATATACCGGACTGCGAAAGAAAAGTTCGCGTTATTTTAGAAAAGAAACCCTCGTGTGTAAGGATTACCCGAAATATCTTTACAAATATGAAAATACAATTTGTGGGGGCCGCGAGCGACGTGCGCGGGATAAGCCGCCCGAGCGCAGGGCGCAGAGGGCGCGCGGACGGCGCGGGCGGGCCGCGCGACGCAGGCCCGCCCGCGCTGGCTACCTCACCAGCACTATACCGTATATATATTTGTTTATAACGCCGTTACGCATCGACATCTCGGAACAAAAGCGATTAATTGTAAAGTCTATAAGTTTGAAAAGTTTTGAACACTCGGCGCACGATGTGTCTACAGATTACAAGTGAATTTAGTTTTGCGAAAAGATAAAAAATATTGAAAAATTTTTTTCTCACAATTTAAATCCTTTCTTCCTATGATACTTACATAAGATTCTTTTCTGTGATACCTACACAAAACTAGTTTTCACATTGTGGGTGTCCATTTCAATGCATAAACAAGCTGTCGGTTCTTGGATTCACCGGCAAGACTTTAAATGACCCTACATGTTTTGTGTCTATCCCATTCTAGTCCCCATTCGAGCTCACTGTCAATCGCAACAGGTTCTGGTATTAATTCCGGTTTATTTTTCTGTTAAAATTCTAACCCCATTCTAGGTTTTGTTCCCAGCACCATCTTATTTCCTATTGAAGTTCTAAATCTGGTTCTATTCTCGGTTACGAAGCCGATTTTTAGCATTAGTGTTAGTTCTTCAAGGCTCCGTCCCGATTTTAGTTCCGATCGCGGTTCCACTTTCGCTATAAAACTTATATCGTAGAGCCATACTGCGGCCAACTTGGCTGCAGCACGTCAATAGGCCAGCTCGACCGGCGGATCCCCGTACTCCCGCGGAACGCAGACGTGAAGTAGCAGCGTCCTCCGTTACGTTTCGTCGTGAGAGTTCGGTGGTTTATTCTTTCTACATCAGGTAACTTATTACTCTCTAAAAATTACGATGGCTCACTCCCCCTCTATCAGATATTCTATCTTCTTCTACAATGCGAACAACGTATTAGTGAGTGCTCTGAGATTTTGAGTGTCCATGGATGGCAATGAACACATACACTCGCATGCTCCTTTGCCCCTTTAAATACTATAAAATCATGTTTACACTCTGTTACTCATCACAAAGATACCGTACGATCAGCTGTGCGCAAAGGGCTGTGTAGTAGGGCGGCGTGTGATTGAAGAGTGCTCCCGCCGGTCTCCTGGCCGTAGCGCTACAATTGTCGAAATATATTTCAATAAACTGAAATAGTAATTTCAAACTTTTTCCGAAAGAAAGATACACATTTTTTTGTGAATCTTTCTTTAAAGACTTGTACCTTAAACGGTATTACCAAGTTATTGTCATTCTGCTGTCCTTGATTTTCTATCACGTGAACGCTTCTGAACGGATTATGATTGAACTTACAAGTTAGAAATACTTATAAAAATATGATACATGTGTCTGTAAAACTTGTAATGATTTCTTCTTCTCTGCTGATTGATTTTTAATTTTTTTTTTTTATTAAATGATATATTATTAAGGTACATTTCTTTACTGGCCACTACAGGACAACGAAGTCATCCGATTTTCCTTATGAAGTACGGAACGCTAAAAAACTACGTTTGACCCGATGTTCTCACTTTAAGGAAAACAATGATATATCATACCGCATCAGGCGTGGAGGCGGACCTATAAAGACAATAATTTTATATCCCTGAGTCATTTGAAGAATTGACGATCCGAGAGGTGCGGGACGTAGGCTCAATTGACGTATTTTTTATTTGCACTTTGCGTCGACAAAGACTTTAAGTTCCTCCTCTGAAGATTCTTAGTATAGGGTTTTTTGTTGAAAATCTATTCCCTTTGAAATGTGACGAAGGTTTCGACGGACGTTAGTTTTGTCGTTCGGCTTTGAGTGTCGCCGATGAAGTCGGACGTATCCTCACGTAAATAATATTTTACTATGTCATCACTGTTTTATTAACATACTTTTTTGATCTGTCTGTTTGTTTATTGTTTGTTGGGGTGGAATTTCGTAATAAATTTCATGCTTTTCAATGAGCTAAAACTTGAAACATTTGATCTTATCTCGTAATTGAACGACGATGCAAGAACATATAAGCACTTCGCCTGAGATACAATTATTTCAATCAGATTAGGAGTGCTTATTTCGTACACATTTTTATAAATTATATGAAATGTTATTAACTTTCATGGGTACATTTATTATAAGAAAAAAAACTTTTAAATGATTCCACAAATGTTGCCACTTTTCCAAAATTAGGTTATTAGGAGGTTAAACTATTTCTTATAAATAAAATAAAGCGAAAAGCGCGAGTTAAACACGCGTGGAAAGTGTATCGTACGATGAATGTGCTATCTATTAAGTTTTTTAAATTTGACCTTAGTTTGTGGTAGCTAGAACAACTACAAATATAAGTTTATATGCACAATATTGAGAGATTGATCATGATATTTTAAGGCCGTAGATTTCTCACAGGTTTACCTGCAATCCGAAAAGTATTTGCTGTATTTTTTTCGAATTTTTAGGCTAAGTACGTAATTTCGGATGTAGGGGAAAGGTACTTTTTTCATTTATTACTTAAATAATTGTATTTGTCCTCATGACGCAACTTTTGAAAAATTTTGCTGTTTTCCAACTTAACTCGACAAGCTGAGTCAGAAAACACATATGGTTCAAAAGTTTATATATGTGTATATTAATATACGATAAAAGGCGGAACTTATCAGTACGATAGCGTCTACAATTCTTTAGAGATCTTAAGAAACTCAAAATACATATTCTATGGACGATTACAAAGGTGAAATTCAAATTTAAGCCAAACTGGTCAACTAGTTTAAAAAAGTTACAGCATTTTAAAATTTTGAAAATCCGAAAATCACTTATTTCTTATGAATTACATATGAAAATAAAATGAAATCTACTTCCATTTCGGCTGCCGAAAGGCCTTTTTAAAGTTATATCCTTCTCAATCTCCATTTGACGGCTACACAAAAAGATATGTTTGACGCAATTTCATTGCCAGTCGATGGCATCATAGACTGTGCAACTGAGTAAAGTACTACGAGCCTACCGTGACGCCCTAGAGAAAAATCTCTCTGTAGGACTATCCTTTCTGTTCATTATGTTGGCGGCAAAGATAGCACTATAGACAGGCTCTTTTCTAGGGCGCCGCGCTGGGCCCGTTGGTCAACATCTCGAATATGCGTTGAGCGCTCGCTACTTAGTTTAAATCGATATAGAGGCGATAATACTACTTAGATTTGGATCACAAAAATGACATTATTAAGAACAGAGTACACGCTATAATTTCTGACATTACTAATATTGATTTCTCAATTTTAATAAATTTCTGCCGTCGTTCATCAAGTCACAACGACAAGGCGGAAACGTACGAGGACCAGAAGTAGAATATTAAATTATTAAGAACCGAGTATACGCTATAATTCCTGACATCAACAATATTGATTTCTCAAATTTAATAAATTTCTGCCGTCACTCACCAAGTCACAAACACAAGGCGGAAACATATGAGGACCAGAAGTAGAATATTAAATTCCGTTTCCGAACGACCCGAACAATTTTCGAGAGTAGACCATAATACCTGGTCAGAAACCATCGCATAAATATGAGACCCACGAGTAGCGGGTTCGCCAAAGGACCGAGCGCCGAGGACCGCAATCTAACTTTCAACCTACTGCACGACCTCATCGCTGAAGATACTCGTAGTTTTAAATGTGGTTCTAATGGATATTGGCGCTCCGAAGGCATCAAAAGATATAAAGAGCGTCAACATAGAGTACTCAATATATATTTTTTGTCTCTACCTGACCTAAATTTATTCTTTCATCGAATTCATAAAGCAATAAAGCCTGCAGCGATATAGATATAACCTCGACTTTTATTTGATTCGATATTTTTTTCTAATTTACCTCCCAAAAGTAACATCTAAGACCTTAATTCCTTTATTTACGCTATTCGTCTGTGATTCAGTCACCTCCCTCTGTATATGAATCGAGATGAAGCATTTTTCGTCCTATAGATTCGGAAAAAATAATTGCGACAGATGAATATACAGACACGCTCGTGAACCTATAAGCGTTTCGTTATTCAATCGTTAGTAAGTATTCCTAACAAGATTTCGTGAGTTATACCAATATTTGTTATCATATGTATCATAAATTACTGATAAAATTTAGTGTTTTTTTTCACTTATGTTGCGTAAATGATCACAGATATAACAGGCAAATGTAAAAATGAATTGAATTTTCTATGAAAAATACATATTGTTTTTATCAAAAAGCATTTATATATTTTTACAATCACACATAACTATACCGTTAGTTCGTCTACTTTTCTAAAATTTAATTTAGAAATGAGACAAAAACAAATCGAAATCGTTACAAATGTTTTTCTGTCGTCTCGCTTTGTATATGGACATCAAGATCGAGGTCGTTATCGAGTTTTCGTAGGGTCGGGGGCGGGGCGGGGGCGGGGGCGGACCCGGAATAGAAAGTGAAAGCAATATCTTATTGTCCTTTGTAAAATCGAGGCCGAAGTAAATGGACCCCGAATCTACAAAAATCGCGACCAATATACGAATCAGTATTGTAATCGCGGCTTGTTACTGCAACTGGATAAAGATTGGAATCGCGACTGCGTTTGAAGTTCTCATTTGATTTAGCGATTTAAAGAGACGTTGCGCACGTTGTATGCTCCCGCTTTGCAGCCGAAACCACGAGCGATCACTATAGTACGAGAAATTCGAACATCTGTGTGTTTCCCTGTTCGTCGTTCAACCATGACGCAACTGGTGGAAGCACTCAAATGAATTTTGGCGGAGGGCACTAAATGACGGAGTTGCATACATTTTATTAGTAACGGAATTGGCGAGTTGCACAAAAAGATCATTACGCTAAACATAAAAGTGAATATGAGATTTGACAGATAATTTATAGACGATTTTTTTAATTCTGCAAATTCCATTTACGAGATGTATTTTTTCTTAGGTTCAAACTGCTGTTAGAATCATTTTCATATGTTATATTATTACTAAATTACTTCAGGTGAGCAATTATATATCTAATTGAAATTAGTAATTATATAATAGAGATTTTAGTTATTTATGGAAATAAATGAAAAATACATAGTTATTTTTTTTATTAAACCTGAAAGAGGTTATAAAAACCACTAAAACGATTTATGTCAAAATTTATAAACGTAAAAATTGAAATTTTCATGTACAAAATGGAATTGCTGTAGCTATTGACATCAAAATATACTTTAGCTGCTTATTACATATGAAAAATAACATGTATCACTTTTAGAAAAGCTCTAAGAGATAAAAGTAGCTCAAGAAAATGAAATGAGGGATGCAAAATTTGATGGAAACCACTATATTAATATTGTCCGTTTTTTTTATTTCACTTGCATAAACCATGTATTCGTTTACTATGAAACTAGCTACACATTGTACGCCCGAAAGACACGTTTTCGAAGAAAATATTTGCTCCATCTTCATATTTCTGCCATAAAACATAATAAAAATTTTCCACTCAAAAGCTAACACGGCTACAATACGCAGATGACATGTAAAGTTTTTAAGATCGGCCACTTAGAAATTGTAAAATAAAAAACAAATTCAATTTTCAAAAATGGTCTGTCAATTTTATGTACCTATTTTGTATATTGTTTTCATCTGTCATTTGTTTTTACAAATTGGCGACAAACAAAATTGTTTGATTCACATTAACATAAATTTAACGCAAGGAAATTATCATAAAATGACTATCTAAAAGTTTCGTTGCCATTTAGTCCAACAAGAAAATTTGGGGAAATTAAGTATACAATACTAGCTCACCTACCTTATAGCCTCAACTTCCCACCACACGATTGTTATTTATTCCCTAAAATAAAAGAAAAACTTCTAAGAAAGTGGTTCAAGAACACTAAGGAAGCTTTGTACTAGCTGCATATGAAAAAGCCGTCGAAGTGACCCTTAAGTGCGAGTGGATAAAGTATTTCCCTCAGTGGTTCTATGGAATGCAGCGATGTGTTGATCTCAAAAAACGCTATATTGAAACCAATAAAAATGAAAAAAACTTGCTAGTATGCTCAGTTTTTTATTTTTATTTTCTAAAAACTTTCAGATCGACCTACCCCGAGTATTATAGCCTAAATTTTATTTTGATGCTACATACTAGCATTTTCCATGTCTTCGTCCAAATCAGAACTGTGTCAGTTAGCAGAATCTATAATGCACACAAGGCGAAAAATAGATTTGATAGCCGAAACCGAGATCGAAATTGAGAACGAGATCAAAACCAAAATCGAGTGCGGAATCAAAATTAGAACAAGAGCGTGATTAAACGATTCCAATGAATGAAAATGCAATCGGGATCTCCTTAGATCATAATCGGAGTCAGAATCGAGAGCGGAACCGCGAAGAAAACCGAGCACGAAAGAAACTGATATCAAGATCGGAAATGCGATCACCGTCGAGAGCGGGACAGCCATCGCGATATTGATTCCTTGATGGGGCGATAAACAAAAGAAGGAAACGTTTTATGTCTACGCAGGGGAAGTCGCTAGCGAAAACTAGTATATATAATACATATGTAAAGAAACAGTTATAATATTTATTTATTTTGAATTTTTCCTCGACTCGTCCTGTCAGTGTAGCAGCGCGGTGTTGTTTTAGAGGGTAGAAAAAGATAATATCAGGTACGAAATGAAACCTTATTAATTTGTTTAGATTATTGAAAATGGATTTATAAAGGAATTAAGACTGTAAATATTTAACGTTAAATGTCGTTTCTTTCAGTACAGGAGTTTCCTTAGTTTCAGAGTGTTATAATGTCATAGAATTATATGTCTAATTCATTATCAAAACAAAATTAACGTTATATATGTACTGCTCTAATAAGGAAAAGTATGGCACCTACATTATCTTCAGTAAGGAGATAATTATTGCACATTTCAAGCTCGTTGCCAAGTACTAACGTTTATAACAGCACCGATGACGATGACGGTAATGATGATAATTACAACTCCGCAGTGTTCATTTCATCGAAATCAGAAAAACGGGATCGGGAGCGTGATCGGATATCTGTTGTGTTATGTGGAAGTTTCGGAACTCTCGTCGCGGAACTCGCGCCGCCTCGAAAAGAACTGGGAGTCTTGAAAATGTATGAAGTTTTAAATAAGAAATTTAGAGTGAAATAGAAAAAGTTTGATTGTATTATTCTGTGAGCTTCTAAGTTGACAATTTAGATTTAATTGGAACACTTGAGCATCGTTCTTTTCCGATTAAAGATTTAAAGACTCTTCTTTAAATCTTAACTATTTAAATGTCATGAAAATTTAAAGAAGGTTCAAGTTGACTTGTGTCGATGTCGAATAGTATGTAATAAGTAAATAACGTGTAACTGGTATGGAAGTACATAAGCGGGAAAATAGTTTGAAATGGTTCATACTTCTATGTATTATAAATATTTATTGGAGTTTCTAAATGATATTTTACATACGCTCAATGAAGCACATCCATCTATTGTTTTAACGCATAGCGGCACACTGACACTAAGGGACACTGGACCCTTGTCCCTGTTATCGGCAGGATTTTTTATACCTTTATTAAATCTTCTATACAAGTAGGATTGCAGCGTGTAATACTTAATTTTGCAAATGAAGCGACGTTTCAACGTCGCTGTATATTTAAACAAGAAAGCCGCGAAAATGAAAAATTTTAAAAACATTCGTGACGTCCGCTCATAGACAAATCACAATTTGGATGTGATATGTTCGAGCTTAACACTCCTTTTGCAATGTATACTACAAAAGTTTTACGCGTACTTAACTGAATAGAATGTGTTGAATGTGTTAAATTTGTGCATAGCATTAGGAAGTATGATTCCAAGACAATTGGGATTACTGACATGTTGAGAATTATTCTTAAGTAAATTTATAATTATAGGGCCTTAGTCATTTTTTGAAAGTGTACGTCTTGGCTTAATGTATTTTTTTCTTATATTAATAAAATCGAATGCATTTAGCTCTATTCCTATGTTCGGCGATTATACGCAATACAATTCCGGTACATATTTAAAAACAAAATTAACCCTCAAATAGGTGTTTGCCCGTAAACAATACAACAAATTGATCGCCACGGACCCGACTCCGAGACGACAAACATAACGACGGGCAAACCGAGCCGTAACGCGACGGCCACCCAAATTACGAGCGGCTGGAAGGGTTAAGGGTAAACAACCCTCGCCGCGGTGTTCTTTGCACGCCCCCCGCGCACCACGCCCCGCGCCCCTAATAATTGACGGCGGCCCGCACCGGCCGGACGGCGCTACCCAGAATTAAAACTGAATAAGGTCTTCTGGAGAAAAAGATATACTTTTCATTAGGGAAGAATTGCAAAAATCACGATGTAAATAAATAAACACGCCAGAATATAGTGCGCTGCCAAAACATGTGCGAAAATACATCAAGATTAAATAATATGTCATAATATAAAATAAGTATAGTATGTTGTTATGTGCATAAACATATTGTCGCAGAAAACATTATTCAAGAATGAAAGAGCCTTTTTTGGTTACTGGATATACATATAATAAAGAAACTATAGTTTGAACTTATAGACGCTTCATTAGATTAAAGACCTTTCTACTATTTTAAATAGTTACAAAATATATTTACATGTATTTTTCCGAGGCAAATATTAAACTGTATCGATGCCTGAACATATTGTTAAGTTATAATGTTAAAATTAATCAAGACCAATACAAAAATCGAATAGCCAAAACACATAACAATCCAATAAAGTATACAAGCGTCTAACTCAATTTAAAGGAAATACTTGCACAAAGGGCGTTAAATAAAAAATGAGAATGAGTATTTTGCCAGTAACTTTTATTAAATGTAATTTTATTTTTTGACACAGTCGCCTTTGACATAATACACTTGACATATTTTATTCCAAAGTTTAAAATTCCTTTCTTAAAATATTCATTCTGAGTAGCTAAAAATTTGTGATGTGCAATGACTATTGCTTCATTATCTTCAATTCTTTGTCTTTTTAGATACTCATTAAGCCTTGCAAATTGATAGAAATCACAAGAGTATGCTCAAGTATTTCAAAGCCAGTGTCTCGAATTGTAGCCATAGTAACGGCAGACCCATGAGTCGGGGCATTATCTTAATATAACAAAGTAATTTCTGCTAGTTTGCCTGGCCATCACTTTCGAATTTCGTGACGGATTTTTTTTATTTGTTCTACATGAAAAGAGCCAGTAATAATAGCTTCACTAATCTAATCCGGAAGAAAGACTCGCCTTAAGTTCCTTAGGGGTTGGAGATGATAGTTTTTTCTAAGTCATAGACTGTAATTTTGTTTCTGGATCGTAAAGGTTGGCCACGTTTTATCCATGGTCGTAAATTGAACCAAAAAACTGCTGGATTCTCGTTGTAACAGTTTCAAAGAAGCTCGATAAATGTTCAGCACGGTTTGTTTTTGTGCAACAGTAAGCATTCTGAGGAGATGAAAAGAGTATCCAAGGGGTGGGCCCTTGGATACTCTTTTCATCTCCAAACGTTCGCGTAAAATGCTACACACACTACCAATAAAATTCTTTGTTTCTTCGGCTATAAAACGTACTGTGACACAATGATCTGTTAAAACAAATTTTTTGACTTTTTTTATAATTTGTTCGGTCAATATCATTGTTTGGCGATCCGAGCGAGGGTCTTCATTAGAGAATGTTCTCCAATTATAGAATACAAGGGAGCATTTGCTCTTAAAGTATCCTGTAAGTCTTGATTAACTCGTTCTGTTGTGAAATATTTCAAGCACATAAGCTATTAAGTATAACTGCGCGCAATTCATTTTTTTTTTTTCAACAACCTGCTAAAACAGGCTACCAACAAAATACACCTATTATTAATAAAACAAAAGACATCCAAATTACTTCCTTTTCAATAATTTAATCAATATTTCAATGTCACCAGCCATTATTTATTTTATTGGTTCCAAATGTGTGTATCTCATTTTTACTTCATAGTGAACGCCCCTCGTATAGTGCATGTGTAAGTTATTTTAAAATATTTGAAAATCTTGTATTGAAGAAATTTATTTTTGTAGTCCAGAGGCAAAATAATGTAGTGTTTTCTTGAAACTAAACAAAAGGGGTAAGAGCTAAAAAGATTGAGTAAAAACTATGAATCATGGAATTTCACATAAAAATTATACTGTTATACTACTGTTATTAAAATTAATAACAAAGTAATATCAACTTAAGAGACTAAAGACACAACTTCATAAATTGTAGTAAGTATAATAATAATAATTTAAACTCACGCTTATTTCTCTAAAAAGTAAGCGGTAATTACTGATCTCCACATGGTACGATCTTTGGATTTCTCTTTTGCTTCACTGACATCCATCAATCTTTTCACGCAAGCTCGGCAGTTCCGGGTGCTTAAGATTTTTCCCTTTTTTAATATGCTACCAATTTGGTCTGCATAGGATTTTCTAGGGCGACCCTTGCCGACCTTTCCATCACACACATTAGCTCTATGGATTTGTTTTGTCAGTCTACCTTCGTTCATTTCTCCTGATAGCCAACCACCGCGAAATATCTTTTTCTATTACAGTCATTACATCTTCTTACAAACGACATCGTTCTCTGGCATCACATCTCCTTCATCTCACTTTAAAAGACACTCCACACATAATGTGTATGCCCTCACTTGTACGCCCGTTCGGGTGGCACTCTCGCTGACAACGATTTCGGACGCGTTTGGCGCTCATCACCTTGGTTCGGGCGGTAGTCGGAGTATATAGCCTGTTCATCAGTACTCGTACCGCATACTACAACTACCAAATAAAAACATTTATTTCAAATATTAAGGCTGATGTCGATCTTAAAAATAGTTGCTACAATTACTTTATATTTTTTTATGTAATCCTTTTATTTTTCCCTTTTTATTTATTAATTAAATAATTAACAGTTTTGAAGTCGGCTTAATTTTTTTAAATTACTTTTCTTATTTGTTGACTTTGCTTCCGAGAAATATTTTTTTTAAATACTATTTAAAAATTTATAACATCCCATTTTTTTTATTTTCGGTATAAAAGCTTAACTGTATGTTCTTCCATTCCTTCATTTCTTTCTGTTCTTCCATTTATTTTTTAAATGTTTACTTCAAAAAATCTTGTATTATAAATTCTACTATTTCTTTTAAATATTCAATTTAAAAGCCTATTTCACTGGAATAGTTTAAACTCGGAAACATGACAGTCTATGAAGTATATAATCTGTTAAATTCGTTATAAGCACTGTGATTATACGATTTCATAAACAACTTTATAAATGTAAACGCACAACACAGGCTCTCCACCGTTCGAGTGACTCATGTCCTCAAAGCAATTAATGTGAGCACATTTAAATTAATATATAGAAGATATTATCCAGATATAAATACTTCTATACCTTCCATATATGTACAGATGTTCGTAGGCCCTCCATTGATTCTGTGACTAGTTAACTCATAAAAGTAGATTACACGAGATGTAATGTTATTGTTTTCATGTATACATGTATATTACAGCAAGTGAGATTCGTTTTGCTGTTGAAAGTATTCGCGGTACAAATGTTTGAAACTCCATTTTAATTATACTACATTCTCATCACACACAAAAAATGAATTCCTGATAATAATTTAATATTTATGGCAGAATCGCTCCAAACGAGAATCCAGGTATTCGCCTTAAAATTCGGGAGTTAGGCCTCTTACCCACGTTAAGACGCCGCCCCAATTACGCATGCAAAGCGCACCCCAATCAAGCCGGCCCGCCGCACCGGCAGCGTCGAGTGGCTCCAAAGCAAACCGGTGTTGTCGCTCCGGATTACCCGCGTGTTGTCCGATGGCAGGATGTGATTTTGTGACGTGAATAACTACCGGACTTGAATGCGATCACGTTTCTCGTGGATAAAGGATCGGGCTTACATTAGATATTTAATGCTGCGTGTATTTCTTGATACTGATTTAAATTTTATCGTACTGCGCAATTAATTAAAAAAAAAAACAACGCATGGCTATATATAATAGATAAATGAAAATAGAATAGGTTAAGAAGATCAGTTGTGAGCACTATATTATAATCAAATCAAATAAAAAATAACTTTATTCTGTAGGTAATAAAAAATATACTTGAAATGCGTCATAAACGATTGTTTTTGACATTAACATTATAACCAATTTCAAATGCTGATTCTCCTTGAGAAGAATGGGAAAAAGCTCAAGGTTTGTTCTTTATTAATGATTGATACAAATATTCAGTAATTAATAATTTATACCAAACTTAGAAATAATATCAAGCAACCTGAAAGCCGAGCAGTTCAATCCCGTGGGTTTTTTTCATTGAGATACTCAGACGCGGTATATTAACCCTTGCCTTGAACTTCTGTTTAAAGAAAAGCTTAAATTTTGAATTTCAGCTGTGATCTTATTATAAAAGCGCACACATTACCTTTTAATCGGTTTGCTAACTTTGCTTAGACGGGTTTTATGGGCAGCATGATCGTTCTTACATTTTGCGTTAATGATGGATGTCGCTCATTTTTGGAACGATTCTATATTTCTCTTAACATATACCAGGTTTTCATAAATGTATTGCGATGCTAAAGTAAGGTGTACATTTCCTTAAATTTTTCTCTGAGAGATGCACTGATTTCAAATCATAAACAGCACAAATGCCTTGCTTCTGCAGCACGAAAATTGTGTTTATATTGGCTGCGTGACCCCATAACAAAATTCCATAGTTTATGAGACTATGAAAAAAACTAAAATAAACTAGTCTCTTGGTGTTTTTATCTGTAGGTCGCCGAATTCTTTTCGCCGCATATGCTACAGAACTAAACATCTTCGCCAATCTCGTAATATGGAAATTTCAACGCAATTCAACATCTAAAGTGGGACCAAAGTCGTATCCACAATATCCAGTATCTCGTTATTGACCATTACGTTTATGTCAACCAGTTTTGCATAGGACAAGAAAAATTTAACAAGTTTTGCTTTTATTTCATTGAGAAGAAGATTTTAATACTAAACCCTCAACTATTTCAGAGATGGTATAGTTTATTTCGTCAAAAGCTAATTTTGACCCATTAATTTAAAAAATTAAAAAAATATCGTCAGCGAACAGTACAATCCCATGGCCATATTTAACAAGATGTGATAGATCACTAATATAAACAAAGAATTAAAATGGTGCAAGAACTGAACCCTGTGGCACACCCATATTGATTGCAAATCCCGACAACCTCTCACCATTAACGTTAACGCTTTAAATTTTACCTCTTAAATAAGACCCTAGAAGTCCAAGTGTTCGATCCATGACACCATAGTGATGTAGTTTTCTGATTAACATGTCCTGATGAAAGCCGTTAAATGCCTTGAATAAATCACATAAGAACCAATTGTGTCCCATAAATCCTCCCATACATCAAAAAATTATTGAATAAGACCTGCTTCAACACCAGCTTCAGTAGTTGACCGAACCTTTGCATTCACCAGTTGCTCAACATTAATAAAATTATATTACGAAAACACCGCAACACTTTATTAAAAATAAGCTTTTCAAAAAATTTACTAAGGGTAAGTTGTATCGATATCGATCTAAAGTTAGAAAGGTCAGATATACTGCCGGGTTTATATAACGTTATAACTTTGCTTTGCTTCATTAGATTAGGAAACACACCACAATCAACGCAATTATTAAAAATCACTAATAAGTATGGACCTATGCAATTTATTATTGAATCTATTTTTTTTACAAAAAGGCCATCAATGTCAGCAGTTTTTTTTTATTATTTCTATACATTTGAATGTTTTAATAACGTCGTTGTAGCGGACATGAGTAAATTCAAACATAATTCCACAATTATCAACGTTTCTCTTCAACAGAGATTCAGCGAAAGTAGACGATGATTTTAGAGATTGTGTAGTTTAAACTGGAATGCTAGCAAATAGTTTTTGTAAAGCAAAAGCAGTGTCTTTGTTTAAAACTTTATCATCAATTTTTTATTGAAATTCTGTATTACGGTATGTGTTTTCCAGTTTCACTATTGATTGACAGTTTTTATTGTATCTGTGTTTTTTTTTATTTTATTACTGACAAACTTTGCTTTTGCGGCTGCACGTACACGCTTAAATACCTTGGAATAATTTCTTACATAATTGACAAAAATAACGGAATTGTTACACGACTTTTAGATAAATTGCGTATAATCTACGCCTGCCTATCGTTGGTTCATTTTTTTTTTGGCCTTTGTAGCAGCCGACTGAGTTAAGCTTATGGACGCATAAAGCAGACGTCGGTGGTGGTTACATATGTGTTCGAAATTGAGTTTACTGAATATTCATATCTGTCTGAATCAAAAAACGTTTAAGTTGAAATGCATTATTACTTTTACATCGATTAATGAAAAACAGTTTCATATTTTTTAAAGTACTTGTAAATAAATACATTCAACTGTTGTTCCACTTTCAATAAGTTTTTTTTCGTGTCCTCGTAAAGTTCAGAAATTGTGTTGTCGAACGTAAATCTGATTAAATGATTTTTCAACTCTAAGAGAAGAAGACTCAACAAAATTATTTGTAATTGTAAGTTTATTCAAAACATATTTATTAATTTAAAGAGATGCCAACAATTAACGTACACATATCAAAAAGGGATAGGTTTTAATATCAATAACACTGGTCAACAGTGATTTTGTTGCTCTAGATATAACATCGATTTTGGATATATTTATGCTCACAATTCATGAAACTATCAATAATTTTCTAAGATTTGCTCTGGTTTTTTTTTTAATCTTTATTTTCATTTTACATTACAAAAATCGAAAAACATGAAACAAAATATCAGGTTTATTTATAATGTCAGTTTTGTTTTGAAAAATAAAGATACATCGAAAAAAACAGAGAGAACAATGTCGAAAACATATTTTATATTTCAATAAAACGCCGTTTATGAGCTTTTCTTTTATAATTTTTAAGGGGACAATCTCTTTTTAAAGACCAGCAGTAATCTGCCATCATGTGACAATCCCACCGACCCTGATACCTTTCTACCATTACTTTCAGATCCTGGTGGAACCGTTCCCCCTGTTCCTCACTATAATTTCCTAAGTTATCCGGAAATTTATCCAGATGATTGCGGAGATAGTGTAATTTGATACTCATATTTGCTCCTAATGTCTGAAAGTTTGTCAACATATTTTGCACAATTTCTTCATAATTTAGTGCTTCATGGTTACCTAGGAAATTTTCGACTACCAACACAAAACTTTTCCAAGCATCACTTTCCGGAACAGTCATAACTTTGATAAAATCGGTAACTTTCATTAATTGCCGTATTTGGGGACCATCAAATATTCCACTTTCCAGCTTTTCCATACTAAGCTTCGGAAATTTTCTACAAATGTAATTGAAACAATTTCTCAATTTCTTTCTGATGAACTCATGTTTTAAAAGACAAAACAAATATATTTAAATGAACATTTAGTAAATAAAACAATGTGTTGACACACATGACAACTTACACGTGAATATGTATGTAACATATTCACGTGTAAATACTTCAATATATTCAAATAACTAAGATCTCAGCTGTTCTGTGGAGTAAGGGGCCTGAGAGAGAGGATCACGTGATGTTTGTATGCGCGAAAAAACTGCTCAGAACCCTAATCATGACTGGAAAATTAAATATTGTTACTAACAAGCCGATAATTGATCAAAATATAAGGTATGCAATAATCATAAAAACAAAAGCACATTCAATACTTTTATGAATAAATTCGTAATCTGGGTACTTAAAAATATCAAAATTGGCTAAAATATCCAGAGCAACAAAAAAAAAATTAAATTTTTTTTGTAGAGCTGTGTAATGTTACACACATAGTTTACACTATGCATAGGATATAACATACAGAAAATTATACGTTATCGTTTAATTTTCTGCATGTTCAGCCACAAAAGATGCTTTTATAGCTGACCATGCCATCAATATAGTATGTCCTAAATCAATATAGTGCATTATTACATACATACGTATTTACTATACAAAACAAACTAGAACAACAAAATCGAATACAAAAAGTTACCACAACATTAACGTCGGCATTGCAATCACTTAAAGCCGCCACTTCAAATGTATCGGGCAACCACATCGCCCACTCTGAGGGTTCGCGAACGCGTTGTGACCATTGCGAATATTAAAAATCACAACTCTACTAATTTCTTCTTTATTTCTATTGTCCAAAAATGTCCCTCGCTTGTCTGGATGTTAATCGCCCCACTGTTAAAGCGTACCCTCCTACAATAATTTGCTTCGATTAAATAGTTTGGACATCAAGCCTCCAATGTTTGCTGATCCAGTGAAGATTAAAAGTTGCCAACGATCGTACCACCAGAGCGATGACAAGGTCCGATATCGACAACTTAACATGCTAATAAGCGTATTGATCGAGTGGTTTTGATTTGACTTAAACAACATTCTGAACCACCGAAAGAGCCTTTGTTGTTTTTACTGGTTAACGAATATTGAATAAAATTTCTACCTTGTCTCCAGCTTTTTTATTAAGTACCGTGACCGATGTAGATACAATTTATACAGAATCGATGCAGTCGAAGGTTCAATACTTCATGGTCTTTATAAGAATTGATACTTTAAATAAATTAATATTATTGTTATCAACTTAGTAACTATATTAAAATGATTAACATTGATAAATTATATAATAATATCAGAGATGTGATTTATTTAAAACACAAGTATCTGAAATACAGATACAAGATACAAAATACGCATCTTCATCTTATATTTAAAATATTTTTTAAAAATGTATTTTTTATCTTGTATTTAAATACCATTGGTTTACTGTCCTAGTATTTAATAAATTCTTTATTTACTTTTAGTTATAATCACGTATGCACTTTTTTTACATTTACTAGCCACCTCATAGATAATTTTAGGAAAAAATCGGGTCTTTAGCCAATAATGGTGATATTAAGAAAAAAATCAAAAGACATATCTAATTAACGTCTTAGAGGACTTGTATTCCTCTATTGCAAGTAATAAAAATACAAGTACTACTGGCAGCACGACTGACTAAGAAATACTGCAATACCTAAATAATAAAGATACCAACCTAAAGAGTTTAAATGTTTACCCTACAATAAAAGCATATTATTCAAATAAATCACCTGTTTGCAGAGTTCTACCCCTGTGGAGCAGTTCTTTTTTTTTGATACGATAATTAAACCTCATCGATGGAAAATAAGTGATAAAATGATTGAAGAGCTGGTTTTCTTGAGTCTCAATTAAAACCATAAAAATAAATATATTGTTACTTTCGCGCAATCATCGCAATTTATTGACAATTAATCTAATAAACTTAAACTTGATAAAACTGCGTTTTCTTTAAAAGAGTATTTTACCTTTAAAAAGTATTTAGAAGATACCTATTTTGTATCTAGTATTTTGGATAAAATTTTCATTAGAATCTCGGAGCTGGTAACTAATATACTTATTTTAATACTTACTTATTTATAATTAATAGTGTCTTGTATTTTGTATTACAAATATTTTGTGTAGGGTATCTTGTTCATCACTGACTAATTACAAACTTGAAGAGTTTTGTTTGTTTGTTTCAAACGCGCTAATGTCAACTGCCAGTCAAATTTAAATACTTCTTTTTGTATTTCATAGCTTATTTATTGCGGGAGATTGTAAGTTATTTAGGTAACTTATGATCTTCAGTTATCTATTTAGATAATTTATAAATGTATTGTTAGCATTGTACTTTGACTTCTAGGTGCCAAGCTATCGGGATTTTTCTCGAAGGAGTCGACAAAAACTGCCGCTTTAAATGACGTTTTCGTCAACACTAGCTAAATAGTTTCATTCCTATAATAATAATAATCTATAAAACATCGGATTTATACAGTTCTACATAAAATTCGACGACAGCATATATTGAACTGTTATATTTAACCATCAATAGTCATGAACATAATGCTGGTAATGTTTTAGCTTACGGCCACGGGCGATAGTCGGAACAGAAATATGGAGGACAAAAGCCTAATACCGCTACACCTTCACTTTATAAATGAAGTTATAGGTTAATATTATTTAGATGCGAAAGGTAGCGCTTAATTCAAATATTTAAATAATATTAGAAATTCTAGAAATTATATGTCTGTTACCCAATCACGCTTTAAACAGAACAGAAGTAGCTAACCATTAACAGTATAATAGCTTATAAATCAAAATAACGTTTAGGCTATTATAACTTAGGATGGATTATTTGCTTATATCAATTGGTAACAGCAATGTTCAAGTGAGGATCAGCTTCAACCTCGATCTCGGGATTGGAATTGAGAACCAAGATCGGTCTGAAGAGCGTGGACAATAAAAAAAAATAGTGTCTGCAGATTTGTTTTCGGTTTTCGTAACGGCTACGGCCAAAATCAAAATTGGAATTGGAATCAAGAGCGAGACTTGGATCGAAATCATGAGCGGGATCGAGATCGGAATTCTCGCAGTATTAAAGTTGCTGGTCGATAAAATAGATGAAAGATTTAATTGATTTTTATGGACTACGTCCATATTTGATGAAATGAAAGGTCAACACTTGCATTTTCTATTGCAAAACCTTAGACCGGCAAATTGATAACATATTGTAACAAAATCAGATTTTAAGTGTTGACATGGATAAAATATTATGGATTCCCATCACCGACATGCTAATGGTAATATATAATAAATCTATATATATGTTATAGTATGATTGCAACATTAGCACAATTCTCGCTGTAATGTTAATGATTTAAATTTACAAATTATAAAATTTCTGACTTTTCTAATATGGTGATCAATAATAGATAAAAATATAGTTAACATATAATACGTATTAAAGCACGAATGAAAAATGTGAATTAAGTTTTGTTTTTTGTGAGTTTTTTGATTGAGTTTTACAACCCATTAAGCCCAATAAAACGGACGGATGGCCGCTATTTATTCATAAGCTTATTAGAGGTTTACCTATAAAAACAGAAAGAGGTTTTTTTTTATATTTTTATCCGTATACATATAAATGTCAATAGACTAGGTATATTGTAACAACATTATGCAACCATCAAAAGAGCAGAAATTATGTCAGTACTTATTATTATATTGTTGGTCTTCGGTGACATCTAGCCCGTGTGCAGTAGCAATCGAATCTCATTGCAGGCATCAAGATAAAACAATTAGTATACAATGCCAAATAAAACCAGTTAATATACAAATAGTAAGTGTCATAGTGTAAAGTAAGTTGAAAGTAAGTGTCACTTGAGGTATACAACTGTATATGGCTTAATAAGGTATGGTCTTACACCTGTTTTATCTATAAATACCTTATCAAAACTAAAGTTACAATTTCTGAATATTAGTCACTTACAATTTCAATATTACTGGTTAGGCGATGAATTCTAAATTTCCGTTATAAGCACGGAGATTATGTGAACGTAGGCTTTACTGCACGGTATTTCCGTTCGATGAAAATCCATTACTTTCAAGTCGCGTCTAAAGAGGTTTTACTCCAAAAATAATTTTTTTTTTTGATTTGCTATCTAAGTAAAAGTATAATAAAACATGGAGTGTCTGTACATTGAAGTTATGTTCAGAAATGGAGATGGGATAATAAAAGAAAAGTAATTTCAGAGCAAAGAAGGATTTTAAATTTTTTTTATGTTTCTGTCAATTCACAAATATTCCTGTAATTGTTCAACGGCTTTCAATGCGTTTTTCAGGATATAGATACGTCTGTGTTCATGTTATTATCACATGAATACACCACATTAAGTAAATGTTTTGTCTGGTCCCTGTGTATGTTGTCCTGGTAAACCGAATTACGTCTTACATCTGTGGGTTTACGTGCTCAGAATAGACTACGATTAAATTTTCCTAATGCGCCAAAAAAGTATAACTTGAATGCCAGCCTTCGAATGCTCGTGTATATATAAAGAAGTAAAAGGTTACAGTAAAATCTCTTTGGTGCTGCTGTATCTCCGCTAGTTTTGATACCATTAAATAGATATTATTTTAAAAAATTAAAAGTGAATGATGTCACGCCTCGTTTTTATTGCTTTTCGAGCCACCAAAATGAATGAGTGTAACGTAGAAATTCTATACATTTTGAAGTTTTAATACAAAAAGAGATAAATGTGAGATAAGACGTGAATTAAATTTGTGACGTTGATAGACCTAATGCAGTGTCGGCAAGAGTAGCGAAAAACTGCTTCAAATGTTTTCAATTCGGTAAGTTTGATGTCAAATTTCCACCTCGCTCTGGTCAACCTGTTATGGCTAAAGTCGATGCCATATTGAAAAGGGTAGAGGAAGATCGGCATATTAAGTCTTACATGATAGCAGAAGAGATGGGGATTGACCACAAAACAGTTTTCACCCATTTAAAAAAAATTGGATGTACAAATAGATTCGATACTTGAGAACCAGATGAGCTTACTGAAATAAATCTAATGAATCGTTTACTCATTTGCGATTTACTATCAAAAAGTAATAAAACCAAATGATTGTTCACTGGTGATGAAAAATGGATTAGCTGTTTTAGATTGGCACAAGAACGTGCCAAAAAGGTCAAAAAGCAAGCAAACTCCACAGATTATAGCGAAACCCGGATTAATTTCTAATAAGTTGATGCTATATATATAGTGGAATTGGAAGGGAATTATTAATTATGAGCATTTACTGCCGGGCAAAAACATTAATACGGATTGCTATTGTCAACAGCTAATGAGAATCAAGCAAGAATTACAGAAAAAACTTCCGGAATTCATCAAGAGAAAGGGCGTTGTTTTTCACCATGATAACGCCAGACCACACACATCTTTAGCCACTCAGCAAATATTGAGAGAGTTTAGTTGGAAAATTTCAATGCATCCACTAATGCATCAGCCTTTACCTTGCTACCTTAGATTTTTATCTGTTTCAGTCTCTTCAGAATTATTTAGGTATTGTTAGGTCAACATCAAGAAAGGACTGTCAAAACTATTTGTAATTTTTTTGATCATATGTCCCGAAATTTCTATAACAATGAGGCTATATTATTACTTAGAAAATGGAAACAAGTTGTTAAAAAAAATGGTATATACATATAATAATTAAATGAAAATGAAATGTGATGAAAAATTATCTTGAAGGTATATATACAATACGTATATAAGTGTATATGTAAGAAAAAAATATTTCTCCATCCCTATATACTCATATGTACTTATTACAACTCAGTACATTTTACATTTATAGCATATGCTAATCACTCAATTACGTCGAACGACACAGAACGACTAAATGATACGTTATTGGCACAGTCAGAATAACTTCAGAAAATAAAAACTTCATTATGTGTTACATGCCAAAAATAGACTTTGATCACCTGACAAAAAGCGCCAAAAAAACCTGAAAAACAAAAACTTATACCCAACTGATCACAACACGCTCTACCAATTCAAAAAATGAGAAGAAATCGACGACAGGACCGGAGTTCAAAACCGAATGAGGGACTGGAATTAGTATCAAGAGCGTGAACGAGCTCGAAATCAAGAAAAATACTGAGACCAGAATTAAACGGAAACAAGATGGGATTAACAGCAATATCGTTGAATATTAAATATAAAGCAACACATTCTGTACGTGCCGGGACAGCGTGAGGAATAGTCAGTTCGGTGGCTCATGTGGATTTCGCCCATGCTGAGTCTCAGGTGTCCAGGCGCTCCGGGCCGCGATTGTCTATTGGCGCTGTTTTTCATTGTATTTACACTCTCGCAAATTTTGTATATTCTGTTTAAAATGTAGACCAATCTCGCACCGGCTCAAGTAATTTGGTTTACACTCGTCCGCACATGAGCGAAGTAGCTATCACAACCGACTACCGAGTCTGTCTAACGTCTCGCGCATCTCCCTCCCGCCTCCGCGTCTATCAGTTATTTTTTTGTCTATGGGAGATAAATTACAATATCAAAGGGGGGGGAAATGGAATATAAACATATTTCATGTCCATGAGGGCGAAGCTGCGAGTTGAAAGCTAGTATAATATAGTCCTTATCAATTAGTTTTCTAATTAACGTATTTTAGTGTATTTTAATTTTGAAAGTATAACTTTTTTATGTTAATTTAAGTGTAAATTTCGCAAGGCTTGCTAGCGTTCATAATTCAAAATAAAAAATAATCGGATATAATATTTTAAACTATATACGAATATTAAAGATTTCTTGATAATTTAATTATTTATTTACGAAACAAAAACTTTTTTTTAATAAGAGATAGAGAAAATAAAATATCATTATAGAAGAAACATTAAAAGCAAAAAAAAAAACTGTACATTATATCAATATTTTTGCTTTGCTATGCATATAAAATGGATAAATTTATATTACAGTGTTAAATAATTTATGCATTCGGTCAAAGAAAATACGAGAGTTATCAATCAATCACGACTGTCCGCGATGACTTCAGAGAGCGGATGCATTTCCAGTCGCAGCGACTGCATCTCGCCGTTTGCACACAAACACTGCAAGATATCAGGCGAACGCCGCTGCTGAAACTACCAAAGTTTTGACACGGCACGAGCGCGGGCGGGCGGCGCGCCCCAGTTCGCCGGCGGACCGCCGACCGCTTTCCGGCAAAACAATTGACATTTCACGTTTCGACACAAACTTCACTCGTGTCCGGCTTAGACTGGATCATCCGGTGGCCGGTTAAGACTGTGACGTGTCGCGACGTAATTAAACTTTCTGAGAGAACGTATACTTTAGTAGTTTTATTTTGACGTGACAACGTCTTAAATTAGGTTGCGGCTGGAGTCACTTTGAAAGTGTAACGCTCGGTAACGTAACGATGAGTCACCGAACGTTGCGTCTCTCTCCCACTCAACTATGATCGGTCTGCCGCGCGCGCAGCACTAGAGAATATGCATAGCTTGCAAATGTATTGCAAGTTATTGTATGTATATTTGTATATAAATACGTATGTATGTGTAAAAAAAAATAAAATTTTGTTAATATGAAATTCAGTGCGAGATTCTTTGTATAAATTAATGTTTTAAATATAATTCTTTGTATAAATAAATGTTTTAAATTGTTACTATTATTTCATCCTTCTTCCTACTATACGAATGAATATTCACATTAAAATGATTTTACCATTCAAAGTCGTTGTCACGTAAAACTTTCGCCCGTATACCGACTTTACAGGCAACCAAATTTTTATATATTTTTGATATGTAATATCTTTCAAAACGAACATCTCGCAAACGAGCATCCGAGCTACGAGTACTAGAGTATAGGTGGTGAACGCCGCGGTGCGTGGTGTCACCAGTGCGTTGCCGGCATTTCTATTTCTTTTCATATTGTTGTCTCGATATAAGTTTATCAAAGCATTACACAGTAGCGTACCTTAGGATATGAATCTGTTAATCAATAGATATATGAGATTAAGTTTATCAAAAAGAGAACGATATCATAATCGAGAAATTACTTTTTCGTCAAAGTTTTATTCACCTGCAAAATTTCAAAATTTTCTAATTGTTGACACAGAGTTCACACTTTGGAAACCGTTAAGTTATACATCTTTCGTAATAATTACTAAGTATACTCTTATATTTATTTCGCCATAACACGTTAATGGTTCGTTTGGTTCACATACAATTTTGCATTCACGAAACCTGTATTGTGAAAATGAACATTTTTGTAATTTCGTTAGTTTTGGTGTATGGTGTAGTCTTGTAACTTTAATCACCACCACTGTTAAGGTATGTATAACCTCCAACGATCTTTTAAATAAAATTATCGGGCTTGGACCTCAATTCACACTGTGCGACAGTACAAATTAAGGACTGCTAACGACCGTTATCACCGATGGCGATAACGTTCACCATCATCACCAATTTATAAAAGTAGTGATAACATCCTATATAGACAGAGAGAGAATTTAAGCCGTTGGCTCTGGATGTTAAGAAATTAGACTTAAGCTAAAAGATCGCCGCTCTTTTGCCCACGGTCATTATCGAAGTCAGTACTTTTTGTTACGAAAGTAAAGTTCTTATCCATTGAACTATAATTGCCCAGCTTAAGAAAATTAACAAGTTTAAAATGATTAAACCGTAACGTCCAAAAATAATGCAAACAAATATATAAAAGCAAACCCTTTGTAATTATAATGTATATATAAAAAATGTATTTGCGATGACGTATTTGAGAAATTCTTATTAATATACAGTAAATCAGATTGCGTAATAATATAATTTTATTGAAAAGTAATGAGCTATATAAGAAATTACGGATTAAATTTCTCAACGAAAGAAATGCGAACAAAGTCGCGAGTATTACCAAGCGTGTAATATGCTTCAAGTTGAACTGACTTACTCTAAAAAAATAAGTAGTTACGGCCACGTGCGACACGGAGTCGCGCATTTACGTTCCTTACTTCAAGCGATATCGTAAAAGTAATGCTTAGAAGGAGAAATGTATAAGAAAAATCGAAGGGAAAAGGTAAAACCTACCAAGCGCGATCTGTAGAACGCACGGAATAGGGTTCCGTAGCCATTAAGGTTTGATTCATGGCTTGTAAAACCAAAACCGTCGTTTATGAATGTTGCGGTTTTAATCGAGTGAACAGATACTTGTTGGTAGGTACGGAGGTACAAATAAAAAATCTAATTATGCGGCGTTCTACCAAAATTTCTGTTCTAAATTTTAATTCAGTATCCATTTCTATCTAAGACAATTTCCACAAGAGATTTACAGTGTCCTTTGACGTGATACGTCACTGTAGGTTACACGCAGACCGTTCTTTTCATTTATATAGCAAGTAAAATAAAAATAATTGTGACCAATATAAATATATGAAAGTAATGTGTTTTTATCCCCGCGAACAATTTTCCTTTCGCCCGGCACGTGATCCGAAACTGCTATAACAATATCAACAAAATGCCTTTGTTATTTCCATACATTCCCGTAAGTAATAAATATAAGGATTTGGGCAAATTGAAATTCGCGAAAGCGGGCGACGGGGCACTGCGGGCGCGACGCGAAAGCCGGTTCACTTTAATTGCTGGCTCTAATTTTAGATGAAACAACTACACGAACCACAGATACGTAAATGACGGCAGGTATCTCCTTTCCTACATGTCTATATCCGGGGAGCTCTTTGACCTTTGTTCATTATTCACATTTTTTTTTGTTTTAGTTTTTAGGAATTAAATGTCAGTCTATCTGGATTGTTCGTTCGTGAAAGACGGTGAAAGTGATGGAACCGAATTGAAGCGAAAGTGATCGGAAAGAGAATAAGAAAAGGAAGCGAATGAAATTTGATGAAGCCTTCATTTGTGTTTCGGGCCGTAAGAACGGCTCGCAAAGTGTGAGTTTAACCGTCCATAGTATGGTAATAGTCCCCGCGCCTGTGTGCGACAGTGAATTCGCGTCGCGCAGGAGGACTGTCAAAATAGAATGAATGCAATGAAGATGCGATCCTTACGTAGCATACCGATACAGCATTGGGATAAATCACCCCTGTTAAGAGGAGCAAAGACGGAGATAATTCAAGTTCATGAGCCAAGATGAGCCTTCAAAATCTGTAGGACAGATTATTGATTCATATGTTTTAAGAATATGAATTTTAATAATTTGAATTTAACATTAAATTTCAAATAATAATATAAATTTGACGTATTTCTGTGCAGCTGAAAATTTCTTGTAACGTTTTTGACGCGGTCGGTTTCTTTTATATTTGCTTTTTTTTAACGTTATCCCTAAGGAGAAACAGTCGGCTTTATCTTGATATAAACTTTTTCCTCATGTCGTACATTAGTATTGCAGGCATTACAAAAGAATTGTTTCTATTATAAAGACATTTTGTAATAGCGTAGAGAAACAGGACTTAAAACGAAGAAAAGAAGCACCTTAGAAAATTAATTTAGATTTCAGAGTATCCACACGTGGAAATTTTGTAATTAGTTTGAGTAATGCTAGTAGCTTAAACTGCTTGAAGTGAATTGTCAGAATGTCTTTATTTATTCATTTTAAGAAGTTTTTGTTGAGGTGCGTGCACGCACTTAGATATATAACTTATAGGCGACATTAAAACTCAAATATGACGAGACAGTATTTTATACGACTATACTCAAATTCAAATCAAGACACAGATAAAATACGTCATTATATTTACTACTTTTACTAATCTCTTGGAAAGTAGTTTCCCTCAAAAATCGTATAAGGAAATTGAGATAATTATTTTCTAATTTAATCAATTACAATCATATTTAAATTCGATATTAGTACAAAATGAAACAACCCGGTAAAATGTGGTAGTGGATAATCCCAAATACATTTCATTTGATTTCTAAATATTCGGAAATTTTACAATAATTTACCAATAATATTACCAAGTATCTGTTTAAAAACAATTTTAAATTAATTTAAAAGTAAGTCTTCGTTAAACATGGGCACACTATTGTTAACTTACTGACATAAAAAAACCGTTATTTTTAGAGTTCCTAATTTACGTCAATCTCTCTTTTTTTAATATTTTAACTTGTTTTTATTTATTCGCTGTTTTGTCTGTTTGTTTGTAATCAGGTTTTCAAAACGGTATAAAATTAAACTTTCAAAGTAAAGTAATTCTGTTTTAGGATTGTAAAATAAAGATGAGCATGAAAACACTTGTCACATTTTAAACGATAAATGTGGAGCTTATTTAACGAGATACATATATTTGCATATAACTGATGAAGTTATAGGAACAAGTAGGAAGGAGTAGAAATTGATTTTTTGTGAACTCATATTGTTTCTTTAAGACAAACTTTATTAACATTGCTAATAATTAACAATTGATCGCATCTTTTAATTATTATCATTTTCGTGTGGAGAAATATCCAAATCTATAACATTTACAATGGAATTATGATAACTAAAGAAAGATACGAAATGTTTGAATAACCACGCGCATGTGCTTGGGATCTACCGACTCACTCTCTTTCTCTCTCCTACTTTCTACCTTTGTGTATCTTTCTTTCTCTCTCCCTCTTGCGTTGGAATATTGGACGCAACTCGTTGCTAACGCTCGCGCTGGCCTGTAACAGGTATACTACGCACATGCGCTCGAGTGCCACGCATTCACTCTCGCTCTGTCTCTTTCTATTCGCCTTCCCCAGGAGCGTTGAACGTTTAACACAACAGTGCTTTCATACCCCCTCCATGGTAGCGTTAAACGTTTAACGCAACCTTGTTGGAAATCGCATTAGAAGTTTCACTTATGTATACGTACATAATTAAACGATCAGAAAGTAACTTTTTAGGGTTTCGAGTACTTTGAGTACAAAGGGTGTCCACGGGACCCTGTTACTTAGCTTATGCTGCCCATCTGTCTGTCCATTTGTCTGTGCGTCTTTATGTCTGTCAGCGGGTTATATTTCATGAACCGTAATAGATAGACAGTTGAAACATTTAGGCTACTTTCTCACAACACCCGTTTTCGGCGGTCAAACAGTCCGTTGAAAAAACGGGTGAATGCCGGCCTTTGTTTCTATATTAACACGTTCTCACGATAGACTGGCGTCGGACACCCGCACCCCATGCCGGGCGGTCGAAGGGCTTGCCACTGAAAAAGGGCCTACCGAGCCCTAGGTATGGCGCGTCGCATTGTCTGGTGTCTTCGTTTGTAGTGAGAGAAGACTCTGACTCATTGTTGCGATGCGTATAGAAATGGACACAAAATTATTAATAAATTGCATACACGAAAGACCTGTCCTGTGGGAAAAATTCTGATAAATATATAAAGGTAGAAATAAAACGCCGGAAGCATGGAAAGAAATATGCATTATTTTAAATGAAGAGTTGGAGCAGTTTGACGTTGCACGTTGCTTGGTAAAAACAGGGCGTATGTTGGATGTTCTATCCTTTTCCTGTTCATTCAACGGCCCGTTCGACCGTCGAAAACGGGTGTCGTGAGAACGTAGCCTTACAGAGTTTATATAGCCATAGTTACTGTAAAAACAAATAAAATTAAAAATATATATAAATTAGAGCGGGCCCATGTACAATAGAATGTATTTTTTTATTCGATTTCAATAATGGTAATAGTTAATGTTTTCTTGAGATTTTTCCATAGTGTGTACCATACTATATTCCCATATAAATAAAAAAAGTTAAATATGGTTAAAAATTAAAATAAGTCCCATATAATAAGGGGACATATAAACAAATTAACAAATTTATTAATTAGTTTTTTTTTCGATGGTTTTTGTACAATCTTAATATTTGTTCTCGTTTTCCACCAATATTTTTTTTTAATCTGTAGTGCTCAATATCGTTCGGTGGCACACCTCATCATGTGCGAATTCGACTAGCAACGATTTTTTCTAATCTCATCCAGATTTCTAATCCTTTAGAGTTAATTGCAAGGTCCCCACGTTTTATTTTTTAAATATTGTTGTAATTTAACTATTGTAATATAGTATTTTGAAGCTTATTGACATTTCATAATAAAAACATAGGAATTATTTAAACATATTAGATCATTTTCAAAAAGTTTGCCTTGTTTTTAAAGCAGATTAAAAAATTTATAATGTATAAATAAGCATTTCGATTTTCTTTTTATTATGCAGAGAAAATTATATATTTTTGTACACAAGCTTTGATGTTGGAGCCAAGTTTCTGATTACTTTATAGTGATTCTTGAGAAATACTAGAACCCCAACTTGTAGGTCGGTCTAGTTTCAAACGTAACTCGTAGTACATGGAAATTTATTCCTAAGGAATGACTTAGGCCGATATCGTAATGCGCAATTGTGTTCTCCAATTTCTTCAAATCTAGAGTGTATGACACTCGTAAAACCTTCTGTAAAAAGTTTAGTGTACGCTCAGAGAGATCATCAAAACCTAGCTAAATAATTCCTCAGCCGAGACTAAAGTGCTCCATTTTCTTGGTCCGCATCGGCACCGAGACACCGAGACGAACTTCGAAAACGGAATGGGAAACACACGAAAACAACAGGAAATCTAATAAACACCCGGCAAATCGTGTTACAAAAGAAAAAGGAACGTTGAACAGACGACCGCTGGCCGCGGCCGGCGTGATCGGTGTCGCTGTTTACATATAATATAGTCACTAACGGGCATGTTTTAAAAGAACGTCTAACGGACGACCGTCGGCCGCGGCCGGCGTGATCGGTGTCGCTGTTTACATATAATATAGTCACTAACGGGCATGTTTTAAAAGAACGTCTAACGGACGACCGTCGGCCGCGGCCGGCGTGATCGGTGTCGCTGTTTACATATAATATAGTCACTAACGGGCATGTTTTAAAAAAACGTCTAACGGACGACCGTCGGCCGCGGCCGGCGTGATCGGTGTCGCTGTTTACATATAATATAGTCACTAACGGGCATGTTTTAAAAAAACGTCTAACGGACGACCGTCGGCCGCGGCCGGCGTGATCGGTGTCGCTGTTTACATATAATATAGTCACTAACGGGCATGTTTTAAAAGAACGTCTAACGGACGACCGTCGGCCGCGGCCGGCGTGATCGGTGTCGCTGTTTACATATAATATAGTCACTAACGGGCATGTTTTAAAAGAACGTCTAACGGACGACCGTCGGCCGCGGCCGGCGTGATCGGTGTCGCTGTTTACATATAATATAGTCACTAACGGGCATGTTTTAAAAGAACGTCTAACGGACGACCGTCGGCCGCGGCCGGCGTGATCGTTGTCGCTGTTTACATATAATATAGTCACTAACGGGCATGTTTTAAAAGAACGTCTAACGGACGACCGTCGGCCGCGGCCGGCGTGATCGGTGTCGCTGTTTACATATAATATAGTCACTAACGGGCATGTTTTAAAAGAACGTCTAACGGACGACCGTCGGCCGCGGCCGGCGTGATCGGTGTCGCTGTTTACATATAATATAGTCACTAACGAATATGATTTAAAATAACGTCAACGGAAAACCTTTTTTTTAACATTGGAACACTTGATTTCGTTAACATAAATATACTAATATTATAAGTATATTACAGAAAGCACACCGCTTTAACAGTATTACTCAAATGCGATAATGTTGTGCTGTGTCGTTTTTAAACTAAACTTAGGACATTTTAAAGAATTAAATACTAAATTTCGAGTAGGATATTAAAGCATTTATTCTTACAACTACTTTCTTTTTATTAATAGCACTGATGTATTCATCAAACATTTAAAAACATAAACGAGGAAATCTAAAAATATTAATTTCTAATCTTTTAGTTTTACCTTAATTACTTATACATCTATCATATTTTTCTACTTATACACATTTATAATTATTTACTTGAATTGTGTGCTTATAATGCATTATACATAAGGAATAAAAATATTTTTTGTAAATAAAATTTATACATATAAAAGTAAAATTGACGTTTTTTCGTCTGAGAAACGGTTATAAACTACTGAGCGTATTGTCATAGGACTTTAACCGGTCGCATTAAATCGTCTCTGGTCATCCACAGATATTCATTTTCGTTTTTTTATTTATTTCATTTTATTTCATAATTTCAACACATGACGCTAAATGAAGCCGTAGGGTTAACGGCAGTAAATTATTAAACGAAGTCAATAGTATTAAGTTTTTGTGTTTAAATACTTATGATAGTAGTCTTTTTTAAAAATACGGTGTAACCTAAGGTAAAAAAATAAAATAACCATGATAAATGCGATCAACACAAAATCTATCAAGATTTTACTAAATGTTGGATTTATCTAAATCTATAGACAAGTAAATATAAGACTCAAAGTATTGTTTCTTGAGTCGAAATGACATCAAATCCTATAGAAAAAAAGCTAAAGCTAAGACACAGCAGCAACGCGAAGATAATCGTCAGTCGATCGAAACGGTCAAAGTGTCTGAGCTGAAACCGTAAAATTACGAGTCGACTACGTAACTACGCGAAGGGCGACGCGCCCGGAGCTCCGGCGGCGTGAAATTAAACTTCGCCGAATGACTATTTCTCGTTTTAATTATGTCCCCATCGGGACTTAATCCGAGCGCCGTCAGCCGCCCGCGCAGGCCGGCCCGGCCTCGCTTGTTTCAAATGAATGATCTCTGTGAGCTGCTATTCTTCGAAGTGACGCTCTCTTAATGCATACTTCGGATAAGACGAGTGAGCTGGGAAAAAACTCGAGTATCGTCGCAAGAGTTCATCACGCCGCTTTCGCAGTCTCGATGAGACATAGCTATATACAGATTTTGAAATGGCAAGGGCGAAATTTTCTATCAATGGTAATTAAGATATGTGTGTATTTTATATATGATATACGCCACAATATTATCTGATTTTTATCGTTATCTACTAAGTTTGTTTGTGCATGGAAAATTAAAAAAGTGCACAAAATCTGACAACATTTTGCTAGTACTATATTTTTAGAAATTTGTGTTTATACATTGACACGGAATCCTATATGGCCTACATGTATATCTACTGTTTGATTATACATGTGTGCTTAGCACGCGTGATATAGTCAATTAATTTAGTAAAATTATGTAGCGCGGAACAGTCTGGTTTTAAATCGAGAATAGAAGTTCGACTCTTACAGGGTTCAGGATTTCAACCTAGATTTTATCGGATTGTCGCAAAACTCCACGGCCTGATGTTTCGTTTCGCGTGCTTTCTACGCTCTACTAAAAATAGAGCTGCTGGATCTCCTCCCACGATTATAGTATCAGGGTGTTTCTCACTCGTCCGGTATGTTCTCCCGATATACGTCAGCTGTAGCGGGACCGTTAAGAAATTAGAGCGACCGTAGTCTAGCTCTCAGTTCCGTTTTGAGTTTGGAATCGAAACGGTACATTTTTTGCGCGGCCATGTAAATGGCGTGTACTGGCACTGTGGGCACTCCAATCCGTGAGATACAAACAATTAAAATTTATATGCTCAATATAATTTGTAAAGAATGAAAATATTTAATTTTCTGAGTTTTCTAGGGTTTCAGTCACATATCAAATGTCTGTATAGAATAAAGTCGTCTGTATAGAATAAAGCATCGCAATCACAGAATAAACGTTTAGCATAAGGGCTAGTAAGGTAGAAGCTCGGCATGAGACTATCTATATTATAATCAAATCAAATATTTTATCATCAAACTATCAGTTAGTGTTGACTCAGGTCTAAAATAAAAGAAATAATATCGAATAAAATATCAATGTCAATAAAAGCAATCAACCTTACGATCAAATTTTCTAATTGCGCTAGAGCACTTCGATTCGTTCATACACGTATTAGAATGCTAATTATATAAGTTTCTCCAAATAAATAAACTTCAAGTAAATTACACTTTAAAATTAAAATGTAATAAGCAAATAACACAATACACAGTGAGATAAAATAATACACAATTAAATTAAAGAAATTAAATAAGATTAAATTAAGTGCAAGCAGTAAAATATTATATTTAAACACTTAAAATGTAACTATCATTATCGTGTTTTGCAGGATTTCCTATATTTGAAAAGTATTTACTTATTTTAGAAAATTATTTGTTACGTGATTTTATTACAATATTTGATTTTTATGTACCAGAACAACCTCTAAGGATAGGAGTTCAATTGGCAATGGAGCCAGGAGTTACAAATTAAATTATTTGTAACGCGACTCGTATGTCGTTTTTATGTCGTTACTGATAACTTTTTTCCACATTGTTTTTCTTTTATATTCTAACGTTTGCATATTTTTTCATCAATGCATTCAAATTACTCCACTATCTGCTTTAGATACATAAACCACGCATATTTCGTTTAAAATTTTGAAAATTTAAGAAGGTACTGGCTTCACTGCGATTTTCGAAAATCGATTTTTTATCAGATTTTGACGTTTAAGAGTCCCATTATCTTACTTTGACCATTTCCCGAGTGATGTCTGTATGTTTATGATTGCGAGCGCAAGTGCGAGTGCGTGTGTGTGTGTGTTATTAAATCGATGAAAAGGCGGTTTCCGACGTTCGAAAGTGTTTTACTAAATTTAGACCTCCTGAAACGTTCAGAGATCATCATTTTGTCGATGATGTAAAGTCTTCAAAGCGTAGATTACGAAGTCTTCAAACCGTACTAGGCCGACTTAGGGAGTAAAGTCTGAAACCCCTCGATTCGAAAGACATGTAAACGAATAGACGAAAACGAGACGCGAAATAATACGATTTCGTTAAGTTCATTTCTAGGACACACGACAACGTTTTTTCCAGGTAGAATTGCGTAATGTCACAGTCCCAAAAAAAATACGCAATTCATGATATTTCCCACTTAAAAAGCCGAAATACTAAAAGAAATACCACAAAAAGCTCCCTTCCACATCGGAATAGCGTGTCTGGGCGCCGGTAACAGCTATAAATAACGTATCTGCCGTACCTTTGTGCGCCGACGGCTGGAGGGCCCACGCGACTCAAAATAAACTGCGCTCGAACGCATTCGCTGAATACCCGACCGAAAACGAGTGATCCCCGCGCGGCGGCCGCGCCCGCGGAGCCTCCCCGCATCCTCGTCTGGCAGGATCATCCCGCGGACACCGGGGAAATTGTATTTTCATATTTCCTAAAGTAATTTCCACAATACTGTACAACGCGAGCTTCGCCACAAAATTTTATTTGTCCTCTGCCGTCGGTGTACTTTTTCCCTTCTCGTAGGGAACGTTCGAGAAATAATATTTTCTTACTTTCGCGGAAGATTTTTCTTATATTACTTTTTTTTTGTTAATTAAACGATACAAGAGGAAAATGTTTACCGTCGCCGTCGCACGACCCGCCCTCGGCTCTCGAGCGCTTTCCTTTTACGATTTGGAATATTGCTCTAGGGATCTTACGGCTGCAATGGAGAAATCAATATTATCTAAGTATTTAACTTATATATTAAATTAAACGAAATTAACGCAAGTTATTCGACTCCGATTGGATCTTTAATAGTCGCATTCAATATGCTAGATATTTTATGAATATATCGAAACAATCTCATCAAAACTTCGAATATAAATTATTTAAATGTTCGTATTATTGTAAAGACCTGACGAGGAGTACAACTTGTTTTCTCTCTATTAGAAAACACTAGCAATATAAAAAAAATATCAAAAAAAGAATAGTCTTTTTGTGTAAGTTTTTAGCCTTTAAAATATTTTTTATGTGCCCTTTTGATTATACTGGAATCAAGGAGGCGCAGAAATATAAAATTTTGGCACGAACAACTATGTTTAAACCTCCTCATATGTTTCTACCGTTTTACCGAATCAAGGGAGTGTGGGTATGTAAACACCCATAAATTGAAGTGTGTTAAAACTGGATAAAAAAAATATTTTTACATATAATTGATCACTGATCAATATAGGCTATCAATACTCATGTTGCGTGCTATAAATACAAATAAATAAATGCGATCAACGTTTACGTTTCTGGTGAGGTTAAAATTTTATTAGATAGAAATTTATAAATCTCTCGTGTAAAATTTTATTTCATTATTCAGGGATGAATTCCTGAAGTAATTGGAAAGTTCAAAGATACACGCCTCATAAGGTTCATTTAAATCTTAATAAATAATAAATTCCACTGTTGACTCACAAACTAAAACGGAGAACAAAACGTATGTTGTCCTGAAGAATCGATAAGACAAATAAAACATTGAACTGTTTATAGTGATATCTGCAAGTGTCGAGTGATAGTGAAATGCTTTGATTAATTTGACGGGGATAGTGACGGTGGCACTAAATACGTCACAAAAATAGAGGCGTATCATAATGAATATTAAAAAATGCAATTTTTATTTGCACGAACTAGGTTAAAAATATTCAAAAGTAATAGTAGTGATTTTAATGGTAAAGTAAAATGATCTCGTTATAAAAGCAATATATTTTTGTCGATACGCGTGTACGCATATAAATGCAATACGAAAATAAATGGGACTTAGGTTCAGAAAATTGCCTGACGTCGACAAGGCGAGAGCAGAGCACATTCAAATGCTTCGCGTTGCGAGGTGTGCAAAAGAAATTATCGCTCTTGTTTGTTTGAACACACTAATTTCTGGAACAACTAATCGTAATTAAAAAAATCTTTTTTATTTAATAGCCCATTTATTAAAACAAGACCTTTTAAAATACGATCTAGAAGCCGAGCTATTATGGTCTAGTCAACAAAATTAACAAAAATTGCCATTTTGACAGACATCTGCGTGCATTGGCAAAACCTTTCATATATATAAATTTATATAAAATATTGGTTTTATACAGTTCTACAAAAAAAAGTCAGTAATACCATAAATCTAGCTATTGTAATCAACCAGTAAAAGTTAAATAAGACAAAGTTTATTTTATTAAATAATGTTTAAGTGGACTATAGTGGACGATAGCTAGATCTGACTGAGGGAGGAAATCCGACGCCGCTATACCAATACTATGACAAATAAAAATATTATACGATTTTGAGATGTAGAAGACAGGGTTTAATTTAATTAAAACACATACTATAAATGTAAAAGTTTAGACGTTTATTACTCAATCACGCTTTAACGACTGAGCACAATTAGTTGAAACTTTATAATAATGTAGTTTATACATTAGAATAACATATAAGCAATGATTTATAAAGATACTGAGTTTGGCTCGCGGCGTTGCTCGTGTATTAGTAAATGGGAATTTTCACTTATGTTAATTGGTAATTGATAACAGCTCTATTAATGAGAAATTAAATTTCAATATTGGTACGAAATCAAAATCACGACCAGGACCAGAATCAGGATTAAGAACGTAAATTATATGCCTGATGCTAAAATAAAAATAACGGCATTGCGTGTGTTTTCTGTATAAGTTCCTCTGAAGTAATTTCATCAGAACCGAATGAAAACCGAAACCGGAATTCAAAACGAGACCTGAATCGGAATATAGAGCAGAATAAGGAACGTAATCGATAGCGAGACGAGGATCAGGATTGTAGTTGATAGCGTAATCAGTCAATACGAAAATTTAAAAAAACATTCAATTTCCTTGCGGACGGAGCCGCAGCCGATACTTAGTATGATATAAATATTAACGCCTATTTATCTGTCCGTACAGCTGAATTAATTAATCACAGAAACCGTATCAAAAAACTTAGACCGCATCTCCTTAAATTCTTTGTATTAATTAAATTATTTTGTATCTTAATCCCGGACCAAATATTTACTATTAGTCCCGAAAATACTTCACTATTAAAACGGCGGTGGGCAAGATTTTAGAGGTTAATCGTAAACCGAGCACAGCGGTGAAATACAGGTTTTACGTCCGATCTGTGTACGTACGTACCCAATTTTCCTTCTTCAGTCAATTATGAAGAAATCAATTGCATAATTTATTTTCCACGTGAAGGTATCAGCCGTGCGGCGTGGCTGACCTTAGTAACTTTCTTATGTTGGCTTAATAACGCGTTACGACTTAAAAGTATAGTTTAAATAATCATAATTACTAAATTTCACTGTTTTCAAGAAATTTTTGAAGGAAATAAAATATGATTTAAATATTTCACAGATCTATTCTCGGACAAAAACTTAATACGGATTTAAATGACATTATTTATATATATAAAAAAAACTTCTTCAAGATTTTTTTTTATGTCTAAACTTGTTACGTTGTATATATGCAATCATGTTTATAATGTATTAAATTAAAAAGTTGTTATTACGTTTACATTTCCTTAATTATAATATTTAGATCATAAAATTTAAGATGATGGTCGTATCTGTACATCTGGGTTTGGCCCATTTTTCTCGCACAGTTAATCGTACAAGTGTAGCTAACGTCCCCCGCGCGCCAAACGGCCGAAGGTTAGTGAAACAAATTCAGCGTGCGCCGTTTGCCCAGGGCGGGCGGCGGCCGCGAGGGGGCGCGCGCGCCGCCTACGAATGCTGTACACGTGCGGGCAAGCTTTTAATCTGTTTAACAATTTCGAGCTTTCCTGCTTAAATCGGCGCCTTCAATTGGACAGTAGGCGAAAATCGTTTTGGACCGGCCAAATAGTACGAAAAAAAATTATCTTTAAATCGGCTTGCAAAATTATATTTTTTTAGAAGTGACACTTCTTAGGCAGCTATTCGATAATTGGTAATTGAATGAAAATTGAGAGTGAAATTTCGAAGGCGCCTCACTTTTAAATACATTTCGTTACACGACAAAGAAGAAAGAAGTGGAGAGATGTGAGTGCAATGGAGAGAAGAAGAAAATGAGATATATGTTCCGACGCCAAGGGAGCGAAGTAGAAGACAGCGGGTATACACAACGATACAAAGCAGTGCGATAAGACAGTATCGCGCATGCTCGCGTTGTAGATGCACGCGTCAAACGCTGGATGTGAATAGTTGAAGTAACACCTGTTATACTGCATAATTATTTGTCATTGCATTTAGTGATTACTTACGTTTGTGCCCTGTGAATGTATGATTATATCCCTGAAGAGGCATTATTTAAGAAGTTCCACTCCTGTTACGTGTACTTTGCTGCATATGCAATTCTACATTTAGCATTTTAGTGAATAGATAGCCTTACGTAAATTCGCAATTCTTGTTTGATTCAAAATGGTCTTGATTTTACTATCTAAGTACAATCTTAGGCGTACTCAAAATATTTTTAAAAATATTATTCAACTCTCTAAAATTTCATATTATGTGCTTTGATATGCAGTATGTGGTAAATATTCATAAATATTCACCACATACTGCATATTTGAACTTTATTAGACTTAAACAATATTTAGTAATATTAAGTGCTAAAAATGTATTGACACTTTACAGGGTGATCAAAGAGAAAATAATAATTGAATGCATCTAAAGTTTGGCGGGCGATAAAAAATGTATGCTCCTTTACAGGCAATAATATCACTGTAATTCATACAACATATTTAAAGTAGTCGGTAACATAATGCAAATAGTATTCATTTAACTATACAGAAAACGTAATTTTTAATGCAAAAAAAAAGGTTTTATTAGATTTTAGCAGAAGTTTTGAATTGTCAGAAGTAAACGAAAGTTACTTTTCAACTTTAGTTTGTACTTTACGAAGTAAAGTATAACCACTGTCTATAAAACTTAACTAAGGTATTTGTTAAACGTTCAATTAAAAGTATACTTTACGCAGTCGACTTTTAGCTAAAGTAAAATCCCGTCTATAAATCTCAGTGTAAGAGTTGATCTTGGGCCCCTTCAGCACGCCACCTCGTCCCGAAAATTGAGAGTTTATGTTGTTTGTATAATGACAGTTTCGTTTTATTGCCGCAAATTTGAAAATTGGATCCACCGCTTGAATTTTACATTTTAACGTAGATTTGTCTCTACTAGTGAAATCTGGAGCTATTTATGATTTTATTCGTGTAAAGATTAGTCTTTGTATAATATTATTACAATTGTAGCTCATGTAACAAAGAAAAGCTTGCACTGAGTTTTTAGATTTTTTCTTATTTATTTATTTGTTCATGAAATACAACTACTATGTATAAAAATAATTAACTAATTATATCTATGTTAGCCAATCACAAGTTTTCTCTTATAGATAAATAATAATACTTTAGAAACACAAGCAAAAGCAAATAATGATAAAAAACAAAAAGGAAACAAATAATAATTAAAAAGATTGGAAACAAATACAGTAATCATTTACGAGTAATCACAAAGTAAGCTATATAGAAAATTACATTAAATAATTATATTTGTGTTTAAAAAATATACCAGTAAGTGTCATCTATTCATAGAGCAGTTTAAAAAAGAGATATCGTGATGTAAATTCAAGTCATTGATTACATCAAAAGTCTTCACGTCTTGCTGCTTCCCATCCTGCCTACAATCGTCGAAGAGAGAAATACAGACAAGCGATTATTTCTTTCTTTAATCCTATTATTTTTAGTAGGAATCAAAGAAAATCTTTGGAACAATTTTATGCTAAGACATCCAAATTCAATCAGAGTGATAATTCATTGAACAGTTTTGTAAAATAATCATGATGGTAGTTCTTCTCAAACTTCATTTTTTATAGATCAATGATTATGATAGAAAATGCGATTTTTGCGAGTATCAAGGTTGTGAATACGATTTATACATTCTTTCTGTTTTTTTTTTAATGTTTTTCTTTATAATTTTTTATCGTTCATTCTTTATTCAAATATTTTTTTTTAATTTTTAGAAATGTATAGATTTTAAACTAAAACAATTTTTGCAACTGCTAATCTTTTATTTTTAATCGACTTCATTATTTTTTATCACGAGGGTTTTGTAGGCCATTTCAGATTTTGATATGTCACTATAAGATTTTTGGATTTAGAATAATGTTTGGCAAAATACAAAGTTTTATAGTGTGAATAAAAGCAAAAAGTTTGAAAATCGTGAATTTGTTGTTATATCACATAACAACAATTAGAGTTTTTTAACAAAAGTAATTCAAAAATATTTTGTGCACAACTTTTAAAGCGCTTACTCGTACTTGTCCGGCTTATAAACTACAATATTCTCACGGCTGTCGCTGTCGTAATAAATTTAGACTTTAGATTTATCTTATTTAATAACATTTGCAAGACTATAATGAATCTACGTATGCAAAACTATCAACATTAAACAAGGCATAACAAAATTAAAGTGTCACAAACAAAAACTATGAAAGAAACTTCCACGTATATTTTACATGATTGACACATCCATTAACCTTCTTTGCGTTACGAAATCGGATGAAAAGTATAACCTTTTTCTACGAAATTCAATACATGCAGATATTTCATTCATTGAATACATTTCTGTACCAACGAAACCAATATTGTAAGAAATGTCATACGTGACTTTCACGTCAAACACATCACGTGCACTTGGCTTGAGACCAAAAAGGTTTATATAATAATGTTATAGAACGCACGTTGGCAATATCTATATGAAGACTTTAATTTCGTACCTCGCTGTTTTCGAGTTATGCTTAGGCATATCGTACTTGGCACCTATAGGTAACAAGTTCAGAATTACCATTTTATCTGCATTGTTCACTCTACTAGGTTCTAAAATTTAAGTCCTTTACCTGAGACCTGCCCAAATTGCCTAAAAATGCTTTTAGTCTAATCGACATTGTATAGAATTGCTCTCTTCAATTATAACATATATTTAATGTTTGAATGGTATATGTAAGCCTTAGCATTACACACTACAGAGCTATTTTTGGCATTTGCAAAATGTCACAAGAGCTTATAGCGTACATCTCGCCGATGGGCAGGTTACAATAACTTCTCAAAGTTTTCAAGCTTACACGTGACCGGAATAAGGAGTTAACCGGAAGTTTTTTTCATAAGCATATAGGGAATGGCCCTTATGGAGATGGCAAAGCGTGACGAGCATATGGCGAACGGGCCCTATACAATATTTCCCTATTGCATTTACCGAATTGCCCTTTGTGGAGACATCTGCGTTGAGCACACGTCGGAGGAAGTTTTCTCGTTATGCCGATTGTTACTGTTTATTCTTTTATTGGCTTTATTCTTAGTTCTAAAAGCAAACGACGTGTTGTTTATTAAGAGTTTTGTATTTTATACATGTGAGCTAACACAACTCACGTCTTCGTCAAGCGATATTTTTAACCAAAAAAAAAAAATTATGTTTATGTATTTCGTTTTACTTATTCATAAACCAGACACTATATCTTATATTTCATATATTAATCATATCGTCATCACTTAATCAAATTAAATATTTTTTGGTAAAACCCATATTGAATCATATTTATCAAACTCTGAGATACGATGCTAATTTCAAATTTATTTATTTGTTTGAATCTATCAAAGTTATTTCGATTATTTCAGCCACTGGACGTCTACTCTATTCCACATAGGCATCTCTCTAGACTCATACGGTGCACCGCATGAATTCAAATCACCTATAACCAAAGGTGGTTCGCAAACTTTACAAGGTCGTTAGTAGCGCTAGGCAGTCTTACATTGCAGCGTCGAGTGCGTGGTCATCACTCAGAAACATTTCTTAACAAACGATGTTGTCTGCCCATTACCACTTCAACTTGCTGATTCTGTGGTTATATCGGTTAGTTTGGCTTTTCTGCGGGTTTCCTTATTTCAGATTTCAAAGGATTTTTGCTTGTAAGACCAAAAGGGATGAGAAAAGGTATCCGTATATTTGTACATCTGTACACCTATCAGTATAGCTGGCAATTTGCATTGTTCAAAGCATTTTGTCTTTAGGAATGAAAGTGTACTGGACCTAGAGATGCTTTATAGTTTCTGGAACGATGTTCAGCCAAGCTGACTTCTTAATGTATCTCTTTATTCAAATTGAATCTACTTAATTGAACAGTTTGTTTCAGGTTGTCATTCTTCAATCATTTCCACTATTAGTTTAACGTCAGCAAATCGAAGCTGAGTGATGTATTCGCCATTGATGTTGAAGCCATATCCTTCCCAATTCAAAAGCTTAAAGACGTCTTATAATACTGTGACGAACAATTTCGGAAATAGGACAACGCCCTGTGTGAAACTTCTCTGCAGTTGTATTGGTTTTGCCCTTTCATTATCCTCAAAATGACATAGTAACATTGTTGTTAAATATCTTAGAAATTTGGTACAGTGAAACAGTTGACGTTTTTCAGAATCATTAATAGGGAACCATGTTCAGCTCTTTAGATACTGATGCTAATGACAGAGTATACGATAAACAACAAAAAGTATACAAATAAAACGAGTTTTTGGCACGGAACCATCTTGTGTTCAAGTCCGGCTCTTCGTTGATCAGTTTCTTTATGTATCATTTACTGTCATGTGTTATTATTAAAGTGACCGTACGTCCCATTTTAAACGGGGCTATCCCTTTTTTCGGTACTCCGTCCCGGTGTTCCCGAGAAAGGATTCGGGACGCTGAATTGTCCCGATTTCAAGTAAAGGTCAAGAAAAAGTGATTTTCGATTGAATTCTACGCCGACAAAAACACATACATCCCTTATGATTTACCCGGCGTAAGCCATTTATGCACGACAACGTTTTTTTTTCTGATTTGAGTCAGCACTATCATCACTGTTTGTTTCGTACGTTACATCATATAACGTACGAAACAAACAGTGATATTATTTGACGACAACGTCTAAATTAGGTTGCGGCTGGGAGTCACTTTGAAAAGTGTAACGCTCGGTAACGTAACGATGAGTCACCGAACGAGAGAGAGGCCCGCCGAATGCCTTGCGTCTCTCTCCCACTCAACTATGATCGGTCTGCCGCGCGCGCATCACTAGAGAATTAGTGCATAGCTTGCAAATGTATTGCAAGTTATTGTATGTATATTTGTATATAAATACGTATGTATGTGTAAAGGTAAAATAAAATTTTGTTAATATGAAATTCAGCGAGATTCTTTGTATAAATTAATGTTTTAAATATAATTCTTTGTATAAATAAATGTTTTAAATTGTTACTATTATTTCATCCTTCTTCCTACTATACGAATGAATATTCACATTAAAATGATTTTACCATTCAAAGTCGTTGTCACGTAAAACTTTCGCCCGTATACCGACTTTACAGGCAACCAAATTTTTTTTGTGATACAGCTGCGAATTTTTTCAATGTCCCGTTTTGACAAAAAATAAAAACGAACACATTAGTTATTATATACTTAAGGATTTCTAATAATATCGTAACTAATAATTAAAATATCCCAATAGTCATAAAAATTTCATATATATAAAAGAAATTAAATTGCTTTCTAAAACGCAAGTGCTACTCAAAGTAAGACAGGGTTTTATATATATATATATATATATGTTGACTTATCCGTTGGTATTTCAAGAATTTAAATAAATAAGTTGAAAAAACGTAAAAACCCAATGTGTAAAAAGGTAAATTTACGTCCTGTTTATCACAGTAACGAAATTTATAAAATAAATTCACGAATAACAAACTAATGGAGGCGGCTTTTTCACTCCGTCCGTGCCATTCTGAGAAAAGCCAAGTTCCCAGAACGACCACAACTTTAATAAAGTAGACTTAAAAGGATTCTCCGAAGGGTCCACCGTTCGTTCTAATTTATATCGACCCTCGAGTACATATAAAATATACGTAAAGCTGGAGGTCTAAAACACCTCGGCCGGGTTTATTCGGTAATGCCTTTCGGAATACGGCACGCGCGCGGGCGCCGCCGCGGCGTGCGGCTGACAGCGGATAACACGAGAATTACAAAAGCGCCCCCCCGCGCTGCCGCCCGACAGCTCCGCGAGTGTACACCGTGTTGGTTTACGGCTACATTCATGTCGCCTCTGTTTTTATAGGATCTGATCTGTTTGTCTTTAATTTTAATATTAACTGAAATAAAAAATAAAAAAATTAGTATGAGCGAAAGCTTTAAAGAGTATACTCATAATACTCATTATCAATCTCCAAATACTTCCATGACGGGTTTTCTGCCTTGCCAATTCTTAAAATTTATATTTTTTTTTATTAATATTTAGGCGTTACTTGTTTTAATATTAAGTCCATAATTTCAAATAACACCTTAACATATCAACTTTTTTCCGTAAGCGCTAATATTTTTGGAGGCTATTATTTATGTAAAGTGTGTATGATTGCGAAGTCCATTTTCAACCATACATACAACTGGCGGTCGTCGCCATCTATATTTGACGAGCTTGAAATGCGTCAGATATTTTTTGAGAAAAAAAGAAGTGTCAAACAAAAATACACATCCACACTAAAACAACTTCATGGCATTCCGTTGTTCTAGATTTTTTTATCGAAAAGAAAAATAGAGAAATCAAATTCTTATTAACACCTTATTCAAAATAAACCTAACAGATTTATCGACTTTTTTCCATACTAATATTACATTTTGATTAAATTAAAAGTTAGCAAACTGACAGGATTTATTTAGCACATGGTAGTGATAGCATATAGCATAGCATTCGTGGTTCAAAGGCACTCCCTAAAATTAAACAGAAGTATTACATGGAATCCACAAACCATTGTTATTAAAATGTTAAATATCAATTAAATAAACAGAAATAATAACTAACGCTAAAATAAATTTTATTTAGAAACTAACGATTCCAGGTCATTTCCCGGTATGTTGTAACATTGGAAATGTATTTTTTATTTAAAACACTTGCAGGTGTTGTTCTTATAAACACATTAATATACAATGGGTAACAATACGAAAAATAATAAAAAAAAATAAACGCGAGTTGGACTCGCGTGGATTTATCTTTGTTTTGCAATTTGTTTATCGGCAAAATTTTTTTTTCAATCTTCTAATTTGCCCCTAAAACTGGACCCTATATTCAAAATTCATTTCTTTACGTTGCACTTCCATGTTTTTCACAGAAGTTCATGCGTGTTTTAACTTTTCAACTTGCAAATCCAATAGATTCAGAGCAAATTGGCTATCAGACGGACAGACAGACAAGCTAATGGTCATAATGGAATTCGTTTTTTTTCGTTTGTACGTACGGAACTTTAAATATCGACATAAAAAGGTGGAATGACATTGAAATTGAAAAAAATTAAAATAAAAAAAAGCAAAAAAAGAAAATATTTATTCGGTATAAGGTTACTATACACTCTCAATGAATATTAAAATGATTTTACAATCGGCTCAGGAATATGAGAAGGAGGAGAATTGACAAAATAGACGAAACAAATCTTTAGAGCGAATGTATGAATGTATGATTGCAGGATGGGCAGGTGGTGACCTAAAAATATCTCATGCAGATCAATTTTTTTGATGACATATTAAAAAAAACTGGCCAAAGCATGTCGGACCATGCTCATTATAGAGTTCAGAAGCCGTTATTACAAATATTTTTCATCTGCACTACAGATGAAAAAGTATGTTGTTACACATTTTCCATGTTGACTGTACAGAATAGTTATAAGCACTTTCTTCGCATGTAACCACAAAACCAAGTAGGTATATTGACTATTACTATTAATCTAGTGTAATGTGCGTTAGCAAAACAGCGGAACTTCATGGCACTTACGTTCTTTTGTTGAGACAGTTTTTTTGAAAGAGCTTTACCTTCGCTATTTTTTTCATATTTTTGGACATACGGTTTAGACATAATTTGGACATACGGTCCTACTTGTTTTTCTAGTTATGGGCGAATAAAGTTCTTATAACTATTCTGTGCGGGAAACGTGGAAAAAGTATAACAACGTACCTTTTTCATCTATAGTGCATTTCTTACTAATAATGGCTTTGGAACCGTATAACGAGCATGGTCCGACATGCTCTTGGCCAACTTTTTATATTTTAATTTACTCAATTTGGAATGACATCTACAAATTCTAAATTGACATAAAATTGTCGGAATATAGAAACTAAATAAATTTTAGAGATTTTATTTTGTTTATATCTAACAATATTTTATTAACGTTGAACCGATTCAGGATTCTGAAGATTATGGAGTTTATTTTGGTGAATTAGTTTGTATTTTTGTTAACTTTGAGTATCAGAAATGTGTCATCAGCGTACGTCACCCTTTTAGGAAAGCCTTTATAGTTTCAGTTTTGTTTTTATCTGTCTGTCCGTCTGTTAAAGCTTACTTTCTTCCATTCCAAATTCCAAAGAAAGTTGCGATTTGATGTATATCTGTATGTGCAGTAAATATAAATCTTTAAAGAGGCGTAAATAAGTTTTTTTAATTTTGTTACCAAGAATAAATTTAAATCAAGTTAAAAAATACCATATTAGATAATGGTACATGATATATGGTACAGAACTCTCTTCACGCCAGTCTGACTCGCACTTATTATTTGTCTTATTATACACGAAAATACAAGGGGACTCATATCAACAAATCCCAAGGAAATCCCATTTTTACAATAAATCCTCTAAATTAATTTTGTTACTATTAAACGTCGTTCGTGTCCAGTTTAACTGAGAACAGATGTTGTAACTATGATAATGAACGCCCAGTATTCCTAACGAAAAATTATCTTTATCATTATCACAAAATTAGAGTCCAATATGGATATGTTTAGGAACTTGTTTATACGATAAAATTTTATTCCAAAATACAAATATTAAACTGGAAATAAAAGGACAAACACATGCTGTAACATACTTCCACAATGTACTTGTTTTGGCTTCATTACGATGAAATAAAAAAAAATGTTTCTCAGCGTAATTACTACATTTATTTTTATTAGAGGCCACCCGCATGTTTCTGAATACGCAGCGATTTAGGGAAATGCGAGGATAAAATAGGCTTTCGCAAATAAATGTCATATCATATTTATATGTGTACTAGCCACATATGTTACATGTTTAGAAATCGCTTATGAAAGGTTTTGAATTGAATGTATGTTAAGAAGAAACTCCACGATTTTTGTTTTTTAATGTGCCTGTTTGCTTTACTGCATGTGAAGTTAAAGGATATGTAATATACGTAACACATTAGTTTATTTTGGCCGTTTTCATAGCTTGAGCTGTGGGGACATGCAGCGGACATTCATAAAATTTCCGGACTGCCAAAGCGAATCGTTCGGGAGGTTTACAAGCTAGGACCTCGAGTATCTCTTGAAAGTATGTCCAAAGAGATTGGAATATTTAATCTAACATTTCAGTTTACAAACGCAAAATAATATTTGAAAGAAAAAAAATGTACTCAATTAAAATAGCCATCTAGGTATATAAATTCTAAACTAGAAATAATAAAAATGTACTTTAAAAACGAACTTTTCAAAACTAGTTCTTATGTCGGTGAAAAGAACTAAAAAGCTAAAAACAAATTTATTCCTATCAGAGACAAGGAATTTTCTACATTGTAACCTTTTACAGAATATTAAGATTTTCCTTTTTTTTTAATTCGTTCCACATCGAAATTATATACTTCCATAATTTAAAACATGGATTTTATTAAATCTTTGTGTCGAGTATTACAGGAATAAGTTCTCAAAAAAAAAATTATTACATTTGTCAGCAAAAGAGAAAGTGAGTGTTGTACAAGCTTTTATTTAAAAATATAGCACAGTAATAACTTCTTAATTTCATAAATTATACGGCTTTTACTCATAGATCAGCACAACTATTATGAATATAATTAGCTAGAGAAAGATTGGACTAAACAGAAAATCAGTTCCGACCCTGAATTCACCAGTGGCAGGACCACTGGTTATAGTTTTGAGTTCTACGCATTTTCAATTGTAGGACAACCACTCCTTCAATTATACTACTCGGTTTTCGAGACCTGTAAGTTGACAATTGGTCCTCAATTCACAGGACAAATACCCAGAAATTGCGGAGCTAACCTTTCTGAAAAATTTATAATTACGCCCAAATCTCTGTAAATATATCGCAATATAATTAACGTACTTCAATTGTTATATTTTCGAGAAAAATCATAGGCTTCATGAATAGCGTACATCGATGAGAATCGTACAAACCTGATTTTTTGCGATTTGCTCAATGACAGCGGCATGTTGCACGTCATAGAAAATCATATAGAATGTCTTGGGGATCCACTTTAACAGAATACAGCTTAAATTACTCAATGCGGTTGAACAGAACTGAGCTCCTCTTTTCTTAATATTAGTTTAAAATATCATTAAACACTTAACAATCAATAGTTACGTTTATATCGATAAATCTACATGAACAGCCCGCCGCCTCCCTTATCAATCTTCTGGTTATATGGGTCGAATCGTATGAGCATTAAAAAGTTGCACCGTCAAATTTTATTATTATTTAAATTCATATTTTATTATTATTTAAATTATATATTTTTATTATCATTATTTACACTCATATTTATATTACAACCTTATGTAATTGTGTAAGAAATAACAAATTCTAGATCCGTAAGCTCGCATGCTCAGAAATCCTGAGCGTAGAAAGCTCTAACTAATTGCCCCGACGACAGCGCTCAGCCATTCCCAGGGCCCGATTATGCGCTGAGAATTTCATAACGTTCACAAACACTATCCGCGTTTGAAGCCGACCGAGCTCAAAGCTAAATGAGCGAAAGCTACTAAATTTCGCTCAGTAAAAGCGTATATAGATTATACAGGATCGGGGGTGATATACGCGCATAATCGTTAGCTCGCATTCTGATACAGGCGTTGGCATATCGCGCCACAGAGGGACCACCCGCGCTCGACTGGCTTCGACCGACTTCCGCCTGCGTGGGAGTGGACTGTCCTGCCATTCTATTTTGTCCTTGTGTACAGTTGTAATTTTAAACAATTTTTGTAACTTCTTGGCACTGTTATCAGTATGGGTGGCCACAAATGGCACAATTCGACTAGACAATCAAGTTTTACTATTATCTGAACCCAAAATGACGCGCTGCGAAACCACTCTTTTAGGTTTCATACGTATAAATAAACATTATAGTAATTTAATGCATTGTAAGACTTATTTCTGGATATTTAAAAATTTAAGAGTGTACATTGTGGATATAACAGAAAACACTTATAGTTTTTTTTTAATGCTTGATATTTATATGTATTCTGCTAACGAATACTATTCACAACATAAAGTAATATGTTATTTGTCATGACATTTTGTATAGTATACGAATCGTTTAATGGTACTATTTTCTAATCTGGTTTTAATTTGTATTTTATCTATCGTAAACACAAAACTCAGGCATTACTATCATAAAAACCGTATATGGATAATAATTTTACAAAAACCCAAATAAGTCTCTTTGAATTTTTGATCTCTTCGTCAGCGCTAGAAGTTTTCTGTAAGGTGACATGAGCCGACTAACGATTTTCAAGATAGAACCAAATTTTAAATCTCCCACACGAAGCACAGTCGCCGGGTCATAGATGAGCAGAGCTTTAGATGCCTGCTTCGGCCGGCGATCGGGCCCTCTTCACGTGACGTCACGCTCTGTGGGCCCTTGGATATAGCTCACAATGGGCCGCGGGCGGAAACAATTGCGCGAGCCGTTTGTCACGGGGCGGCGTCGACGCCGTATAAGTCATATAGGTCGTTTTATAGTCGCGCTCGTTGCTTTTATCGCAGCTGTACATCGTGGTCGGAGGCCGATCGGGTGCCGAAAGAGAAGGGTCGCACGCTCCTAATTCTGTAATATAAGGGCTGAGGTTCGATTTTAACTTATTACAACGGCACTGAAATGTCTTTGTATATACGTACAAATGACTAGTGATAAAATTTAAAATGAAGGATTTATAAAATAAGTTCATTTTTCGAGTTTTAAAAATACTCATTCCAGAATTTGATGACAACTCAATTTTTACATAGTCTTTTAAGAGATCATGTATAAAGAAAACAGAATAATCGTTTATAGAATCAACACTTTTTACTTATTTTCGTTATATTTTTCTATACAATATCTATGGTAAATGAAAACGATAAAATGAATACATAATTACAGTTGAAATGCTTTTAATATAAGAGTAGGGATTTGGCAGTAAAGAAACAGATATGACTACAATTATAAATATAATTAAATCTTTCTGAAGTATATACACCTTCATGGTGTGTTTATGCTGCGTAGTTGTTTTTTAGTTATATTTTTAATTGGCTACAATTAATATTCCATAAAGTAAATAGCCACAATGAATAAATAAAAATAACAAATAGCTACAGTTTTAAAGCATAATTTATACAAAAACTGTTTGACTTATTCAATTAGCACTTTATATTATATACTGACCCATACAATATAATTCACATGGAAAAGAAGTTTCCATTCGCCAACACGTTATCACTTCAAACATCCACACGTACGTCCCTAATATATGGCTATTATACAGCTATCCGCACATATGTAGCGGTAGTAAAGTTCGAGAACAATTCGGCACATGATTTATCTCGTACGAGCGCCGCTCCCTTGGCGTAGGTCAGAGCTGTTATTTACCTACTGACATATTGGCTAGGGACCGTTCTCTAACTTACAGCCCGATTTTCTTATACGTTCTTACTTTAGCGAATTTATATTACTGAGACATATAAAGTTGGTCGCTTGACCCACGGAGCTCCGAATGAGATATTTGAGCGGCGTACGTCGTCCGATATTGAAAACGCCAGCATGATGACGGGAAATTTGGAAACAGCTTCTTGTACAATTCAAAAAGTCATCATTCAATGGTTTTGTGTTGAAAATATAAATATGGCGCTTGCGAAAATAATTAAATGCAGTACACCTTCGAGTACTCTATAAAATTAAACAGAGGAATATATATATTTATTACACACAGAATAATTACAACTTATATAATTTTTTGTGTAATATTTTAGCCAGTATTGTAATCCTATACTATCTTATCATATTAAACGAGCAATTCTTATATACATACGACATAACGATCTCACAAACAGCTCTAACAATTTCAATAAGAGTTTTCATTAAATAGATATTTGCTTTTATAAGTTTATCTCTATAGACGTGTTTTGTTTGCGAAAATTCGAAAAACGTTGCTCTATTTAGCGCCATTCGAGTTTGGAAGTAATTTGTTTCTGTGCATTTACTTTTCATTACATTTCATGAATTCATTACTATGCACTATTTGTTTTCATCAATAAATTATGGCAGTGACCGTCTACTTCCTAAGGGCTTGCATGCCAGTTTGCCCCTTAAAAAACCCTTAAATAATATCCTGTGGCACTACATGACATGCACTACAGAGGGCAATATGTAAATAAAGTACTAAAGTTAATTTTGCATTCTATGTGTTCACTGTTGGTAACAAACAATACCATTTTTCCTACGGGAACTCGGTTGCTCAGGAATTATATTATTAAATTATGCTTTCTGGTACTTTAGTTTAAATTGTTCACGCTAGATCAAATCTAATCAAAACAAAATTGTATTTATTTCGTAAGTAATAAATAGAATTACACTTGAAATATGTCCTTAACATTTTTTTTCGACACTAACAATACGATCTTTTGATTTACCGAGCAATAAATTACACGGGACGTTTCTTTCGTATTCGTATGCGGACAATTATGTCCTAATATCTCTTTCCTCAAGCTCCATAAAATAAGTTTTGTTCAACGCTTTTCATGTCCTGCATATTCTTTTACACTCGTTTTTGTGCATCTTGTATGTCACATAAATAACGGCCATAACACGTCCCCTTATCAATAAAATATTTCGGTAACAGTAATTAGGCATCTTCTTTGTCCTGCAAAAAACTAAGTGCGTCTCTCTCGATAGCAAGCGTCGCAGCACAGCTTTAACACTCACGGGACCGTGCACCCGAAAAAGTCTACATTGGTGCAAAACCGCTTTTTTTTTTATCTGTGGCCTGCTGTCGGAGTGAGTGGAGTTGGTGGAAAGTCTAGACTAGATGTAGCTAGCTTCCAATCTTAGCGATCACTACCGCTTCAGGCGACAATGCTGATTTTGTAATTTTTGGTGGTGCGCAGACGACTCTTACAGACTTCATTTGCAGCGTGTTGCATGTTGACTGATTACACAGTCAGTATGAAACGGAAAGTTTCTTACTCAAAGTTTTTCTGCGAGACTCGATCCAAAATCAGTTTTTTGTATTACAAATTATACATATAATGTTAGCTTAGCTCACAGGTCCGTCCGCATGGACATCGAACGAATTCTTTCTATTGACCGATCGCGCTACCAACTGCGATACGGATCTTATACGTGCTTTTATTTCCAATTCCAGCCCCACTTTCAATTTCTATTCTGGTCTCGATTTAGATTTCGTTCCTGTTGAAATATAAATAATATAAAAAAGAAGGAAAAGGAGATAAAAACAATCCTACATGGTTACTACTCCAGGGTGTAAACTATTACCGTATCAAATTTTATGACATTCTGCCTAATACTTTTCATGGAGTTCGCAAACAAATTCACAGATAAGCAGACAAGAATTCTAAAAATCACTAAAAAGTCCCTTAGAACCTTTTCAAATATCTTTAGTGTACATTTTCTTTTTCTACTATTTTATTATATGTATAGATTACAGTAATTAAACACGATAATCAATCATGCAAAAAATATTTGGCAAACACTCAATAAAATTTTATTTCAATTGTTCATAATTTCAGAATATTCATCGCAAAATTTGCACAGAAAAAATTTAGAACATCATTAACACTGATATTTCACGGAAAAAATAGCAAAAGGGGCTCATGACGTCATGTTATTAAAATTGCACGGAATGACGGCGGAGCGCAGCTGCGGCGCGGGCCTCGGGACCGTCACCGGTACTGCCCTGACGCACAGACATACGGCTGTAGCTTAGGAATATTCATATCCAAATTTGGCTGCGAATTGTCCTTTTTATGCTCGTTTTGTCGAAAATGAAAACTCGATAATCTTCTTACGTTTAACTTCATCGACTTCAAGACAAATTCAGTAAGGCAGTAGTGAATTTTAATATTAAGTTGGGGATGACAACTTTTCGCAGATTTATTCTATACAAATAAGAAGCCAAACACTTTTTTCATGTATGAGAACAAAGCCCAATCATTAAGTCGTTTTGAAGTCAAATTGAAATACTATCTCTAAAACCTATAAAAGACTTAAATTTCTATTGCACATTTAGTTGCTATGACATTTCCATTTTGTTAAATAATTGTTTAAGATCATGTAAGGATTTATAAATGGCTACTTTAACGTTAAATAAAAAAAAAATACTTTCTTCAGGAAAAACTAAAAACGAAGCTCGAAAAAGAAATGATAATAAATTTAAAATACTTTAGTGAAATTGTATTCGTGAGGACTATTTGCGTTTTAAGTCACAAATGGACACTTACATGAAGTAGACCATTCCGAAAACAAACGTATCACCGGTTTATTGATACAGTAAATATTCCAACATTTATGAAACTAAGAAATTTGCAAAAATTCACCGTATCGAAAGGACCGAATCGTTTCAAACATCATCTTAACAACGCAAAGTAAGGTACTGAGGTGGCCGTAAAGAAATTATCTTTTTCTTTACGTACAAAAAGAAACTGAATAACTACCGGCACACCGTGCACAAACTTGTAAATGGACGCGGCCCAGTTCTGTGCGTAGGTAGGGCGGATTAGACGCAAAATGAATAACGAATTCGGGCACAATACGAAATAAATTCCTGAAAATGTGCTGAATTCTTATCTACTGCGAAGCTTAGTACCGCACATCACATAGTTACATAGTAATTGCTCAATTTGGGCATTGTGTGGCGCGAGCGGACCGGCGGGGGTGCGGGCGGCGCTTCGTGTTGATACAATAGGTCACTTCGTGATAATCGTGACAATCGGCTCCGTTCCGGCCGAAAGATGAGCATCTTCCCCGAAGTTACCATTTCGACTCGTTTTGGATGCGGCACTCTACTCAAAATTTCTTAAATTTTGATTCTATAGCCTAGAACATTGTAAAACTTATTGTTAGCGGAAGACCTTTAAAACGTCTTCTGTTATCTTTTAATAATTACCTCTGTGATATGTGATTACGAGACAATTTTATAATAATTGGATAATCATCTTATAATTTTCTTACGGCATTCGAAGCCTCTTTATATAAAAATGAATACATTCACACGATTTTTAACAATTACAAAAATACTCAAAATAAGAATATTCTAAATTACCAAATACGCAGAGTGTGTACTATGGTACGGTGATGACATTGTGTTTTATAGCGTCACATAAGACATATGTTAAATTTGATTTTTCAAAAGAAAATGGGAAAAAACTTTTGATGGCACACAACTCGTTGTTTTTAGAAACGATTTTTTGTTTTGGTTTTTCCTTTTATTGTCGTATTTACCCAGCTCTTATTTATAGTATATCTATAGGGAAAATGAGTAGGCGAGCTATCAGAAATTAGATGGTCACCGCCGCCCATGCACACATGAAACCTCAGAGCAGTCGCCACTGCGTTGCCGGCCTCTTAAGAATAAATAGAATATCTAATAGAGAGAAGATCAGGTTTACAAAAGGAAAGGCGAGCGGATTACCGGATCTCATATATAGTCCATCAACTAATATAATAATATTACTTTCAATACTATCGATTGTGATGTCGTAACGGTGGTGCTCGATACACGAGAACTCGTTGTCTAGTAACGTGCTATTATTTATTATCATTACGTTACACGTGCGGCGATATGACATATTCACGTTCCGCGTCTAATATTTGATTATTTAATACGATCACTGAATCGACGTCAGAGGAACACCTAACGAGAGAATTTCCGCGACCCGTGATCAATGGGCACGATTGTTACAGAGCCTGCGAAAGCCAGCGACTAATTAATGACGACTTCGAGATGAGAGAAGCGGGCCGCGCATGACAGACGTGTGAGCTCTGGTGGCTGTCTGTATGTATGGAGGTACATCATTTGCGCTTCATTCGTTATTGAGCTCTTATCGATTTTGTACCTCGTTCTACTTATATTCATCTAAAATAGTCTATAAAGATAATTACATAAACAATTTTACAAGAATAAAAAAATAAACTTTACAACTATAACGTTATAACAAAATATGGCTGGTATTATATTACCATAGAATTAATGATAAATAAGTCATAAAATCATTAAACACAAAATGAGAACGACGCGAATCAATTTTATACACTTGTTTTTCACAGTCATTAATATATTTATTTTTATTCATATTGCGTTCTAAATAAGTTTGTCCCTGTCATATAGAGGATGCCCTATAGTGAAGACGTGGATTCCTACTTTTACGCGGATAATAATAATAATGATATAAACTCACGCCTATTTCCTAAAAGGGCAGGCAGAGACTATAGGTTTCCACATGACACCATCCATGCATATTTCTCTTGCTTTACTAACATCAATCATGTAAGCATGCAAATTCGTCTGTTTTGGGGGCTTAAAATTTGGCCCTTTTTTAATATGCAACTAAATAGGAAAAAAAACTATCTTAACAGTGGAAGGGCTGATTACAGCTTACCCATGCTCCACAAAATGCCACTGTTACAAGCTATTATATAATGAAATGTTCTGTGATATCAAATCTATATGGTTAACTGAAGCGATATGTAACACAAGACATTGCAAGCTATTAAACATCAAAGACTCGCTGCTTATCAGATATCGCAATTTGAAGCTGTTCTCGTACACCCACACTCGATATCAATCAATCGATCTATATAGGTCGGGAACCAAAATAAAGGTTCTTTCATTTTTAGGCGAAACAATGAATAGAATGTTCGTAAAGAAAATAAAAGAAGACGGTAAAGAGGTAACTTAAACAAATATAATCGTTTATCTCCATCGGATCGTTAACACCCGTACGCTGCCTTCTCACGATAAATTCACTGAACAGGATTGAGATTTGCCAGAATGAATCCGACGCATTAAAGGCGCACACCTTCCATTGTCGTGAGCTTAGAAATATCCCGATGAAACTGACCGGACTATAGCTCATTGTGTATAGGATATGGTTTTCAAGTTATATATTATATTAAAGTTCACTTTTACAAAACTTATAGAAATATAACTAGATGTTTCATTTTAAAGGCTTAAGATGTAACTTATGTACAAATTGATACCGATCACCCTTAACTTAACGATGAAGGACAACGGCTGGGCGAAGCCTGCTTGTCGGATAACGGTGACGAGTGTCAACCGTATGATACACTATAATTTTATTAAATTTGTACTCAACATGAAATGTGGTTCAGATTTGTACCAAAAACACATGCTCTAAATATCCGTACCTCCCAGATATTTGTATTACTCACCCAGACGATTACCAAAAAGCATTCTTATCTATGATCTGAACCGACACTTAACTTGTTCCCACTTCATATGGGTTAAAAATTAATTCGTCAATTCTTTTACGGTCAGGATTGCACCCGCTGTCTTTCGACTCGAGGACAATGCGCCGACCACTCAGCCACCGTATCCATACAAAATTATATCTTTCATATTTAAAAAATTTAAGGCACATATATTCATATGAGCAAAATTTATTTAGCCATGTCATAAAATTTCACCCTAACACAACTATCCAACGCCATAAAATACGTTATAAAAACCATTTGCTTTTTCAAATCTCCCCGAAACACCCATACTATACGCTCACGGCACGTATATTCTCCCGCTCGTTGTGGAGTCGGCGACGCCGCAGTCCCTGTCGCCCGTGAGCCGCGCGGCGATCAAACACATATATTCGCCGGCCAAAGTTCCCGACGGGCTATTCGGGAACTAATAGATTCGTCGCCGCGCGCCGGGCCGCCGCATTGTCATGGTAAACAGCTCAGGAATTGCTTCCGCGCGCCGAGCGAGAGCGCCGCCGGCGCGTGCGCGCGTCCGGGGAACTAGGGCGGACGCGTTTTTATGCCAGGCCGGTCAAATAATCGGTGCCGACTAGTCAATAGAATGACGTTTATATAAGGTCAGGGAAAAAGGTTTTTCGTATTTTATATATAAATTTAAGATAATTTTTCAGTATATTCCATTTATATTTAATTATAATATGTATATATATATATATGCCATTTTGTTCAATAACTTTTTACCATTTTGTAGATAGTGACATAATCCCATTGCTGTAGAAATTTCGGATCTTTTAAACAATAAAACTGCTGTAAGTAGTTTTGACAGTCTTCTCTTGGACCTAACACTACCTAAAGAGTTCTGAAGAGACCGAAACAGGTGAAAATCTGAGGATGCAAGATCAGGGCTATATGGTGGATGCATTAACACTTCCCAAGCAAAATCTCTATATTTGTTGAATTGATAAAAATGTCTGGTGTTATCATGGTGAAAAACCACACCGTTTCAGTTGAGCAATTCCGGCCGTTTTTTTTTTGTACTTCTTGCTTAAATTTCATCAGCTCTTGGCAGTAGAAATCCGATTTGGTGGTTTTGTGTTATTGTAATTTTTATTACAAGATTATATTTACAAGACAATAATTACGAGACGGTAAATCTTTTCTATGTATATGTAAATATATGGAAGAACATAACTTGAAAACGGCTAGACTGAATTGGTTGATTCTTTTTTTGTTGTGTTGTTAATTGTCAGTACAAGTTTTGTATGAAAAAAAATAACCTTTTGTACTTTTATGTTTGTCTGTTTGTCGATGATATCTTCGAAACGGCCAAATCGATCACTACGTGACTTTCACTGGAAGGTAGAGAAGGTTACTGAGCCACTTTTAAGGTACTTTTTGTCGCAATAGTTTTAGATTCCTGCATGAAAAAAAACTCTTTAAATTTGTTTAATATATTAGTATTTAATCAAAAGCGAAACCGCAATTGAGATCCGGAGCAAAATCGAAATCGGGATTAGATCACGACGAAATCGAGGACGAGGAGCGGCAATGGAGTCATGAGCGGAATGAGAATCGAAGGCGGGACGGACACCAGAATCGATAACGAAGCCAGGATCAGAATCGAAAGCGAGACCGGAATCGAAATTGGGAACGGGACTAGGGTCGAAAACGAGTGTGGAATAAAAAATGTGACTGGGATCGAAATTAAATATGATGCCGGGAATGGAATTGACATCCATCGATACAAAAGAAAAAAATAATTCTATATCCATGATGGTGTAGCTGTGGGCATTAACTATACATGCAAGGCACCTACAAAAAAGTGCAGAACAATGCCTGCCGGGTCAGATAGTAAAGAATAATTCCCTTCTAATCCCACCATACACATAAAATTAATTTGAGGGTTTCGCTATACTCTGTGGAGCTTGCTTGCCTTTTGGCAAGTTCTTGTCGTAAGTTATCCATCTTTCATTACAATTAGGTTTTTGAAAAAAAATTTTTTTTCTGAAAAATGGAAATATCATATATAAGTTTTATAACAAAACAATTTTTATTTTTTTTTTCTGCAATAATTAAAAAGCTATATCAAAATTAAAATTAATTTTTGAATCCAGTACCGAAGACGCGCCGACAACTCCCGAACAAATCCGAGTGCGTGTGACGTCATAGTGTTAGTTGTCACTCGTAGTAGTATACGGAGATAATAAGTGTAGTGCTTTTGAGTTTTGATTTATTTTATTCTGTCATTGTTAAATACTCAAAATATATAAAATGTCAAATCTCAAAAGTTACCGCTCTTGTTTTGTACCATTATGTACAAATACTACAAAGACAACTCGGAAAAATGTTTTTAAATGTTCCTCAAGACGAGAAACGTCGAAAAATGGTTTCAAGCAGTGCTCCGAGATAATCCTAAAACAAAGTCGAACTTTTTGTTGTGAAGATCACTTTGATGTAAGTATTTCATATTCATATTGTCATTAGTTACTTATATTAGCTGTAAACGCTGCACTGTTATGGAATTGCTATAACATTATGACGTCACGAGTATGGTGGCCAATCGCGGCGCGTTCACAGTCACGTGATTTTTTTTTAAATTTTATTAATTTTTAATCGCTTATAATTAATTGAAAAAAAATTTTTTTTTTCGTTTTTCAAATAACATATCAATAAAATTAATAATTAAGTTCTAAAATACATAAAAACAATAAATATTTTTTTTTTCAAATTCCCAATTATTCAATCTTTTCAAAAATGTTTCGGTTTCATTTCATTTCAATTGAGAATCGCAAATGAATACACAGTTTATTAGATTTCTTTCCGTGAGCTCATGTGGAACCCAAGTATCGAGCTTTGTTGTATGTCCAACTTTTTCAAATGGGTCATATGCCGATCTAGGTCTACTTTTTTTCAATATGGAATCGACTTTATCCGTAACAGGTCGACCAAAGCGAAGAGCTTCATGTTTGACATTATAATTACCGCACTGAAAACGCTTGAGCCAGTTTCGTGCTCTTATCGACACTACATTAGATCCATAAACATCAAAGATTGTTTTTGCGGCTTGTGACGCAATTTTCCCGATTTAGTCTAAATTAATTTGTTTTGATGGACAAAAAACAATAAAAGATATGGTATGAATTGTATTTTTTTTCTAAAATGCCATTTATTTATTAGTATCAAAACTAGCCAGGCACAAACAACATAATCAAAGAGATTTTACGTCAAATTTTCACTCATAAAATACGAAAATCTTTTTCCCCAAACTAATACATCGGTTTGGCCATAATGTTGCACACCCACTATCATAGTCGTCCTCCTGCAGAACGAGGCAATTTTTTTTAAACGGAATAAATATACCCGATTCGTTTATGTATCAACTCTTTCTGTATCCTTAAGTAAATAAATTAAAAAAACTATCTTAGAGAACGTTTAGCGTGATAAATGAAGTGATTAGACATCACAGTTTTTTTCAGTTTATGTATCACCGGTGAGATATACATGCCTTCTACTTTTCCTATGAACTACATTTCTCTTGTACACAATTTCATCGTATATGTCATTATATTTGTAATTAATTAATTTTATCAGTTACGAAACGGTTTACCGGTTACAGTACGGACGCAATGGACACCAATAAGACCTCACAAGGCTGACCGTATATGTTTTTAAAAAAAATCATAAGTAATAAGCTTAAAAATCTAAAAATAGCACTGCTGCAATGTCGACGCTCAGTTGTACAATAAGGCCGTGCCTTGTGAACTTCAACGCTACGACTTAGCGCGCAACACCCGTAGCAAACACGATTATAAGCTGCACATTACGGTCATAAATACCTCAATATTTTGTGGTAAGACGTGGCACGCTAACGTATGAAGTATCTCATACAGCGAACTGGGCTTTCACACTAGCGAAGTGGGATCAGAGACGCTTTAAAAATCGAGCTAATAAATCTTGCACCGAGCTCTACTCATAATATTTGATATAAAAAAATGTGATTCCACAGAAAATAAGGGATGATTTTCCCCGAACTTTTCTTTCTGATTCGCACGAGCATGCGCAAAGAAGAAATAACAAGAATTTGAGTAACTTTTTATGTTGCTCCGTGAAATTACAGAAATAAAACAGTGGAAAAGTTGCGGGAACGATAATAATTCCTCATTGTGTCGAGAACTGAATTTCACAGAAAACAACAAAAAAGTTTTAATCTTGATTAGGAGATACACGCGGCTAACAGGGTCGAGTAGTGACAGTAATACGCGCAGCCTTTGATTAAAATTGATTTTATGTTATTTTGTGACGATCGCAGACAGCTTTCAGAAAGGAAATGTCAATTTAAATAATGTTTTATTAATCTAGGGAATTCAATATCGTTAAATAATAGTATTTGTTCTAGTTTTATTTAATGTATAATATTTATGGAGCTCTCGTCTAGTTTACATTACAGTTATTTTAGTTCGCTCTGATTCTTTTCTTTTGTTCAGCAATTGCTAAGTGTTTAATTAATTTAAGAAAATATTGAATAAACTGTATTTTTCTTTCTTATAATAGTAATGTTACGAAATAAAAACTATAATTTTTTACTATAAGTGAATTTTTATTCAAATTAAGCAATAATAATAATAAGCCTTTATTTTAAAATTTGATATACATTTTATATGGTATATCAATCATTCAGTTAGGACCCCTTTCTAGGTATAGGCCTCCTCCAATAGTCTCCATTCCTTCTACCCTCTGCTTTTTTCTTCAGTCCTTTCCAGCGATTTTTGTATATCGTTGACCCACGTTCTCTGTGGCGCCCTCTGCTTCTGTGGTTGCCTACACCTAATGATGTAGCGAATCGTTTTATATACATCTGTCATCTGGTGCTCGCGCTCTATGGCCTGTTCACTTCTATTGCAAATGTTGGGAGTGACGCAGAGTATCTATAATTTGGGTTCTGCTTCGGATATCCGTACATTTTGGCCTATCGCTAAATTTTATTCTTAAGATACTTCTTTCCATTGAGCGTTGGTATATGCGTATTTTTTTTTTTTGTTATTGAATATCCAAGCTTGCGAACCGTATATTAGGCTGATCAGTATACAAGAGTCCATTACCTTTTACTGTTTCAGTGGTAATTTGATTTTGAATATTACTTTGTGCCTCTAGAAATGCTTCCAAGTGATATTTATTCTCCTTTCTACCTGGTCTATGTGTCTGGAGCTCTTGAAGAATACTTTTTTCCCAGATATATGTAACTTTCTGTGTATTGTAGCGGATTCTGATTAACTGAAATGAAATATGGAATTAGTTTGAAGCGCCTTTTACATAATTCCTCTATCATTTTTTCTAGTTGTAATAGCGTTTTTGAGAATAATAATATGTCTTCTTCAAACCTAAGATTAGGTAGATATTTCCGATTTATGTAAAGTCCTTCTCTTGTCCAATTTAGATCTTTCATTATATGTTACAACACAGCTATGGAGATTTTTGGAATGAGTGGGTCCCCCATTTCATTTATTATAGGTCGTATTCTATCCAGCTAAACACTACTTGTAATATATATATATATGTCTTTAGTTATATTTATGTACGTGTTTGGAATACCTTGATATTTTAATATTTACCAATAGCTCTCATTAAGTCATAAGTAATCGCGTGGTTAATAAAGGTGAGATATCACGAGCTGTTAAATTCTTGGTATTTCTCTACAGTTTGTTCTAGAGTATAGACATGATCGATAGTAGAGTACGACGGTCTGAATCATGCGTGCGCGCTCGGTTGATTCTTCTCTAAAGTTAGTTCAAGTCTTTTTCCAGACATATTGTGACTAGATACTACGTCGCTAGGAGTAGGCTGTAGTACATTAAGTATTAGATCAAATAAGTATTAAAGTAACTTCAAACTTTCTATTTTAGGGAGTTCTCTGACTCGCTAAAATGGACAATGTCTATCAACACAACCAAATATAAACATGATCATCAAGTATATAAAATATTATTAACTTTAATAATATAGCTGCTCATGGCTTTAATAGAATGTCACTTATTTTACCATAAACAACATTCGGAAAGAAAAACAATAAATGCAGGCCGAGAACCGGAAAATTTATTGCAACTTAAAGTAATATCACTCAACTTCGCGAGGCAATACTAGGCGAATATGGGGTATTTCTCCGAGTGATTTGTTGGGAGAGGGGTGAGACTATTATGGGAATTAATAAAAACCAATAAAGGGGTAGCGTGAAGAACGTACGATTGAAGTGGCTCGCGGCGCCGACGCGCGGCGGCGGTTGTCCAGCTCGTTCGTCATGCGGCAGGAATCGGACGGCCTTATGCCGTATCGCACCACGACACATTTTCACTCTTGGGGAGTGAATGAAATTATACCCTGACTTATCAACAGCGTGCCACGACGGCTTTACGCGAACAATTCATCGACCCAAAATTGTAATTTCAAAAAATGCCGCCTTGAACTAATTTTTTATTTACGAGTGCCGATTTTAGGATTATGCTATTTATAATTAATGGTAGTCAATATGTCAAGAAGTATATATATCTTTTACTTTGTAAAGTTAAACTAAATGAAATTGCCTATTTGTTTCATATTAAACAATATACGAATCTGTACCATTGCACATCAACTTATCCTAAACAATAAATATTAAGCATTGAACGACATTCAATTCAGTACTGAACTTTTTCAGCAAATGAAGAATACTTTAGAAATGCACTCACTGAAACGTTTAGATAATAGAATAGTTCACTTGAAGTCACTCAGTGAGATGAGTTTACTTAGAGATAAGTTTAATATACGTCACCTGTGACTATGACGTATAGCAAACTTATCTTTAAGTTCATATACATGATAAAAAAAATTGATGATTCAATCAGCGAAGTAAATAAATCTGTATTTCAAAGTACTTTAATTATCTTATAACCATCAATCTTACCATCACTGAATAGTTTGAATGCAAATTTTATTGATTTATTAGACTTTCTTTCAATTTTTATTTTATATATCTTTTGCTTAACACTTCATAAAATAAAATTAACTATAAAAAATTAACAGTGATCAATATTAAAATTTTATTTAGAGTTAACTAAAACGATATACCGTAAAATTCACTTCTTTGCGCTAAACTAAAGATTTTTAGTGTAATTCTTTTGTTCTATTTTTTTTTTAATCAAAATTATAAAGACGAACTTTTTTTTGCTTACGACTTACTAAATTCATTCATAATAAAAAGAAAATTGTTTCGGAGCCATAATCAATCATTAAGTAAATTTATATTAGTGATGCAGTGCCTACTCGATATTTATACTACTACAATACTAGCACAAATGCGCAAGTATCTTTGTCTGTCTGTTTGTTTCTCTGTCGTCCTGTCTGTTACGTTTTTACATCTAATCTGCAGAACTAGTTTTAATGGCTTTTGTAATAGATATAGATTGGGCCTTGGAAGACACAGGCTACTTTTTGTTACAAAAATAAACTTGAAGGCAGCCCTTCGAAGAGGGTTGAAAGTTTATGTGGAACTTCGGTCATTTTACAATTTAAAAGTATGAAACTACATTATTTAGGATTTGAATTAGAAAACACTAAACACGGGCTCCATTGTTTTTGAAAACTCCACTCTTACGAGAATAAAGTGGAATATGAAAGATTTTAGTAAAAAATTTGAAAAGTTATTGTTTAAGCATTTTTATGGTGAAAAACACATATTTATACTTGAGGATGATCATTATTTGTACAAAATTATATTTATCTATATTAATATGTTTATTGTTAAGCCTTCTAAGACTATAAATCAGAGATTATTAATTAAATACTATATATTAATTCTGTCTGTAACCCTTGATATTTTTTAGTTCAACAGAAACAAAATATCACCCCTATCCAATACAGCAACTAGCTGTATTTAATTATGAGAAATTTAGAAGATGTAAAATATTTTATCAAGTTAATGTATACGCATACAAAACTAAATGGTTACTTATACATACAATAAGACAATAGAGAATAAAAATCTATACATTAAAAATATTCGAGAGAAAATACTTTGAGAGGTGTTTTTACGCTGACAGAATATATTTTAGTGGTTTTCATGATTCTTGTATGTCTGTTTAACTGAGCGTTTGTTAGCGAACTCCGCAGAAACAAGTTATAGAATTTTTCTGAATTTCGTATAGTAATAGTCCATACCTCGGAGTGGCATATACGATACTTTTTATCTCGATTTTCTGACTTTTTTTTTTACATTATACACATTTTGAACAAAACCGGAATCTATATCGATATCAGAATCGAAATCAAGAACAACGGTATCGTGGTCGGCAGCACGAGTGATGGATATGAATGGTGGAAGGATTCATTCGTTGTTCGCGCTGACGGAGCCGCAGCGCAAAGATTGGCGGTTCTAAAATTGAAACCTGGTGTTCGATCTTGCGCGATTGGTATATCTTAAAATTATTACGGTTGATTGCACCATCAGTTTTTCTTTTAATTCATAAGACCATTCAGATCAACTGTTGCATGAGCTGTCACGAGACATTTAGCGTTTTGTAATTATTTAGTTGATAGATTTATTGTAATTAAATAAAAGAAGCTTTTCGTAGAAACGTTAATCGTAAAGATAAACATAAGATTTGACGTATAAAATGTGGACAATCTCTCAAATCTTAGAGTTCACATTTTACGGGGTATGGTTTCCGCTATAGTTTCAGAGAAAAGCTGTGAAGGAAGCGTTTCAAACGCTTTATAAGATTTTGAACAAGCAACACATTGAATTATATTCTTTCTTGAGTATACTCGTTTATAAGAAATGTATTTCGTTTTTCTTAGCATTTAAAAAAAAAATGTTTCCTTAGCAGTCCAGAGATGTGGTAGAGTTGTACTTTGGCCAACCGCCCACTGTCCTTCGGCCCACAAAAATGGGCCAGCACTACTGGTGAAACATCACACATTCACAGAACACGGGCGTGAAGTAGCAGCTATCGCTGTTGCCTTTCGCCTGGTGAGTGGCAGTTCCGATGGCCCAGTTCCCTACTTTGCCCTCTATCAGCCCGATCCCTACCATTAGATATTCTATTTTTTTTTGCAAAAGGCCGGGAAGACATCGGTGACTCCTATGGGGTTGCAAGTATCCATGCGCAGCGGTGACTACTCTACGATGACTAGCCTGCTCTTTTGCTCCTAGAATATACTATAAAAAAATGGTGTTTCATATTTTTCACAAAATATGAAACACCATTTTTATCGAAGTCCATATTTAACTAATATCTCAAATCACTCTATATCTAGTTTATTATTTATCTGTTGGGATTTTTAGTAGGCATTTTAATTATTAATTTCTCAATCGCACAGAATGTAACTTCTAAACTGTATCAATACGAAATTATACTCATGTCTATTCAACTTTAGCAATATCAATTTCAAATCCATGTAATTAATCAATTTGTACAGAAACAATCCTTCTGCATAACATTAGTGTATTCATAAAGTTCCGAGCCTTATTTCCCTTCCCGGCGCACCGTGCGCACACAGCAATCAGACAATGCATCAATCGTTGCGTCGTATGACAACACGTAACGGTATTTCAGCGCATGACCGGAAGTAATTCTGTTTCAGATTTATAGTGGGCGCTGTCGGCGGTTTCGGGCAATAACGGAACGCCCACGTCGGCCTCCGCCCCCTTCGGCGTCCGCCCCCGTCGGCCGGGGCACGCGCCTGGGGGGTCACATCAATGTTTGTGTTACCATAATCAACTTTGCTGGTGGTATACGATCAATAGCTGTCAAATGCTAACAATAGCGTATAGAAGAAAATGTTGCATTTTCAATATTACAGCGAATGAGGATTGTTTTATTATTACTTATTTAAATTTTTAATTTTTATTAAACGAAGTTTTGCGAATGTTGATTGGTTTGTATGTTGAGGAATTAAGCTCTTGCTAAAAAAAAGAATAAGGATAAATTCTTTCCATAATTCCATGAGCACATTAAAAAGTAGGTACCCTCCTAATATGAATATGAATGCTATTTTTTTTTCTGTTGCTATATAAACGCTTTTGCGCTTTATTTAGTAGTGCAAATCTTTTTCGACTTCTTTGTATATTGTCCTTTTTTTGCCAACAAAGTTTTCATATCACTCGTCGTTGACATGACCACAGTATGGCTTTTCCACGAGAGCAACCCATTTATTTTTCACTAATCTTTTTGTATTTGGTTTTAATGTATGAACGTAAAAGCCGACCGCAATAAATACACCAAAAATAAATCATAATCAATCAACCTTCTTATTCTTGGCACAAATATATAGACCAATTCTAAGAATAATCAAGAACCGCTTTACTCGCAAGCTCGATGATTGCTAGACAATTGAACGAGTCAGTTGTCGAGAAGGGATCGATACCATAAATTGTACGGTCACATCCTGTCAGGCAGCACAAAGTACAAAAAGGTTGTAGGCGATTAAATTGAAGGGGGTGCGTAAGACCAAGCGGAAAAAACTATTGAAAACTGCGCAAAACAGGATGAGCAGAGTGCACGCGCGCTAAACCTTCCATCTCAGACATCGGCACCGCAATGTCGGCAAAGACCTGCCCGCAATGGGCCAGCTTGAAACTCTGCAGCGAAATGATACATGTCTAACACAGTAACAAAAATGAACTATTTATGGTGCAGAAGTCTTTGAGCTATATATGGTGTGATAATAAATGATATATACAGTATTTAGTTCGTCTTCAGTTTGTTGACTGATCGCCGAGTAGAAGTGTTTAGATCCTTCACCATCATTTTCTTGCGCATGACATATTCGGCATCTTGGTAGAGTTGCTGAGCAAGCGAGTCTAAAAATTGACTATGGTGTTACGCGAATTGTTTTTGTTTGAAATATGAATTCGTATGTACTCCGCACGAGCTGATAATAAATGAGTTCTGGCATAAAACCACTAAGTATCATTATTAATTATTATAGGGCCGACATTTTTAAAAGGTATTATAATGGCAAATTTTTTGAATAACTTCAAAAAAATGTACTTACCCTAGTTTGTAATTATCACAATTTTTCCATTAGATTAAATTCCTATGCATGAAAGTTTCACATGACCGGACGTGTAGTGCCATAGGAAAAGACATGGTGCTATCCAATCCAAAAGACATAAACTAGCAAAAGCACGCCTTGTGAAGGCTCGCAAGATATTCTTTATGTGTTACTAGTTGGTGTGAAAATCCTTTCAGAGTGCATTTGAGTGTGAAGAGCCTCGTGCAGCCAAGGCCCTGATATCTCCAACACCATACACATATGATCACTGGACGATGACACATTTAAGAGTATAGCCAATTTATTTTCATCCAAATTATTCTAATGTATTACAAAGAAAATGAAATAATTTCGTAATATAATAATAATTTCGTACAATAATTTTATGCTTAGTATTAATCATTAAAAAATTTTTTATATATGTAATGAGTTGTTAATTTATATTGGAATTATGTGTACCCACTATGTAAAACTATAGCGTTTGTCTGTTCGTTCAATTCGTTTTTGTATTTTTAAATTTATGTCTGTCTGTCTGTATGTACGTCTTTTTGTAACTCACGAACGGCTTGACTAATCGTGATGAAAATTGGTATATTGTAAGAACAATTAATTGCGCACATGCTAGACTACTCTATGTCTGTTTGTCTATCTGTCTGTCTATGTCTTTTCGTAACATAAGAAAAATTTGACTAATCTTTATGAAAATTGATAAAAATTATTGTACAATCAAATCGTGTAATTGCGAAAATGCCATTGTACGTCAATATGCCTTTCTGTTTATACTCGTATGTCTACATCTTAATTTATAACTTAAAAAATTAACCAATTTTGTTGAAAATTGGTGTAGAGTCAAAACATGTTATTGCACGAATTACAGGTTATTTTGTGTATGTATGTCGCTATTTTTGTAATTTGAAAACCGTTTCACCGATCGTGACGAAAATTGGTGTTCAGTTAAAACACGTAGTTGATCTAATAATAGACTACTATCTGTCTGTATGTTACTTTATAACTTAATAATGGTTTGGCTGATAAAAATAGTGCATAATCAGAACCTGTGATTGCAAAAATGATAGGTTCTATGTTATTTCCGTACACCGTATGATAATCACAAAAAATCAAATATTTTTAATGACTATATTAATTCGTTTTTATGTAGTAGCATGTCTGTGTATGTGTGCATGATTTGACTTCAGTTGTAGCTAATGGGAATTGAATTTTGTATGAAACTTTTTACGCAGTAAAGTACGACTTTACTGCGTAATCTTTTTTTTCACAATAAAGTTATAGAAACGGGGTTGTGTAATATATAAAAATGAATGTGTATTTTGTTGCTTTTTTACGTGCTTAAACCAATCATATAATTAATATGAAACTAGAGACATGTTGTACTCACGAATGGGAAGACTTCTGAAAAAGGAAACTAACATTCGTATCTGATGTTGTCTGCGTATTTTTACTGTTGAACTAAACTGTTAAACCGATGCTAAGAATCACTTCATTACTAAAGGAATTCCTTAAGTGAAATGATTAACATTTTCCTTTGGTTTTATCTGTATTTTTGTGTTTTTACAGATTCTAAAAATTTATTAATTTATCATCGAAAACGACACTACCTCCAAATAAGACAGCATAAATTGTATAATGATACTAGACTTTGCTTCGGCTTCGTCAGAAATGAAATCGTGACCTATAACGAAATCGAAATCGCAAACGGGACGTGGAGTAGAATCAAAAGCCGATAACGGGATGGTTTAAAATAGAGCACTCCGGGACCAAAATTAGACTCTAGTAGGTCAAGACTGGAATCGGATTATGAAGAGATCAGAATTGACAGCGGGTCCGGGAGCGAAAGCGGGTTCAGATTTGAAAGCTATTTCAATCGGACCTGGGTTCGGGAATAGAGAAAGATACTAGTGATCTCAAGAACGGGAGCGGCATCAGAATCGAAAACGGAATAGCGCTGAAGATCCCGATTAAGTATCGTAATCGGTCGATATGTAAGATGATGGAATTCATTCTGTTTACGCTGTCTTTTTGACAAGTAATTTTCAGACAGTTTGCAAAGTTGTATAAAAATATTTGCATGTAAATATTTATTCATGACAGCTACGTAACAAAGTAATGAATTCTATGTGTAATGCCATTATTAGACAGAGCTAGAAAATACAGGTATCAATTTCCATATTTTGTAATTTAAATGTATGTCTTATTAATTTTGTAATTGGCAACAGATAACGCTAATAGTGTAGTAATATTCTAATGAAAAATAGAAATAAATTGTCATGTATTTAGATAGTACCTACATGTACATACATACGTAGTACCTACACGTACAATTAGTATCTATTCTCTTATAATCTAAAAATAGTTGACTTTTAGGACATTTTAAAAGTAAGGAGTTTTCAATGGTGGCGTTAGTAACTAAACAACACATCGATGCATGCCTTATTAGTTTTGTAATTTAAGTTTTATTTTATAATCTTAGTGATATAATAAAATTTATAATTGATAATGTATTAAACATTGTTGTTTTATATTTTATTAAACATTTCGTCATGAAATAATAGATAGCCTAGCCATGAATTTAAATTACTATATTTAAATTCACATCTTTAGGTGCGATAGTTATTTCTTAAAATATACCACAAAAATTTACGGGTTGTGGTATAGTGTTATGGTTCGCTTCTCTCGTCCTAATCATTAATATATTTTTTTTTTTATTATAAGAGGTTTTAACCAGGTAATTCAATACGACATCAACAAAACAGTGCTGAGATTTGTGAAAACACTAATTACAATACGCGGATAAAAATTGTTTTAGAATTTCTCTACCGCAAGACTATTTTTCGTTTTTCTTTAATGAGAAATATAAAAGAAAAAAGCAATTTAAGTGTTCATGAGACGGAAACCACCAAAGCTGAGCGAGACATGAAAGCCATCACAAACTATATGCTGGGGGAATTTCATAAGGGAACCTTTTTATCGGCGGTTAGCCGTTTATTTAAAGGCCCCGAAAAATCTAATAACTGGATCAAAGGCTTATACATTTTTTTCCAAATTTCCTTGAACACGTACTGTACTTGGACATGGCTGAACTAAATATTTAGTACCATCACTAGGGTAATAACCTTTTCACTGTTTATTTATACATTTCAATTACTTTGTGATGTAGAAAATCACATGTAGAACATATACATGTATCTCCAATTTCGTAGTTATGTAATCGAACTCAACATGCCGGACCGCGAGTTCATGGCTCTGTACAGATTTCACACAGAAACATATGTTTTTCGAAGACTAAGTTTTACATAGACGTACGAAACTGGCACCCGAATCGAGGACCCACAGGTCATGGATTCATATTTGTGCATCATACCATAGTACCCGCCACCACCCCCAAATTATTGAGTGATCAAAATGAACGATAAAAAAGTAGCGGTAACAAATCTAGACGATGAATCACTAAAATTTTGATTAAACTACAAATCGATTACTAATTAATTTTAAAGTTTATTCTCTGTAACCTTAAATGAATATTGAAGTAATTGGAATTCTAAATAGTTACCAAATCAATTTTACATTTATCGGAGTGGAATCTGAAAATGAATTAATATAAATTTATGAAATATAGTCTTAATATACGTGTCGTATTGCTTTAAGGGAGTTGAACATTTTAAAACTGAATTTAACAAATTGCATTTGGTAAATTGACAATGAAAAATTTTAAAACCGTCTACGAAATACTTAGTATGACATCGATAAAACACACGTGTAATTATCGACAATTATCAGTCACCGCATGTTTATATGAGATTAGATGAGAGAAGCAAACGTAAGAGAGAAGAAGACGCGCTCAGAAAATATTAATTGCCTAAAAAAACAAATTAATTGACACCTGACTATAAATTGGTTAACAATAATGATAATGTAAACTCACGCCTATTTCTATCGTCTCCGCCTACCATAGGCAGAGACTATTGATTTCCACAAGGTACGATTTTTGCATACCTGTCTTGCCTCACTGACATCCAACAAATTTTCATTCAAGCTCGTCGGTTTCGGGCGTTTAAAATTTGGGCCTTTTTTAATATGTCACCAATATGGTCTGCATAAGATTTTCTAGAGTAACCCTTACCGACTTTTCCACAACACACATTCGCTCTATAGATTTGTTTCGTCAGTCTACTTTCATTCATCCTTTCCAGATGGCCAAACCCCCGCAACATACCTCTTTCTACTCCAGTCACTACATCTAATATAATATCACAATATCATCAAAGTATACGTTTCCCATCCCTAGGATGCTTTGTAATGCGCCTGAGGAAACGCTGGTATTTTATTCATCGTATGATCAAACGTCGGCATTGTCGAAATACCCAGAAGCGTTAAAATCGTAAGATCCAGTGATGCGGTATCCACTCGCTTGCCCAGCGCAGTGATTACAGCACACTGCTGTTTATGGGAATTTTTCATTATCATACTTCGAGACCGGTCGGCGATCGAGCGTCACAGACTTTCACGTATAATCTCAATATGAAATTTAATACGCGCACGTCCTTGCGGGCCCCTCATCTCCGCCGCAGGCAAACAGTTTGACAGAGGCTAGTCTATCACTAGAGTAAACAGTACGCACCGTAAAACCGATTGATTGATAGGACCGAGCCGGCGCGGCTTGTTTGCGAGGACGCGCAGCGAGGATATTCGCTATGGAGCCTTTATTGAGAAACATTATAATGCTTACGCCAACTTTTCTACATCATCCCTGGCTATCTCTATGTGATCTCCTGTCCTCCTTTTTTGAGGTATCTAAAAAAGCGTATCGGCGATTTATAAATAAGCTGTTTTTTGTTTGTGGAAACAAAAATATAGAATACTTTGAAAAATCTTAAAGATGTCCCTCACTGTGTAGAAAATAATATTGAAAATTCAACTTGGTTGAACAAATTTATCTAGTGATTCTGATTCTTAATTGAATAATTTTAGAAATACCCGCGAAAAGCACGCTTTCATTAAGTGTTTTGATGTTTTGGTTTAAACGAAAAAAATATTTTAATACGAGATAAGTATTATATTTAGCATTTTATGATTCTTTAGACCCATTGATTAAATAAACCCTTGTGTTTTGGCTTGAGGTTGAGTTTTACAAAAAAATAATAACTTATAGATGTAGGACCTTGACTATTCAATTCGAAATAGTTTTGGGTGGGTTTAGGCTATTTATTTTTTGATGTCCACGCACCTCACCAATTTATTTTTATTTGCTTTCATAACGTCCAGAAAAATGGATTTATAACCGCTATTTTTAAAAAAAGTTAAAAACAACGTAACTAATATATTAACTATTATCACATTTAAGTATTTTAACTTTTCGTATCTCATCATCCATGACAACAGGAGCATTTAAAATCACTCATAAATTATGTAATACTTAAAACAATATAAATTCTATCCAGTACTTTCCAAATTGTTAAGCGATCAATAGACAGAGATAGTCCTAAACGTTTCTATTTCCATTATAACAGGCATTAATTAAATATACACAACATACCCAATTACCATAACACATGCCGGTCTACCGCCCACATTTAATCAAAATAAAGTTATTGAGCACAAAATTAAATTTCTAGATAGTTTCCAATAGGTCAGCTTTAAAATATAACTTCACGTTCCTGTTAAACTCTGGAGTTTAATAAAAATATCTAAGCATTTAACATGTTCAAACTTTGTATTAATATTTTTACATAAGCGCATATTAGAATATTAAAATAAAGCTCGGTTAACGTGCTATCTATTTTATTAGATCTATTACCCAAAGAAACATAAAAACAATATTACTGATAAAAAAAATAGATAACGCTAAGCCAATGATTTTAATTTACTAAGACAGACTACCTTAACATTTGATAGTGAAATTTTTAATGTTCAACTTTTTAATTTCTCTGTAAACTAAAACACTTGATAAGAAAGAATGAAACCTTATTTTAATTTATTTTCTTTCACGTATTTTGCTCAATTCAACGATTCATTGTCACCGCTAAAAAACTTGTGGCAAAAAATAAAAAACTCTTCACTAAATTTGTACAAGAATATTAATGTTCGATCGCTGGATCCGAGCATTTTTTTTTCGGATATAAACGGTGCGATTAACCAAAAAAAAATCGTATCAAATGGGGCACTTACAAGATAATACATGAGCACAGACAGTACGTAGCAGAGAGAAATCGGCGCTACGATACCGTTCGGGGTGCCGTATTCAGATGTGCGCCCGGCGTATAATACGCTCATTACTGTCGGACGACATAAAACCGGCAAACGGCCGACGGCCGGCTAAACAACAAGCAATAAAAACTCCGACCGAAACACTGTGAGGCTGCGGCCGGCGCGCTGACGCAGCGAAAAAACTGGGTCGTGGCCAGTCACCGGCCGGGCCTTCGGGGGTCGACGCTAATTTTCAAACGAAGGTCCGAGACGAGCGAAGTGTAGCGTCTTAAATCCTATCGAACGAACGCCATTTCGTAATAGATTCGATCACGAATAAGATATATTATTTTAGACGTAAATATAAGTAGAAATAGGTGATTAATTCAATGCCGTCGTATGCAGACTATTTTTTTAAACATTTCGACGCGACGGTAAGTATATGCTTTTAGCCGACTACGATGAAACAAAGGATATTTTAGATAAATTATTAATATTTTAGCTAAATATAGATATTTTAGATAACAAAAGATATTTATCAATCGATAAACACCGATCCACTGAACATAACTTTTGGTAATTTGAAAATGATAAGTTGAATTATTTACATATTATTTATATATTAACTCACCATCAGTAGATACTAATACTCGGAGCTCAAATTTTTTCATGACATTTTCAATAAAATACGATAATATTGCATGTATCATATGTGAAGTAATTTATTATGAGCAAACATTAATAATTTTAACATAATTTTTTTAGATAATATACTATCACATAACAGTAATGGAAAAAACATCCTTTAATTAAGCGGTTTTTTTCATTGCAGCGAATGAGAGGGTATGCATTATCTTCGTTTATAGATCTTCTGATTATCGTATGGAAAGTCATAAGATTTGTTGAGAAAACATCGTAATATTATGCGTTTCGATACGAACAAGTTGTTGTAAATAGTAACAGCTAAGATGTCGCGCCACGCTACTTCTATTCATTGGCCTCATAAAGCTGACGTCATGTTCGGAATCGACATCATATTCATGCTTGGAATAGGTTATACGAAATGGATTAAAAAGTTTTTTTTGTGTGTATTTCCATTATTTCTCTATATTGTCTATCACAGCAACGAATGCTCTATTTACAAACAAGAATGATAATCCGGGATAATGCAATTTAATGCATATATACTATTTGAGCGTTTTTTTTATTAGTAAATTTCGAAGCAATTTTTTTCATAATTTCTAAACGAAATATACTTTATCATTTGTTTGTACAATAGATTTATCCATGATAAGTCGCTATGAAACATGAACACAGATTTTTGTAATATCAACCTATAGTTATATAATGTTTTTTATCATATTTTTATTTTACTTATAAACTCACCCAGAAGGGTGGGCAAAAGCCACAGATATGCATATCGTACGGTCTTTGTTACTGTCTCTTTTTGTTTCAATAACATCCGTCAATCGTTTCAGGTTTTGATCTCAACAAGAATTTATAAGTCATCGCTTGTCGATACATCCAATACATACATTTGCCCTATAGATTTGTTTTATCAGTCTACCTTCATTTATTCTTTCCAAATGACCAAGCAACCACTATATGACTTTTTCCACTCTAGATGCTAAAAATTCTTTTAAAACATAATGTTCTCCGATATTACTAAGTACTACACTCATTTGTTAAAGATACCGCGCACACACTCACTATGCAGAGATCGCATCTCCACTGTATTAATTATACTTTTAAGTTTCTTCTGTCACATCAACTTTCGATGTCATAAATAAGCGCGGGAATCAGATCTTAACTTTGGATTCTCAAATGCACTTATCGTGAAACACTTTCATTAACCATAGCCATAAGTAATGCCCCTGTTCACTTTATTTCCACCATTATACCGTCCTTACCAGATATATATCTTATTTACAGTAATTTGTAAGCTATTACCTGGATAGATAAAGTCTTTCACTTGTTCAACTCTCTCAATCTCTACTTATATATTTTTTAATTATGCTTTTCATTTTTCAAATACCATGAACTTGGTCTTGCTAACATTTACTTTCATGCCTTTTTTCTTTGTGGAGCTATTCATTTTACTTACCTTCTACAACATTTAGCACGCCAACGGCACATTTATTACTTGGCCAGCAGCATGTAGAAGGCATTTAACAGAGCTCAATCATTCTTAATCTTCTCTCATACATTTCAAGACAGGCAGACAGATATTTGCGATTAGGTTTATTGCAAAACCTATTGGTGACGCAACACATAATGTCTGACACCTATACTAATTAAATATACACTACAGTCAGTGTATATCTAATTTATTCCGGCATAAGCACTGGTCCTTGTATAAAAATTGCATCAGATCAGTGCCTCTAGCAATCTGCTATCACAACAGACATGTATAATGTCTTCTATAGAATTTTTTTTACCATTATATTACAAGCTTTTTATGGCTCTAAGAAAGTACAGAGAATCTTTTGATAAACCAGATACCAAAATTTCACTGAGTTATTTTGCAGAAAAAAAATTTTATCCGCACACGCTATCTCTTTTCAAAATCTTGCTTATATACCTCACACTCTATTTTCAGTGATATTTACAATTGTTTCCATTGTAACTTTTGCATACAGTTTGCCAATGATACTGAGGACAATAATAAACAAAGCGCTAATCCGCAAAACTGAGATAATTTTTTCCCTTCATTTACTTACTAAGCAGTGATGGCTCTGTTATTAAGAACATCGTCTCGAAATCAGAAGGTACCGGGTTCGATGCTGATCACGGATAAATTACCTAATAAGTTTGTAACTCAAGTCTAATTAATCCAATCGCTCAGTACCTCGAAATGCACTTTCAGCCATAGGTCACGGACGATGTCGTAGCGATGGCGACGACTGTCGTTAGCAATCGCCAATCGACAAAAAGATTGTAGGAGGGTATGCCTCGGCAGCATAACAAAGACCTTACATAATAAGAGGGGATACACTGAAGGCTTTGCACCGGTTATTAGGTATCCTACGACTTTTGCGGCCTTTGTCAAATAGCTGCTTTTATGCCTCCACTGTCCTTCAGCATCTATGACAGAAACTTGTCATGTCCCACAGATATCCTCACTTCCATAACATTTATTGCTTTCTTAATTTTCGATGATAATTTTATTTTCACTTTTTGTTACATATGTTTTGTTACCCTTTAAATCTTCAGTTGCAGTAGCATCGTTATCTATAATTACGTTCTCATTTGCAAAACACTCTTTAAATAATTCTTCCAGGGCTCTTTCACATGATTATTTTTCCTTTAATAGACATTCAGTATCGTTGGGACGACTCTGAATCACTATTAAAAATGATTTCTGAATCTCTTGACCATGTTCCAAAATTTTTTTTTACTCAGAAGCCATTTCATCATATACTATATTGTAATTTGTTGTGCACCCACTTAAATATCATTCGGGTAAAGTTTTAATGTCACATAGCTTCTATTAATTTTGTTTCAAAATATATTAAAACTTCTTTTTAATTCTTTCTAAAAAAAAATAAGCTTCATGTATCAGCGTATTTATAATACACAAAATGCTAACAAGCAAACGAAATATAAGGACACAATAACGAATGACTTAAGTTCCATTTTCATTCTTTATTTCTAATATAAAGTACTAATATTAAAAAGTATTGGAAAACTAAAGTCTTAATATTACTTTAAAATCAATACAGTCTCATAATTTTTACATTGTTTTACGGTTTTACAAATTAAAAAAATAGTGATTCAAAAACAAGAGCAATACACCTTCGTTTCTTACGGTTAACTTTAATACCTCCTCACGGAAATTTCTTAATCAACGACATTACCGCCCTCTACCGTCCATAAAAACGAATTTATGGACACTGTCATTAGATTTTATGGTGCTACATTGTATTTGTGTCATTGACCGAGCGTAATAATATGGATTTTATTATTAATTTCAAAATACATTTAGAGTTCCTACTTCTGAAAAGAGAAATCGTATTTAGTAATGTTTTAAAATTGTCCAAACATTCGAAATGTGTAACATTTTATACAGTATATGAAAATGGGCGAGCTCGACTTGCGAGATACTATACTCTTTTAGAATATAGGTGTGTAATAACAGCTTCCTCTGTTGTGTTCCATACAGCGAGTAAGAGTTCCAGTGGCCCATTTCTCTTTTCATCACTCTACTCCCTCCTATTTCCTAATCCTATGCAAGAGGTCAACAACGCGCTAGTGACTCCTTTAGAGTTGCGAGTGTGTATTGACGGCGGTGACCACCTCTGGTGGATCGCACGCGTGTTTTTTCCTCAAAAATAGTACTATATAAACGAGCGAAATAGTATATTCCAAATAATATATTCTCGAAAATAGTATATTTTCAAATTATTATGGATTTCAATAACTGTAATATTAATGTTTTCCATAGTTGTAATTTTTGTATTAATTCATTTGTTCCGAAAATAGTTGTAATGAATATTTTCTAAAATGAATAACTCAATTTACATATTTTTTTATAGTAAAATATAAAATTTGATGGAACTCATTTTAATGTTTTGAAATTTCAGTTACTTATATTATTTATATTTTATATTTTACCTCCATTTATTCATTCAAAACTATGATATTTCATATTAAATTTTTTTCTAAAGTTATTTTTACTAAATTTATCCATTTAAAGGCAAAATTATTTGATTTCGAAGAGCCTTAATTACATCTCAAGATATGAAACAAAAAAGTTGAATCGAAATAATATTTGCCGAAAATATCTAAAACAATATAATAAGTATAAAATATTCCAGACGACTTAACCTGGTACTAAATAACCTTTACCTTTTGCGTTATTATCCCGGAACATGAAAATCGTATTAAAAGGACGTCAACTCACTTCGGCAGTTAAAGTTTTAGTGATTGCCGTCGCTTTATAGTCTTCCTGATGACATCATTATTGCATGTCAATCGTTATGTTTTTTAAACTATCAAGTTCACAATGTAAAGGACTAAATGATTTTTATGTAAATATCTACTGAACATGCTAAACGCATGGTGATCGCCGGGCGCTGATGAAGTACGCTCGCTTTGCTCTTTCGAAACGCATCTTTTTACTGACTTCAAAGGAATGAGGAGGTTCCTAATTCAGTTCTATTGTTACACGATCACTTCGTCCATTATTAACCGATTTGGATTTTTTTTTAGGAAGAGGCATACTTCTCGATTGATCCCACTTTTTTGAAAATACATTTCTGATGATGAGGTCCTTAAGGAGTTGAGGAGTATCCCAAGCATTATAGGCAACCATATAGCGATTTTGTTTTCAGGTATAAGTCAAGCATTTGCATTTAGGTAGTACTATTTAGTGACTGATGAAGAAGACCATAGACGACCACTGGAACTTCTCAACGATAAGTATTTCACGGGCGACGATAAGACGTCTCAATTTAGATAGTTAATTATAAGAGAAATAAATGATTTTAACGAAAATGGTATAAATGATAAATAAATAAATAAAATATAAATAAATGAAACTCATCTGATGATAAAGTCAGGGTAGGCACTAGAACTCCTTAATAAAATAATGTATCCCAGCCGTGTTTCGGCTTATTGGCATTGTCATTGGCATTGGAATGTGTTTGACCAATCGTTTATTAATGCTAAGTATATCAATACATACACTCGTTTTAACGGACATTCCAAATGGGGTTTCCGGTTATTTTGTATATGCATGCTAATAAATGTATATAAAAGTTTTCTACATCGAATCTACACACTGTTGCTCGCGTATCTAAGATACATTTCTGTAGATTCTATTATTAATCACAATAATCATTGAAGTGATATATTTTGTGCGTCTAACTACTTCTATTTTCGATTTACCATAATATAAATACAGCTCATTACACAAAAAAGGTAGATAATTTGCACAAATATAAATGTCTATAGATATTAACGACAATGAGCTTACACAAATTACAGAAATAATGTATTTACAATTCGTTGGAAATATGTAATTTCGAATCTAACTTAAAAGTGTAGTATCTGGCCAACGGACCTTTGCTTGGCTGCTTTTGTGTTTCCCTCCCTACGGAATAACTTACTTAAATTCATTTCCAAGACCAGATATTTAGGCACATAATTCATAATACAAAATACTCACAATTTCATAAAAATTGTTAAGGAAGTTTCTGGGAAACTAATTGTAAGAATTAGTCGTGCAATAAAATTAGATACATTAGATTAGAATAGATACTACTTACTACAATTTATACCTATTATAATATCAATACTAATAGAATTCCACACTCTAAACTTCCTAGAACCTTAATCTTACTTTCAAGATCTATACAGAAAATTTTTTACTAGAGACAACACTCATTTAGATAAAGTTGGAAATCGAAACATAATGTAAACGCTAAATTTCATTGAAATCGTTAAAGCCATGTCAGAAATATGCAAATTAATATTTGAATCAAAAAACTCCTAAAAACACTCCAAAAAACAGTAACATTTCAAGTCGCAATCGACAACAGCAAATATTCGTTCGGGGGGACATTGACGCTTAGAATTTTTTTACTGAATTCACTTGATTTATATATTTTATAAATAGTTAATACATTTTAAAATCTCCGCACTAAGAGACACTACTAGGAAGATATTTACATAACGTGAAGTAACACGAAAACCGTTATTTAAAAACCAACTAACAAACAATGGATAATAAAAATATAATGAATAAAATATACGTAACATAGTAGAAGGGCCATCTACAAGTAAACGGCATTTTGAATATATTATATTCGATATTTATTGGCGATCCTATTGGAAAGCCATGGTAATACTGATAGTGTGTAAACAATTTTTATGGGAGAGACGGCCGCCGACGCGGACGCAAGCCCCTACGCGTCGGTAAGCAAATAATAAAATAATATTAAATAGTACTTCAAACTTAGCCGTTTTTATGTATTACTTTGATTCATGCTTTATTATTTTCTTATCCTTCAGTGATTGCATATTGTATATTTATTTTGTTTAATGAGTCCTTTTAAATAGTTACAAGGAACAATGCTACTCATACTTATTCGAGTTCTAAAACCGTTAATATACTTTACGCAAAGTGTATTCAAATACTTTAATAGTTTTTTCTTACAATATAGAAGGCGATTTTTCTCACCTATCCATTTCCTCAATCCAAGTCAGAAACACGATTCGGCTGTCTTAATGCTAACTGCTTTTCTCGATTCCGGTCTCTTGAAAAGATCTAAGGGTGTTTAAATATTAATGTTAATCAGCAAAAAGCCCAGTGCGCACCCGCAGACAAGATTAAGGCGACGACGCTCAATTTATATACAATTGGAATTTTTTCAGAGTTTAATTAAGAGTCACTCGAAAAAGAAGATCGGTTTAATGCGAGGAGAATATTCGTTTTTATTTGAACTTCTCTTAGAGACGATGTCTGAATTTGCAAATCGCATAAAAATTCACTTGCTTCTAAATTGTTTTTGATATTACCTCAAACGATTTCAATTAATTCGTATGAAACATGAGGAAAATCTTCGCCCATTTATCATTTCAAACGTTCCATTAATTCATATAATTTATTTAAGTTGTAATTTGTCAAATTTGAGGAAACTGGTTTTGTAATATACTAGTTAGTAGCTGCGGATTCGCCCGTGGAGACACTATATTGTTCTTTATCATTGATATTGATTCTACTCCACATCTGAATTTGATTCGAGTTACGATTTCAATTTTATAATGCATTGTTTTATGAAAATATTATTTTATAAAAAAAAGGTCGGACAGAGAATAATCCTGCTCGTGGTAACGATGATGGGAGGTCGCATGGTTTCCTATAACATATAGTAATATAACATGAACCGAGCGAGGGCTGCACCATCGTGACACTAGTGAGCCGGTGCTGTGAAGTGGGATTATGATCACAAAAACAAAAATAAAGATGAAATAAGAAAAATGTTCCTTAAAACATTTTTCTTATTTTTATATACTTATTTATTATATATTATATTATATACAACATTTATATACTTATATATAAATACAAATATTAAATAAGTGAATAATTTTTATAACAAATGAAATAAATATAAAGAAATAATAAAATGTAATAGGGTGCCGAGCGAACGAATTAAATACAAGCTGTTAGATTAAAACACATTAAAAATATTATATCTTTTATACAAAACAAAGTTATTAATAATTGTATCGAATGACAAACAAGAAATTGTTAAAACAAAATCCTTGAGACCAAAAATGTAAAACGTAACAAACTAAAGAAGAAATCAAAATAGGTAAGGACTACGAGTCTGTAGATTCTACTTATTGCAAATAAAAAAAAACTTAGCTCCACGCAGGTTTAGAGGTCGTCGCCGTCAGCCACCTGAACTGGCTCTCCGTGAGATCCGAAGATCCCTAAATCGAACGAGGGATGAGCCCGCCACCAACTTAAATAAGCATATTCTCATTAAGTTATACGACCTTATGCGCTATAACATAAGTGCACCATCATATTTTTTTCGCGTGCAAATTGTGGTTTAGTCGTACCTATTTAACTCTATTCGAAATATTGTTTTAGTCTTTTTATAAAACTGTATAAACATGTAATAGATAATCAAATGTATGACGACATTTGTAATTCAGATCAACACAGCACAATCAAATCCCAAAACTACAAATCCAAATTACCTTATTTTTATAGGTTATAATATAACACTTGAAATACGCCATAACGTTTAAAAAATTTACCTTTTTTTTTTATTAATTCCACTTTTTTTATTACCACTCTTTCTTAAAGCATTTATCCCCCAAAAAGAACGAGCAAGAAACTTGAGGATAGCTCTTTTCAAACGAATTAAATAGAAATACAACAATATAAAAAACTATTGCAGAAAAAAATTGTAGGTAGTCGAGTTCATAATGTCCATTTATCCTCTAAATATTCAGAGATTGTACGATACCCTTTTGTGCAAAGTGCTTGCTTAATTAACTTTAAATTTTGCAGGCGTCCATATCTCCATTATGAGGTAGCCAAGGAATTGAAGTAATCGATGTCGTGTCTGTCACAGGTGCTTGTTTGTGTGGGCTCAATATATGCTTACACAAGTCCCCGAAACCAAATTCCTACAATACACATCAAACGCTGAAATATTGTCTAACAGAGGGCCTGATTATGTTTTCATGTTTTGAGCTACAAATATTTTAGAGCTGCAATACAAAAGCCCTCCTCTTTTCTCCTACTCACCCTCTAAGAGCTAACTTTCCAAGAACACGAAAATAAACAGTTCGTACTTTCTATTCAAAAATTCAAACTATATTGATTTCTTGATGAAGAAACAGATAGGACATTTTCTCCATAAACTTTTCTATATTCCCGTACACTCTTTTATGGATTTTATATTTTAAGTGCGTGTATCCCAATGGATTGCACAACTATTGTCTATAATAGGTGTAAAAATGAAGTCAAAAGCTTTAGGAGCTTTTTATTTCGATAATACAAACGATGCGTTTATAACTTTAGGTTTTGCTTATGTATTCGATTTGCTATCAGAGATTGCATTTCATTCGTTTCAATTCCAAAATTATAGATATGTATTTCCGTTTCGTTGCGTATGCGTAACTAATTATATGTTACTAATTCAATTTAGTGACCAATAAAACGTTTTAAATTAATTACGTATGATATGGGTCACATAGAATTTAAAAATATTTCATAGGGAAGTACTATTTTTTTGTTAATTTTCTTATTTCCAATGATTGTTTGTAAATAAAAGTACAACCGGAAGCTTCTAGAATCAATTCAACATTTTTCCTAACCGATGCACCTTAGCGCAATACAAACAATTTCTTCTTCCTTCTACTCCTCTTAAGCGTGTGTGACATTAGGCCTCGCTCGTCAAGTCTAACCGAGTCCAGTCCGCGTCGCAATAAATCTCCAACGTCAAAAATATACGGGCGAAAGTTTTACGTGACAACGACTTTGAATGGTAAAATCATTTTAATGTGAATATTCATTCGTATAGTAGGAAGAAGGATGAAATAATAGTAACAATTTAAAACATTTATTTATACAAAGAATTATATTTAAAACATTAATTTATACAAAGAATCTCGCACTGAATTTCATATTAACAAAATTTTATTTTTACCTTTACATACGTATTTATATACAAATATACATACAATAACTTGCAATACATTTGCAAGCTATGCACTAATCTAGTGCTAGCGCGCGGCAGACCGATCATAGTTGAGTGGGAGAGAGACGCATTCGGCGGGCCTCTCTCGTTCGGTGACTCATCGTTACGTTACCGAGCGTTACACTTTTTCATAAGTGACTCCCAGCCGCAACCTAATTTAAGACGTTGTCACGTCAAAATATCACAAATATCAAGCAACACGGTATTTGTGAGGTATTTTTTTGACGATGAGTCTCGAGAGTCTCATTATTATCCGAAAATAGCTGCGATAAATCCACTCACCCGTCACCCATAACAGCATCAGAACTTTGATTGTCCTAAACGTGACACTTTTCCGGCGGCAGCTCCTCATCTTGCCGTCTTACTGCGACTCGCTGAGCTGTACACGGCGCTCGCACTGCGCGCGCGCGCCCGTTGGCATCGCACACGCGCACGCTTCACTCGCGCCACATCCTCGTCGGCTTTGACTCGTCACTTCCGGAATCGCGAGTCGATGGTACCTGCGAAAAAATAAATTACAATAGTTCAGTGTGCGACTGCAGCTTTTTCCTCGTTTCAAATAGTTGTATGAGCTTTCCGCGTCCCGAATTATGCCTTCGCGCTTTAATCATCGCTCAGTACTTACACAAGGAGAACTTAACAAGCAATCTAATACACTTTACGATCCATTGTATTAAATAGGATTTATGACTCCTACTAAATCGATCGTTACAAACTAAAGGGAAATCAAGAAACCATGAAAGCTCTTTTACATACAAAGAGACCCCCGACAGCTTGACTTTTAGAAGATGACCTTTTATAGAGGCGATATAAGTATATTTAGCGAATTTCCAAAAAATGGATCACCAAAAATATATATTTTAATATACACCGCTAGAAATAAATAAAATTACAATTTATTTCGTAGTATAAAAGGAACGCAGATACTTTGTTACTTTTTAATAACGGAAATTGTATTTCGTGTTCATTTCTGCCTTACGGATCATATTATTGAAAATGCTCTATTTAACGCGATACCGCGCTATACATTTTTTGTTAAAAGTCAAAATTAAATAATACAGGAACAATAGGAGCATTAACCGTCTAATAAAATCTTTGCCGGCGTACGGAAATATCTCCTAAACGAGCGACCATCGTCTGCTTCATAAAATTGTACATTCACTGTGTTACATGAACAAAACTGTCCCTTTGATTACCGAGTAGAAATGAGTGTTTAAAAGAGCGAATGTGCGAGTAACACCTTTTTTTTTTGAGAAAAATTATTCATTCTTTATTTCTTACAATATAAAATTGTGTGCTAAATAAAGCACCTTAGCATAATACGTGTTACTCTGCGCAAATAAATATTTGCGTTTGTATTTGATTTTACATTATCATTGTCTATTAAATTCCACATTTTTCAATTTTTATTTCTATTCCATTAGCCAGTCATTCAAATTGTCCAAAAAAATGTGCATATATTTTAAAGCATATTAAATTTTTGAAAGGACCGCCCGAAAAAGGACCCATTCTAGTTATCACGAAGGTTTTAACCAACAAAAGCCTTCTCGGACAAAGTTATCGCAGTTATCAGAGAGACAGGGCAGGCGGGTGAGTGATCGCGGCATGACCCGCCGCCGGCCGCGCCGCCGACAGGGGCGCCATGACGGATAACCTCTGAGGCTGCGGTTATTCGATGATAATGAAGACGTTTGTCCGTGGTGCACTGTTCTAAAAAATTACCATGGAAAATTGCCGGCGAATATTAGAAAGGAAAAATAACTTCCTAAATTATAAATGATTTTTCTGTTAACGACAAAAAAATTGTCAACCATAGATATACAATATAATATCGGTTTTTGTGCTTTACACTCATTTGTACAAACATTTTTGTCAAAGCAATAGATTGTGATGCGATTGGTTATGTATTTTAAAATGATCAGCATTTATGAAAAAACTAACAAAAAATATAGATTACATTTTACTTTTTATGTTAAACACGTGAATAGGAAAAAGTTTATGCGATAGCACGTTTGAAAAACCAGATCGCGATATTGTGTTGAGACAAGATTTTATCACCCCACAGCTGAAGTCCCTAGTGAGTCTTTTTATTTCAGATTAAAGACCTGGATCTAAAGACGTCCACGCCGGGGTCTACTAACGACCGTCGTCACCAATGCGATGACAGTATCTGGGAACGATGGTTCAACGTAGTGTCTGAGGTACAGAGCGAAGGGTTTTTATTTGACTTAAGTTAAGATCTCGTTGGAAAATTCACTTTTGATCAAGATCGAACCGTCACCATCTGGTTTCAAGGCGACGCTGTTGACGACGAAGCCACCACCAGAATGCGATGTATCAAGATAAAAGGAAAGTAAACACAGTTAATACAACTTTTATGATATCACAAAAGTTATCTTAACTCCAAACGCGACCCACTTCTTGTAGTCGGTGACTATAAACTGCCCTTATTAAATTAGAGCACTCAAGGCGCTCACAACATTCCTGACGTCACTACTCCTGTGCAACCGATCAATAGATATATGATTTATTTTATATCAACATTAAAATTGTACAGTTGAATAAATTACGAAATAACAACAATAGAATTCTAGATCTCTTTATTACAGACTTGGTGGACTACAAGATATCCTTTGCGCCATTACCCTTGGTGCCTTCCAGTGACATACATCCTCCTTTTTCGTCTTGATTTCTATTCAGGTTTATGTCCAAATTAACAGTCTCTCCCATAAACTTCATAATTTCAACCAGGAAAATTACGAAATAATAAAAATCTTAACTTTTAATGAAAATTGATTGACAGAGCTCCATGGACTATCCGCCGAAAATGCAGTGTCACGGTTCTATGGATGTATAAATAAACTTATAAAAAACATATACCTTTCATAAAACTTAAACTCCACTCTTTCCCCATAGGGTACACGCCTGCATCGATTCATATATTTGATAATAAAAAATTTGCTTAGATAAAATGGAAAAAAACCCTAAAATATATCTGACTATAAAGTGTTCTCTATATATAGAAGTAAGTTTAAGAAATAATCATATGAATGTTTTCGAGATTATTTGAATGTGGTTAGCGATAGTCTATGTAGTAACGATAATTATTTTTGAACGTATCAAATTTTAAAAAAAACATTTCTAAATCCCCAAAACTATATCATATAACAACAAATAAACCTCTGATTTTTTAGATATGTGTAACTTCTTTTCATCTTATTTCTATTCAGTTTTTGAACCGAATAATGTTTCATGTGATTGATGAGTCTTAGAACATCATATATAATGTTAATGAAGACCGTGACTTAAATATCCAAAATGTTTGGATATTTGTACTTAAGAAACTAAATAATCTTGATGTCATTAAAACATTTAGAGCAGATTACATACCTCCTGCTATATTCTGCAAATACAATGCTAATGCAATGCAAATGCGGCCCTATTAATATTGTACAATAAATATTTAAGAGATGGTGTGTTGTCGAATGAATAGAAAACATTCAACATAACTCCCGTACATAAAGGAGACTCAAAAAGTGAGGTCGAAAATCACTTACCTATATCTGTTTCAAATGTTTTATCGAAATTGTTTAAGCGTCAAATACATGAAATTATTCCAGAATAACATTGATTTGTTCAAAAAAGATCTACTACTACTAATTTACTAATTTATTAAATCCAAATATTTGAAGCCTCTTATAACCTCTTGTATTTCTTTTCATCATGTTTAATAATTATTTTATCTCATTAGCAAATCTCGCACATCGTCGTTTTTCAACCCAAATACAGAAATGAAAAAATTCGTTTAATGTTAACCAAACACGAAATTATTCAACCGCACGCCTACGAAATGACGTCAGTATGCATTATTTGATCGAATGGTATTTTCATTGTCCCGTCGTCCAGTCGCCACACGACGCTCGCCGCCCGCGCGTGTTCGACACCTACTTAAATCGAAGTGACGTCCGGCGCCGCGTCCGCGCACGACCGATAATGGCTTAATTATCGTAATCGAAATCAGCCCGTTTCATATTAATTGCAGTCGTCTTTTTTTGCGGAGTTGATGAACATTCGTTATTAATTAAGACGAGAGGAGCTCCGTGAAGTATGTCGATTTGAAATCGGACGTGTCAGCGGCTAATTTGAAATACAATAAGTATTCAATATTTATACGCATAAATAATGAAAACAAATTAATGTCTTTCAAAAACAATGAAAATGAAAGGAATACTAATAAACCATAAGCCGAAATTTAAAATTATATCGACCGTCGATTTTTCTTATAAATTTGACTGCAAAAGCCAACAAAGTCAGGTTTACGGATGCGCAAGAGCTGACGTCGATGGTGATCATTTTCCCTCGAAATTTTTTCAACAGTATTAATCTTTTTGTGAGAATCAAATCGATCCAGTTCTAAAAAATGATAATAAAAATATAAAATAGAATACCTGTACAATGGTCACTCATATAATTGCAACAAATATCGCATAACTTTTCTTTTTCTTAAAAAAAAGCAGATGAGTTTGTGTGGTAGTCAATAATACAACAACTAAAAGTTTGAAATTCTAGTGATTATAGGAAGAATTAAAAAATTCAGAAAACATCCATTGTAAATAACTGTTTCATTTGCGGTAAGTAATAAGAAACTACATGGCGTTTAAAACGATTCTGTCCACGAGTTTACTACTAAAATAGTTTGATTAGAAAATAGAACATCGAGCAAGAGCAAATATAAAACATTCAGGATTATCACATTACCTCAAAAATAAGAAAACTGATGTTCATATTCAAAAAGCTTACAAGGACAAGCGACGTGAAAACTGCTAGACTATTATACTACTGATTATGTCAGTCTATCATTATGTATGGTATTGTTGCATGCGGTATTGCACCTGAAACTATTTTAATGCAGAAACAAGTATATTGAAAATTATTTTCAACAAACCCAGACCATATCCTACCGAAATTCCGTATAAGGAAACTGAGATCCTTAATGTGCGACAACTGTTTATTATGTACGCGACTTTGAGATTTCACGAAACTGCAAAGAACACAATTACATAATATAACAGCAGATAGAATACAAAAAAACGCTTAAATGGCCAGTATCGACGACATCTTGTTTACTTGCACAGAGAACTTTTCGTTATTTTGAACCCATTCTACAAAGAAAAATAAATGAATGTCTAAAGCTTAGTAAATCATTGAAAATCCAGATAGATAAATTACAGGCAAAGACATTGCATTCAGTAGTAATGACATGAAAGTATACTGTTAAGAGGAAAAAAATAGAAGGAACATATCGGGCTATCGTACCAGCTTTAATTAAACTTTGCCTAGAGAATAAAAGAATGTAACACGCTAGCCGAGTACAGAGAGCGCTTAAAATCACTCATCAAGAGTGAAGCATTTATACAACAGCCTGTCGTTTAATAGTCAGAAAGAGAATTAAAATTAAGGAGGACACGGAAATTTTAAAAAAGGGAAAATTTTCTCTGCTGAGAAAACAAAAAGAAAAGTTAAGAATAAAATGGAAATAGCATATTTTGAAGAGTTAAGAAGAAAATCCTTTACAGTATGATAGAAACTGTATATAGATATAAAGAAATGTAAAGGCGATGTATAAGCGATAAAAATGACGTAGTTTGAGCCGTGCTTTAAGTTCAAACTAAATATTTAGGATGTCACCGTGTAAGAAAGATGTAAAAGTATGAAAAATACAATGTTGTGAATTCTACTTCATATTGTGCACATAACACCAGAAAATGGTCATTCGTACAGATATCAATGTAAGGCATTACGCGTTTTATTTTTATGTAATAAGATGAAATAAACTAAATTACAAAGTACGTAAGGACATTAAATAGGTTTATTAGGAATAAGTCACCTAGTACTAGTTGTCTGTAAAATACATTTTTACCTGGTATTTCGACGTTTTTTATAAGAAAGTTTGTTGTTAATTGTATTTTAAATTTATGTTGTTTATTGACTATATTCTGTCACACTATTTATATTACCCGCAATCAGCTTTTGGTAAATATTTTCAATGTACAGACATGACAATTCTACAATTTTTTTAGATTAAGTGCAAAATTTTAAATTTACAGCTTTGTCATAAGGAGTCGGATAAAGTTCTTTACGAAAATTTACGATTCATGTAGGTTGTTTTAGCACTAATCTCGATCATCCAATAATCGTTTATCCTACGTATCCGTACCCGGAACTTTCTGGAATCATATTTGAGTAAAAGAGTTCAGAAGGCTTGCATCTATAACACCACGTCATCCAAATCAATAATCGTTCAAATCCAAACCTATACTTTGCATGGGGGTACCACAGGAAAAATCCTTGGTCATTTTCTGTTTCCAGTCTCTATTGACAACTTATATATCCTTGTTGAGGATGTTCATCGAAATTACTGCAGACTTTTAATAACACCGAGATAATATATCTCCGTATTATTATCATGTACGATGCTAAAGATTTTGTATCATTCCAATAAAGAAGTCACCTTCCCTAAATCTTATTTCAGACTGAAGAACACGGAGAGCTTAAGGCCCAAAGCTCTCCATGCTGACCTAATGCATATTAAAACTATTGTCAGCTACACAGTTATTATCCAAAGACCTTCAGTTGAACGTACTCTCTGAGTTACAAAACGAGTGATTTAATTTAAGATAAAACTTTATCGTCCTTCTGCAACGAGGAGTTGAGTACGCTACCTTCGGAGTCGGTCATCATTAATCAGTTTTAGTAAAGAAATATCTAATGACTAGTATTGTGCTTCAATGTTGACCTGATGCTGGTTCGAAGTTGCCCACGTCTATTATTTCTGAAACGATGACAACATTACAGCTTAGAATATTTTTTTTTGATATTTCTTTAATTTGACTTCATTGATCGCGGTCGGTCACGTATGTTAATTATGATTCAAAGATTCACCATCACCGCTTTTTACAGATGTAGCTTATTGGTAACATATATACCTATTACATAATTACAAAAAATACCTTTTTGATTTGGTTGCGTGGGTTTCAATTAAAACGTGTTTATTAATTTAAGTATGTTGAACTACTAAAATTATTGATTTTCTTATAAAATTTGATAGATTGTTACAGAGTAGACAGAGAAAATAATGACTACAATCTCTCAAATTAATCATTTATTCTCCTCGTTCAAATCTCAGCAAACCCGTCACATGTGTATCATAGAATTCATTTTAAATTATTAAAAGTCCGATTAATTATATTTAATATTAAATTTATGAACGAAATTTAAAATATCAGTATTAAATCTACAGACTTGATATTTATCTTCACTGAACCGAAAAATCGCTTCAACAAGCCGATATTTCTGAAAAACATATTTGGGTTAAATTTCTGATTTATAAAATAATAATAACTCAACTACAAACATAGTCCAGAGTAGACCTTTTCAATGTCTGTCTATCTGTCCAATTGTCAGGACTCAAGGAAACAGCTAAATGGATTGTAATCAAATCTACATAGAGGTTTGATCTTGAGTAGGTATAAATTACTTTTTATATAAAATATATATATATATATATAAAGAAAAAAACGACCGGCATTGGGATCGACATTGAAATAGAGAGCAGAACTGAAATCGTAATTTAGAACGCGATCGGGATTCTAAGCAATCGTTGCTATATTTTAATTTACGTACAGCGAAATGGACGGGAAATGGCCATTCTATAATAAAGAATAGCTACCAATATAAAAGATTACACAATAATACTTGTCCGTAGTATTTTTTTTAAATGCTTTACTACTAGCTGTGCCCTACGATTTAATTTATAAGAAATCAAAACATTTATAAATAATTTAGAATACATCAGCACTGGCGATATATTTAGTATTTTAAGGTCGGTGTTTTTCGTATTCTATATACAAATTTAAGATAAATTATCATCATATTTTCTTTTCATTAAATTTTATTATAATATACGATGTTTCGTTCAAGAACGTAATGCTATTTTGTAGGTAATGACATAGTCCCATTGCTGTAGAAATTTTGGGACTTCTAATCAAAAAACTGCGACAAGTAGTTTTGACAGTCCTCTCTTGATGTTAACCTAACCTAACACTACCCTACTAAATCTGAGGGTGCAAGATCGAGGCTATATTGTGGATGCATTGACACTTCCCAAAAAAACTCTCTCAATATTTGCTGAGTGAATAAAGATGTAAATGGTCTGGTGTTATCATGGTGAAAAACCACACCCTTTCTGTTGATCAATTCTGTCCTTTTTTTTTTCTACTTATTGCTTGAGTCTCATCATTTTCTAGTAGTCGAGATCCGAGTTGATGTTTTTTCCCCGGCGGTGAAAGCTCATAACGAATAATCCTCTTCCAATCTCACCATACACATAGCATCAACTTATTGCGAGTTAATCTAGGTTTTGTTATTGTCTGTGGAGTTTTCTTGGCTTTTTACCATAATTTTTTTTGCACATTCTTGTCGCATGTAAACCATTTTTTATTACTACTGATCAATAATTTCAAAAACGGTTCAATTTCATTATGATTCAATAGAAAATCGCAAATGATTACACGATTCATTAGATTTCTTTCAGTGAGCTCGTATGAGATCAAGGATCTAGTTTTTTGCATATCCAGCTTCTTAAAATAGGTCAAAACTATTTTGTAGTCCATTCCATGCTTTTCGGCTATGTTATTAGAACTAATATGCTGATCTTGTTCTACTTTTTCCAAAATGGCATCGACTTTATCCGCAATAGGTCACCCAGAGCGAGATTCATCTTTGACATTAAAATTACCAGAGTGAAAAAGTTGGTTCCAGTTTTGTGCTACTCTTACCGACACTGCATTAGGTCTATTAACATCAAAATTTTTTTTTGTAACTCGTGTCGTATCTTTTTCCTTTTTTATAATGAAACTTTGAAATATATCAAATTACTACGTTCGATTCACTCATTTTGGTGTACAAAAACAATAAGAAAACAGAGGGACACTATATTTACGTTTTTTTTTCCTTTTAAAATGTGATCTTTTTAATGGCATCAAAACTGGGCAGATACAAGCAGCACAACCAAAGAGATATTACTGCAAATTTTTACTTATAAAAGACGAAATAACTTTTTCCGCAACCTAATATTACGTTAAAAATTTAGTGACCTAAGGTTACATCATAGAATTATGGAAGTACCGATCTTTAATTTCAAGGAATATACCCCCGCATTCACACAATGATGCAATGAATTCGTTCATCTCTTTTACCACCCGACAACGCTATCGACCATGATTCCGCTCTCCATCCCACTTTCGATTCTGGTTCTGGTTTCGATTTAAATCACGGTTTTACTTTTGATTAAATTCCAATAAATTGCTCTTACTAAAACTGAAAAGAATAGTACTGTTTCTATTTCTTTTTTTTTTTGTTATTGCCCCCGCTCTAAGTACCGATATTGATTCTACTTTGTAATTCCCGGACCAATATTGCTATTAACCCTCTCTTAACTATTGCTGTTAACAATGATCTATCACCCCAACTAATGAATTTATTTTAAGTTTACTGTGAGAAAGTTTTTATGAGTCACAACCAATATATTATTATTACTTATAAGCTATATTACTGTCAAGTTTAAGCCAAATGGTTCCGGAAACTAAATGTCCAGCGTTAATGCGTGACAAACATTCACATTTATAATATAGTAAAGTTAAACGATATCTTCTACGTCTCAAAAATATTCGACTATAACTTCCTTTATCAAAGTATATGTATGGCGGCATTAGCCTTCTGTCTCTCGGCCTATCAGATCTATCTTTCCTCCTTCACCATCAACTTGTACATAACTTAATGAAAGGAATATTTTTATTACATAAATGTGACTTTTGTTGGTTAAATATATGTATTAATATTAGTAAAGCACATTGTGTTGAGGAGTATAATATAGAAGTGTGTAAGACCGACATTTTCATACAATATTGTTATAAGTATTAAACGGTATAGTCCAATAAATTTTTAAATATTTTTTAATCTTCTTCAGTAAACAGGCTATGATATACAAAAAGAGGTTACAAATTTGATCGGAAGCTCCAAAAATTTTGCGCTGATAGCTTTTCTCAAAAATTGTGCAAAAAGAATTTTTGAAATCTCACTGGTAGTTCTATAAATAAACAAACTATTCGACTTTATATATTAGAATAGATATAATTAAATCGTCACATTTGAAAGACATTCTTTTAACTTGAAACATCAAATGTTATTGGTATCCTCAAAATAGTTTCATACATTTATCAAGATCGTGGAATTCTGCGACGAATGTCTCTTTTGTCCCGAGATGCTATCGTTTACAGAGACTACATCAATGCGTAGAAGCAAACGATACCCAAGCATCTACAGAAGTACTCATCTAACCCGGCCGAGATCAGATGGATCCGTCGGCGGTCGTGATCCGTCTTGCGGCAGTCCGGCCGTCTTCGGTCTGCGGCGGCGGGGGGCGGGGTCTCATGCGGACGCGCACGGCCCTCCGCCCGACCGGGTTAATTAAACCGCTCCGATGCCGCGCCGGGCCCGGCCCAACCCCGTCGCCCCGGGGCATTTTTCAATTGATACACGGCCGCAACTCGCGACCGGAGATTTATGAAGAAGCTTCGGATAATATGAAGTGATTCCGGCTGTCCCCCTCTGAAATATTGAACCGATAACAATTTTTATCTCGCATTATCCGCCGGACCTTTTATCGGGAACGATGTACGGGATTAAAGAGAGCCTTCGCAGATGTTCCGTTTTTCTCTGTCTGTCGCTCTCTCCTTCTCTCTCTCTCTCTCTCGCGTTCGGAATTCGCTCCGTCGAATTTAAAACGGAACCGAGTCCATTAGTTCGATTATGTGTACATTCTTGATGGGAAGTGCACTTTCTATGAATTATTAATTCCATTAGAGTCTGGCGAACATGTTTTATAGACTGTACCTCGAGGATCGAATATTTATTTGGCAAAAAAATATGATATGCAGAAAGAAGATACTTTTATTAGAATTTAATGCAGTGGTTCGGATGTTTATAATGTACTAAAAATCGCTAGAGAATAACATTTATAAACGTTGTAATAATGGATACGTGTGTTTCTAAGGTGGAAGAGATAACTACTATTTGATCTTTCTGTAAAAAAAAAATGTCGTTATTAAAACATATGGCACTTGTACCAGACTATAGAGGCAATTTTGTTAAACATAAAAGTCAGTATGGACTGGTGAATCTATTTCAAAAACATCCAAAACATGACGATTTATTAATACAACTGGAGTATTTATAGATTCACAACAGTTTGAGAAATCTCATTGTCCTTCAATACCGACTCCCAACTTCGTTATACATTTAGCTTACTTCTCGTTTAACTTGAATTTCTCTTTGCATGTAAAATTTCATATTTGTTGCACACATTTTCTGGGCATCTTGCGGCACTGATCGAAATCGTATCGTAACATAACAAAAAAGCGTGACACCCCCCCCGTCCATGAGACTTTCTCTGTCTCTTTTGAAATTTATTATTTAGTATTTTTTATATAATTTGTTATTCATTATTTCATATCTATTATTTATTTTTAATGAAGCAATATTTTTCCTAAAATATTACAATAAATGATTTTTTTTGGTTTATTCCCTACTTTATATTATTGTACTTAAAACAAATTATAATGTATAATATATTATTACAAGCAAACGTCAAATATTGCCGATTTGTAAATATTAATTTGATCGTTTAACAGGTTTTTATTACCATTTGTTTCAAAATGCCTGCCGCTTCTAAAACATTCTATTTTAACAACAACGAGGAGTGTATTCGAGAACGAACTTGGCAGTAACATGCCACTGCATATAGTAGGCAAGCGTCTGATAATGAATTAAAGCGAAATAGAGCAGAAGAAAAGCATCTGAGTAAAACCTTACACAATACACTAGTCACAGCAACGTTTCATAAACACAGAACGTATTCGCATCAGACGTACAGTCAGCCGCCAACTGCGAGCCTACTCCGCGCGACTCCCGGGAGACTACGCTGAGCGTAATGACGTATTGTTGGACGATTGTGCACGCCAATTTGAAAATATGTGGAACGCGGTAAAAATGCTACATTCGCGAGTATTCTGCGAGAGTCTGCACGGTTAATGTGCGCGCGCGCCTTCACCTTAACGTTTAAAACTAAAATATTGATGTGGTTCATCATTGCGCTTATTTAATATAGTCATTTGATGTATTTATAGGAACTACGAAACAGTCAAAGGACCCAAAAAAATGAGTAGTTTATTTTAACTTAAATAGAATTAATTCGCTGAAGTAAATTTTGATTTTTTTTAATAAATCTAATACTCTTGTCTATCTAACGACTGAGAAAAAAAAATTAAAAGGTACTCATATTATATACTTAGATATTCTTAGATTTTTCCAAAATAAGTATTAAGTTAGTATCATCCAAAATGTATCAGCACGTCTATAAGCAATCATTTAATGTCATTGTCAATTGAAAAATGAAAATGGATGAAATATTAAAATAATTCATAAAACTTTACGCCGCATGTTCAGATTCTCTACATTAATACCACTTCCATAATACAAATATTCATTGTTTCTGTTTGCAATAACACCAACTGAAAACTGCTGTGTCTGCCTTTCGCTGTGGATTTGTTCACCTATTTCATTTTATGGCAATAGATTCTTATCAATATCAACCAGATTTATTTCGAAAACTCTACGAATAAAATTTATTATATGAAAAATTTATTCATAGAATTTTATTCATGAAGTTGATTCCTATAATAAACCAATATATATTTTATATAATTTTTTCGTAATTAATCAAAATACTTAATTTATTCTGTTTTATTATTTTGAATATTTTCTTTAATTTTTTTTAATTTTCCTTTTCTGTTTAATTTGTATCACTCTTGGTCGCGTTACCATGAACCACTTAAGCCTTGTGTTTATTGTACAAGATCGTTTTGATGTTTTTAATTGCATCCTTTATTTATGTTTTACTATTTTTGTAAAATACTTGAACATATTAGTGTTCTTTTAGACCTTTAATTCTTGTATATTGATGTTAAGTAAGTGATATGCATTTTTATTTTTTTCTCAGTTTTCGAAGAATTGGAAATCTCTTTGAAAGCTGTTCTATAGTTTTCTTGCCAGACTACAATCAGACAAAATATTATATCCTGTACCATAAACTTTCATAAACACGGGAGTTCCGTTGGCGTTTGACCAGAGCTTTGCCCAGCCAAGCGGCCGAACAGCCGACGACCGATCGCTTTTTATATGTTCATTGGCCCTGGTACACAAAACCAGTTCACGATCTTTTTTACAGCAATTTCGAGGGGCAAACTAACCTGCAAGCCTTTAGACAGGAGATGATCACCGTCACCTCAGAAGGGTCACCGGTGTGTGACTGACCTCTCGGGTAGGAATAAAATATTTAACGAATAGACAAGTAGAATGATAGAAGGGTAAGTAGAACAACTGAAATGGATCGGGTCATCGGAAGTTTCACTAATCGAACGAAGCGCAACAGCAGAAGTTGTTACTTAACGTCTATATTCTGTGAGAGTGTGGTACCGCACCGGTCGAGCCAGCCCATTTTTATCCTGTAGTCAAATTGATCGCAGCATAGTTCTACCATTACCGATGATATCTAATACATATCGTTGGCTTTCTTCAGCACAAAACCATGACCGAAATGCACCGCCCGAACAAACAGATAGAGAGACAAATTCATCGATGCGGCGTGTTTAATGCGAGCGGTGGAAAGCGAAACGCACTCGGCACGACGTTCGGGCGCTCCGTCACGTACGCCCCCCGTGGAAACTCCGCAGTAGATTATCAAACATACAAACTTACCCCAAACAACGCGGGCGATTCCTCCCCAAAAGTACGCGTGCAAATATTTCAGAGCGCGACGCGGGCGCCGCCGATAGCGCCCGGGTTAATTCGTTTCGCTGCAACTGTACCGTCGGATCCGCCGCCGCGCGCGCGATAAATCCGCGCGCGGGCAGGTGAGATTGCACGCGACATTATCTCCGCGCTTATTTCAGTCTACGTGCAAATTTAAGCCGAAATTTACTATTGCATCGCGCGCGCGCGCGACTTTTAATATATGTCGCCGGTTTTTGGCCAGCGGCTGACATTCAAATGAAGCATTGCTTATTTTTCAGCAAAACTGGAGCGTGAAATATGAAAAGCGCACGAATCTTAGCCCTTGATATCAAATATAGTTCAACATCAAAATTTGAAAGATATGTACTTGTGGAAACAGGTTAAAATATATTATGTAAAGTTGAATATCTCTAATGATTGACAGTTTAATCTCTTTTAAGTGTTTTCTTGATCTATTATTCGCTACATACTGATGCAACGGCTAATTAGCCATCACGATTTTGGATTCTTTTTATCCAAACTCATCACATTTGGTTAATTAATTTTCGTCCAAATTATTTCATCTCTACATTAATATTTTATCTTATTTTTCTTTGAATCATTATTCAACTTAAAAATTTTAGCACGATTCATAATGCGAAACATTTGAGATTGCTTTACAATAGAAAAATAATTTTCGTCTCTTACCAGCAACTATTTCTGTCGCTGTACTTTCGTTAGTACAAGGAAAATTTGCATACCGCAACTACAGATAATTTAACCTTGATTGATAATTTAAAGCTTGATTCTATCAGCTTCAAATAATGATTTAATGTTATAGAAATGAAAAAAAAACATCAAATCCATCGTTTGTGGAAAAAGTCCTTAATTTCGCCATTTTTGATTAGCTTTAGGATTACAGAAAGTGGTTTTTAATGGAAAATGGCTATCTAATTCTGTGTCGTTACATTATAAATAATAAAATAATTTCAGAAAACAAGAGAATATTTACAAATAATATTTTTGTGGCGATATCTAAGAGAAAGTAAATATATCTATTAGTTATTCGTCTGTTTCAAATAGATTGTATTGCAATAATTTACTGTATATGACACTTTTCAATTTTTTATTGTTTTTATCAAAATTTAAATGAACTTTATAAGGCATGCACTTTTCAACTTTTAATTTACTCATTTAAACTTGCCGATATAAAAGATACAATTTAACATTTTCTCTTTAATTTTTAACGTCTTTTGGCCTCATCAGCAGTGAGGCCTCCGACCAGTGGACGCCAATTGGCCGAAACGAGAAAACGAGACAGCGAAATTGGTTCTGATACCGGCTATGAAATAAACATTGATTTTCTTCTTATTCTTCTTCAGTCACGTATTTGATGTATCATCACATGGGAGATATCAGAGAAGATATAACTAAATACGGACCTGTTAGAGCCGCAAGGCGACGTAAGCGTACCCTACCACGTAAGCCGAACACCGGTTGACGCTAAACGTTTTCGCTGATGACCTTTGCCGCCGTGACACGAAACTGAGGTCACGGCTCAACCACCGAACAACCTACGAAAATAATAATCTAATTCGAGCGAGCCGGTTCCCATCGAAGGAGCCGACACATCGTTTTTTTTATAAAGGAAGCTCGACACGTTCGCTAAACGGGGCGCGCATCCTCGTTAGACCCCTTGAATGCGGTCATCGGCGACGTATCGGCCGGCGTCGAATTCCACTCCGGCCGCCCTCCTGCGGTAGGGCTAACTGCGATAAAATCAAATGGAATAACCCTTGTACAGATTTCATACTGATTTTCATTGTGATGTTTATTTTGGTATTCCATATTGAAAATTCATTATAAATTATATCTATGCTCGTTGCATAGTTCATACACAAAATTATTAAACTTCCAATACTACGTACTATAATTCATGTATAAAGTCTTGGTTATCCTCCTGAAGCTTCAAATTTTTCCATAATTCTTTATCAGATTATTGACTTGAACCCAAGCTCTCCACGGGATGCAGTGGGTCGGTAGCTATCAATGACAAATGTCACCTGTTTAATAAACACCGCGATAACATTCAGGACCAACAGATTCTGTTTGTCCAAAATAATAAGTCAGTGTTTTGGTTCGAAAGACGATGAGAAATATGTTATTTTACTTTGGTACACCAGTCAAGCAGAGAATTGGTCTCTGCTTGACTCAACTCATTAACCATAGAAAATGTATGGTGTTCCTTGTACATTTCATATCACAATTTTAAATATATTCTAACATAGGGCACGAAACATATGTATTTGGTTCAAATCATTTTCTAAAATAAATCATTCGTTATCAGATTTAAACCAGCAGTAATGTATTTTTTAAAAAACGCATTCATCGCTTACAGCTTGAAGCATTTAGTTTGAATTGTTGCATATACCTTATCGCTGCACTAATCATGCACCTGTAATCTCATTCCATGCATCTCACAAATTGAGACTGGATATTTCTGATGTCTAGAAACGTAAACTAGTTATCCCTCAATGAACGCGGCCGGTGGTATGTATAAATAAATTTTCGTCGTTGTTCGCAAGACAAAACGTGATTGTGATCAGGCACTCACATGAGTTGAAACATAATATAATAATATATATTAATAACATACAATAATATATATATATGAATAACATATAATAATATATATTAGTAACATATAATAATGAGTATACAAATAATTCTCCTAATACGCTTTCGTTTTCTATTATTTCAATAACGGGTCAATGTCAGGTTACGGTTTCATGGAGCAGTTATGCAGGACATTAAATTATAATATTATGATAATTGTTATGATACTAAGTTATAACGTTATCACCATTCTACGTATGAAGAACGTGTGAAACCGCACGTCGGAAGCGGAAAGCGGTCGCGGTTATCGTATGGCAAATTAATGTACGCGAAAAGCGCTACGGCGCCTGCGCGCCCAAATGAACGCGTGCTCAATTATCTGAATGAATTCAAAATCGAAGAGTTCGTAAATTATAGAAATACCCATGCATCACGAGCAGCCGTAGCTGAGTGGTCAGAGGGCCGCTTTTGACCTGGAAGGTACTAAATTCCATTCCTAACCACGACGTCCGAATTGAGCAACGTGTTCTTAACTTGATTGAAATTAAAACCTTTCATTTCGTATCCCCAAAAACACGTTAAGCTGCAGACTTCAAATTAATCTGTCCTAGGCCAACATGGAGAGCTTAAAGCACAAGCCCGATCAGGCTAAAATTAAAAATAAATTACATCGGGGGTATACCTCAGCAATGGAACGATATAAATCGGACATAAAAACAATAATACATTTTTCTAAGTCATTTCTACATTTCGATTACAATAATATTTTATTTCCATAGATACGAATATCAAGTCTACTTTCTATTCTCATAACAACTTGTGATTTATTTTATATAGTTATGATAAAAATCCATATCACATATTGAGTTCTATGTAAAGTTTTACGAAATGAACTATTACGTAGACTCTACTTACCTGTATAATTACGAGCACTCAGTTATAGCCATGAAAATAAGATTTATCTATATAGGGTAAAAAAACCGAACCCTTATATGATCACTGGTATGTCTGTCCGTCTGTCACGGCCAATTCGCTCTGAGATTCAGAGCGCTCTGGACCGATTAAATTAAATTTTGGTGCAGATATATTTATGTGGCCCAGATGCGGACAAGTCACAAAAATAAATAAATTTATTAAATACGAAGGTCACTTTTATAATTATAAAACAAAACTTTTAATAAAGATTAAAAAATATATATAAAAAGGGGCAAATTAAAAAATTTTAATAAAAATATCAAACTGTACCGTATGACATATCAAATAAAAGCGCTTATTGTGTAAGGGGCTCCAATATATTTTTTATAAGTTGAGAGAATATTATTTTACAGTTATTCAATAAAATATACGAAAGTTAATCGTTCTTTCCTTATCTTCGAAAGTACTGCACTTAAAAATTTGAAAAAATTAGAAAGAATAATTCTTTACTTTCAGATTACATAAAAGTCTATAGGATTTATTAAATCTATAAGACCGCTCGCTCCGTTTCGGTTCGTTTCAATATCCAGTACAAATTGACGTACTGAGTATATACTCAAGGGTATCAATTTATTAATATTATTTTTCTATATTGTAAAAGGAGTAATAAACTTAGCGTCAAACTTAGAGTGATCCTAGTGCAAACCCAAGAAAAATAAAAAATTAAAGGCGACCAAGTGTGATTGGGGCTCATGTTGAGAATGTGCAGAATAATAATATTGAACAGAATAATTTTATTGTAGTATGGAACCATCTGTGCGGGAGCTGAACTCGCACTTGGCCTGGTTTTTTAATCCAGTGTACATTTGATATTTGAAATAATTACTTTGATTTTCGTTAGTGTATAAATTTATTAATATTACAAAATGGAAAGCTAACTTGAGCTTATTATGTGCATCCATTAATTCCTCATTAATATTTTTTAGCCTCCTTCATTTTCAAGGTTCAGTCGATGTTTTTACCAATCACAACGCACGTGGCACAGGCACACACACACACACACACACACACGAACTATATATATATATATATATAAAACAATTTATTTCGCTTTTGTAATCAGGGAGCATTGTTACACTACCGGCTAAGTTTCATCATCTTAGCTCACCCAAGACAATACGTAATTCGGATAAGGGGGCTTTTCTAAAGAATTCACTTTTCTAAAGATTTCACTTCTCCTTTACAACTGTAAAAGGAACAAAGTCAGTAGTCTCTTCATCACAAAGGATAATAAGATTTAGAGACTAGTTAACAACAAATTTTAATAACAATTTTAATGTCTTTTTTAAATATTACGTTCAAGAATGACAACTTATAAATCAATTTTTTACGGTTAAGGGATGGTCCAACTTATTGTTAGTTTTAATATTCATCAATGCATGGAATTATTTATTTAAATATGATTTGTTTTGTTTCATATGATTAAAAAAAAAACACTATGCAATAGAAAACTTTTTTTTATGACTTATAATTTGGAATAACGCCGATTTTTAATTTTGTAATAAATTTCAAAGCTACAATTTCTATCAAAAATTCCCTTATTTTCGTGATTGTTTTTAAACATGGCAGTCCTAGCCATGTTTAATAGAGGTTACACAGCACATGAATATGAAACACAAATGTACTTCTCGAACACCGCTTTTATGATTTGTTATATTTTATTCATTAAGGTTCTACACCCAAAATACTTTATTCTGAGCCTACGCCTATCAGTCCAGTCATCATAGTGTATTTTATCTACCTTTCCTGTACTATATCTTTTGAACCAATAGTCGGTCAAAATTTTTACAGAATATGTTATGTTGTAACAGCATTCTAACAAATATTTAAAAGAAACTTAAAAAAAATAGAGATTTTTGTACTAGAAATGACATTTTATAAATTTCTTTCATTTTTATTCCATCATAAGAACGCTAATACATTCATTCAAGCGTCAAGGTTAGTATGTTTATAACGCAAACTATAAAGTAAATTAACATAAACATTTTTTGTTGTAAATATAAATTTATTGTGTGGTAAACCTATAAAACCCATAAACCTATAAATTCTTAAGATCAACCAAATGTATTGCTTCTAATCTATTAGTTTTTCCTTTTTCCAGAGCAAGTACGATCATCGCATCATCTCTGTCGTCGTAATGAAACGGTCTTCAAATCTATAATTCGAAAAGCCTGTATCAACCGAGTGGTCATGTCAAAGCGCCTTCGGAGTTTCTAATTCGTCGCTTCTGAAAATCGCATCTCGAGTCAGTGTTGTGAGTTCGCGTTGCGTGTCACCGCAGTCTTTAGAGTTTTATGCCTAGAACATACCGACGCGATTTAATTGCTAAGCGTCCGTCCATCCTTTCGTCCATCTACTCCACTTTTAAAAGACCTCCTGAACCGTAATAGGTGACCGGATATTTCTACAGAATATTTTATTTTGACACGGATGTGTCATGTTTTCGTTTTTAATAGCGGTCATTTCATGAACAGAAGTTTATGCAGGCGCCATCTGTTGGTGCATATTTTAATTTGTCATTTTTATCAAAGTTTCGATATTCTCAAATGATGAAGAAAATTCTGCCCGCAATGGAACGCGACATGATACGCGAATTATCTTAAGTGGAATTTTCAACTCCGACGTATACAAGAATGAAACATTGCGCAGTTTCATGGAATACTATTACATACTTTATCGAAATTTATGTGTGTGGTTGAAATTGACTGCGGCTCCAACTTGCATTGAGCCTGCTTTGGACCTGTATGAGCACAAGATATATAATCACTTAATTTAATTACCAAGTGCCAAACTTCAAAGATCGAAGACTTTCACGGGTTACACAGAGTGACACGCCATCTAACGGAGTAGTGCCGGCACCGCGCGACACCCGACCGGCCCATATATCATTCGGCGCGCTCCACCTCTATAGCCATTTTTCATGTAACTCCTCTTTATCGGAGCAAAGTCGGGCGACGCCGGCGCACCCGACTCGAAAAGTGAATTTCCGAGCGTGAAAGTTTTCGCATTTTATTTTTCCGTTACACGACTCCGACCGCCGCCCCGTCCGCGGGCGCTCCGAGGGACCCGATTCCTTCGAATTATCTCGTTAGTCCATAATTTTATAGCCAAAATGTTGATGCGCAAAAAAATTAACGGCCATATTTTACGAGACATCGAATATTATATAACGATAGTCCAAGCACAGCAATATATTACGGAGTACCATTATACGAAGGGCGTTCAATATAAAGCCAGAATGAGGTACAATTTCTTTGGAACAAAAAAAGTAAATACTGGCTGTTAAAACCGAAATATTGATTAGATTTTAAAGAAGGAATTAATTTTCATATCTTTTAATTTTTAAAGATATTAAAATTATTTCCTTCTTTATTACTTGTTATGTTATTAAGTATCTGTGCTCGATAAATTTTCACTACGGAACGACTTAATCAAGACTTGCGAGATACTTTTACAGTAAACGCTCTACTGTATTTTACAATCACCCTATGGTGCGTCAAGTTTAGGCGTAGAAAAACATCCACCAAAGATGACCTTTGCTCGGATCGCGAAACAACGATAGTGCAGTGACCTAAGAAACAAAAAAAAAAGAAATTGTCTTAGTAAATCGTAGTATCACGATGCATTTTATAAATAAAGATCCAAAAATTTCGACTAGTAATATGCACAATATTTGACAAGAACGTTTGGGGATAATGAGAATATCATAGTAATATGTAGTAATATCATAGTAACATAACAACGGCTCATAGGTTCTCCATCGCTCCGGTAGTAATTCGAGATGCAAGCTTCGAACTACTTGAGCATCTTCCCTAAACACTCGACCTTGCCTTTAGTAATTTCTATCTATTATATTTAGAAGGTTGAAGAATTATCTGAAAGGACAGATATTCGAAGATGATGAAGTAGTAGTCGCTGCAGTACAGGAATTCTTAGACGTTCAGGATGAAAAGGTTTTTAAGAAAGAAATATTTTAAGCTTAGGATGAAGATATACCAAGTATATTATGCTATAAGGCAACTATGTCGAAAAATGAAATAAAATTTAATAAAAGTTACCGGCAACATGCTCATTCGCATTTTTATTGAAGGCCCCTCGAATTGTATTGAAACTGCAGGTTCTACTATATTACTCTTAATTTTTGTACATGCATCTAAATATAAAACATTACAAAAGCCAAATATGACTGAAAGCATTTCAAATATAATATATTATCTTGATTTTATTTCACGAATTTTCCATTTATCAATATCGTACGTAAATATTCCACCAACGGCTTTGAAACATAAATTTACAAAATAAATTTATATTTTCATAGATTTCAGTTGGTCAGAATGTAATAACAGATGTCAGCTCTTCATTTTTATCACAACTCTAAACAAACAATTTACATATGGCATGACTAGATCTCTAGAACTCTATGTTAGCATAATAGATGATCACATAACTGACAAACTTTCGTACAATTGCCTTACTAGCATCACATACAAAATACTGGACTGGAATACAACAAAAGCATAATACATTTAGCAGGAGATGGGTCGAACAGAGTAAACTATAAATAATTGGACCCATCTTCATGCCACGTATAAGTAATGGTAATTGGAAATTTACGACATTGCTCGGAGTATATTGTAATTTATAAACATAAAGTAAAACCCCATAAATACCCCTACACCAAAACTGGTCATAATTAAAGTAAAATAAAACACACAAGGGCTCCATTCGGATCGGCGACACAAAACCCCTAATATATTCGAGTTAAAGCGGACATGTACGATATAAGTTTTTCTGCATTCCCAAAGGAAAACTCATTTCGCACGAGCGCGGCCGCGCGCTCAAGTACGGGCCCAGCTGACCGCCCCGGACGTCTCAAAAACCGCTATCTTTTCATAATCCTGGCCGAAATTACAATTCGGTTATATTAGGGTACAGTTTACGCCGAAGGGCAGGATCTCCGCTTATCCGACTACAAGTTTCGAATGAGGTTTTACTTGCATTGCTAATTTTTATAACGGAAGGGTAAAACTGATTTTAATTTTATTTCGTTAATTGGGTTCCCGTCTATCCGATGACGAAACGTACCTCTTTAGGTAGAACTCGTGTTCGTCTGTCTACATGTCCCTTTGACACAGTCTACTTTCTCTGAGGTCCAAGGGACAAATTTAAGCACCCGAAACCGACGAGCTTTCATGAAAATTTTGACGGGTGTCAGTGAAGCAGGAGAGATATACGAACATCCGTAGAATGTGAAAATCTACAGTATCTGCCTTCCCTACTCGGCCAGGTTCCATTTTAATTTTTTATTTCGTATATCGAGTAACCTTGTCATCGCTGATACTGACTCCAATACTGTCTTGATGTCAGTATCAGTCCTCTGTCAATTCCAATCCTGGTCCAATCTCGATTGTGATCCTTCTTCTTCTATCGCATCTTATATGAAATAGTTCTTAATTTTGTCCTAACGGCCTGTTAAATTTAACCCTAGTTGGTTAAATCAGATCTGAGATCTAACGAGAATGAAACAAACAAGATATGTATCTTCTTATAGTTAATTTTAGTTTGAGTAAACTATGCTTAAATTCTAAAGAAACAAAACTTCTTTGAAGGCGTACCCGAGACAGCTATTAATAAATGCTCGTCACGAGAGCAAGACGGGCAGATAATATCACACCTAATACTCATTGACACGGAAGATGGAATTGAAAACGCGTCGACCTAACTCGACCAGCTGATAGTATATCAAAATATCTTCAAATATAAAAAATATTTCTAAAATCATAAAATTCGCTACACGTTACTCATTATACGCTACATGCGATATTGAGTGTTGGTGACCCGGTTAAGATTATCGTAATTTAAGTGTTGAATTTGAACTATTGACGTATTGATGACAAACTTTATCATATCATGTATCGTATATATATAGTTCATCAATAAATATAATTAACAGAGAAGAATGTCGTTAACCTCACGTATAACCTATTTTGAGCAAACCGTATGCAGCAACTTTCAGACTCGTGATGCGATGACAATCGTTGACTGTGTAATAAATCAATATTACTCCTGTTTAATTACATGTAACATTTTTGAGCTTTCGATGCGATCAGTACACGCTGTTACAGCTCTGATTAATGAATAGCCCTTTTTAAATAAATCACGACGCCGGCGCACTAATGGATTTCGCTAAAGTGCGATATAATAATCGGATTAAAGGGTCCCGCCGGCGGTGCCCGACGGACGCCAGCGATCGGGCGGAAAATCGTTCGTGAACGAAACGGGACCGGCGCAAACGGCCGGCGGCAAACTATTATCGACCTACGCGCCTACCGCACAAAACTTTTTATGGCTTCCGAACAATCGTATGAATATTAAACATACACAAATCACGTTGAAATTAGTTTACCTGCTATTCGAGAAGGGTTCGATTCTGTTTTCGGGTCGGGGCGAGCCATTAGGGTTATTTATGTTGAGACACGTTGAGAACTAAATGCCGCCGCTACGACGATAACACGTTTTGTAGGGTGCAAATTCTATTGAGGGTTACATCGTCAGAAAACATCGGGATTAATCGGCGGCTTAGATATAGTGGAAAAAAAACTTCGAATAATAAACAAAAAACAACTATTGTTTTCAAAATCTAATACTGTTTTTAGGTCATCTTTAAACAGGCAACTAATACTCTCGCGACTATGGCCGTGGCAGACAAAAAAAATGTCTTTCAGAGCTATAATACGCGACGTAATAAATACAGTTATATAACTGTAACAACTAAATAGTCCTTAGACCTATGATAGTCGACTCAATGCTACACTAGATGTAACTATACAAATAAATAGAAGACAAGAAAGAAAGATAAGCAAGCCAGCGATGGGTTAGCTGTGACAAAACATTGAACATTCGTATATTTAGGTAAGTATGATCAAAGCAGTGACAAAAAATACAAAAGTAACTAAATTACTGATACTAAATTACCATTCATGCGTGATACGTATGAACCAGCGTTTTTGGTCTGTAAGCGGCCCATCCACACGCATCGGCCAGCGCGACTCGCGGCGAGCCCGCCGCCCGAGTAAGTTTTTGTCGGCTCACAGAGCTTAGTTAAGTCACAACTTTCACGGCCGAGACCGGTATAAGGAAAAACCTGATTCACCCTTTACGACGTGAGTCGAGTCGATACGGGCGCGGCCGAGTTAGTGATCGAACTAAGCTTCTCGTCACTAATGAGCTATGAATTACGGCTGTCGCACTGTTCTATCTGAGCGTGTCATCTCATTATGTCGTCGGTGGTTGGCTACATGGAGAATTTTCCATCTGTAAAAATGATATTTAACTTATGAAACTTTTCAGGGATGATGTTTATCAAAGCGAAAGGAAAATTTACTATTTAAAATAACGAAGATTTTGACTTAGATATGAAACAAGAACATTTCCTCGTTAAAGTCATAACTCGTAGCGCCATCAACGGGCTCATCATGTCAAATGCGTCGAGCGGCGCATGTAACAAACCGTAGTTAATAGCAGGTACGTTTGCCAACTAGAATTTCGCAGGCGTTAATTGGGGCAGAGACAAGGGTCCGCGACCGGCCCTAATTAGAAGATATCGCGCCGTTCGCCCTACAAACAAAACTTTATACTTTATTCATTAGAGGAATTTATCAAGAGTCCGCGAGTACACAGTGAGTGGTCCGTTTCCTCCCTATCCCGCCACTTTTTTAATTAAATACCTGTCTCCTCCTACTCTCCTTTTTCAGAACGGATGTCGTTCGAGACGACTTTAATATTTCTTATGAAAAACTAATTAAAAAAATGCTTTACAGGACAAGCGCGAAGGGTTAATTTCTTCTCTTTTATTAAGTCAACGTTTCACTCAGAAGTGAGGCTATTGTAACTTCGTTATGAAGTTTTTTTTTTTTGTAGATAAATGACTGCACATTATTTCACAGTTATAAAATCAGAGGTAAACCAGTATGCAGGCTACCAATAGGTCAGCGCTGCTCACGGACACCAGCGACCCCACAGGAGTCGTTAGTGCGGTGCCGACCTTTCAGAAAGAAGTACACTCTTTTCTTGAAGGCTACCTAGTCCAATGGGAGTACCGCCAATGGGTCAAGTTTTCCAAATACTACATGGTCGCTACGATTCGAGATACTCGACGTTGGATGCAGTCTAGAAGTAAAAGTTAATATTGAGATATGTAGAGCATTAAAATATATATGAAACGAACAGCTTTGGACATATAATATTAACAATTTTTGACGTGATAACGTCTAATAACTCGATATTACGGGCTGCATGCACGAAAAAGTTGACGTCATTGTCCCGTTACGCTCGATGTCCCGTTCCGCAAGCGAGGCTCGAGTGGTCGGCTCAGTTCGTTTCGTGCTGCATCTATCTCCCCTCTACTCGATCAGCCTAGCACAAATGATACACGTGAACTGTTTTCGTCAAATGTTTATAAAGTGAAGTGAAATGTTATTGTGATTTTCATGTGTGTTTAATATTGCGACAATAATGGTAAGTAATTCTTGCATTTAAAAATCTCATTGTTCAAGCTTATGTGTTTAATCTTTTCATTAATATTTCTTTTATTTTTTTTATTATTTATTATTTAAAAAGTAGCCTCGGTCGGCGAGAGCAGTAATGATAGGTTATGTTACAATTGACTGAAAAATAATGAACATTCATATAATTGATAGTATAAACAATTAACTTTTCTCCTTGTGTCGTTCTGTATATTATATTACTGTAATGTTTGACGTTGTCACGTCAAACTACCGTCCGTAAACCGCTTTACAGACGAGTTTTTTTTTTGAATTTTCCATTCAGTTAATTGTTATCTAAAATAAAAATAAAACTTAACGCCACAAAAAAAAATTCTCTTGTCACATAATTCTCCATAATTTTTTTATTGATTTTTTTTATAATTAATGAGAATAAATATTTTTGGGCATTACCTTTTAAAAAATATAATACCATGTAATTTAATCCACAGCTTACCTGGAAAATTGGGCTTCTAAAGAAAATTTCAAGGCTTATTCCCTTCGATTTCCAAGAACTTTTTGTGCTATCTAATTCACTGGAATCAATTTACGCTTAACAATCTTCTCTTTGATTCAATGCGATAGTTCACTCGATACATGATCCCCTCTTTAAGCAAAGGCATTTGCCGAGTAATGTATGGTTGTGTGTAGCGCCGCTTTTGACCTAAACTCTATACATGTTATCTCTGATTCGGGAGAAACTTTGAAGTTTGTGTAAACATTTTGAACTTAGTGACTTTGGAAATAAAGTACGATTTTGTTTGTCCCGTGATCTGTGAAAGAGTCACTAGCAAGTACTCGGGCGCGCTCGATACTCTCGATATGATCGGCCCGGGTCGTTCTGTTTCCTTATTTCGTCGACCCTGTTATCTCTGGAGCGCCCTCAGCCGGCAACTTTGGGCAGTTTCCGTCTGCGAGCGTCTAACTGTGATAATGAATTTAGAGCGGTTCAGTGTACTTTTGTAATAACGTCCTTGTTTCCAGTTCTTCTTTTCGTCAAAATTTTCAAGATTCTAAAGGAGAATAGAGAATTGCAATTTCGTTTCATTGTTTTTAACCGTGTTTCGTTATGACAGTACCTATAACTCTAAATTCAGCACCAAAAACAATTTTCTATATTCAGTTATATTTCATAATTTAAGAGACTTTTTTAAGTAACAAGGCTTCTAGGTAATAGAGATAAAACAAACTCTATTTTTAAGGTAGATCTGTAACAACGTATTTTCGGAAAAACATTCAATTCACTGCACTATGTGATGCGTGAACAAACAACATAAAAAAAAAGAAATAAAAGTTCTAAAAAATATTTTTTGTTATCTGTTATAAGAATCCCTAATATTAAGTTATCAAAAACATTTCCCAAGTACAGACATGGGTCAGTTATAATTTTATTAAATGACGTTTTTTTATACTGTAATGTTTTTGTAAATATTTGAGTTCAATCTTTTCAGAAAACAAATTAATAACAAGGACCAAATAGCTCTAATTCTCGGTGGCACATTGCCCTGTAGCTAAAACTAATTAGAGCTTAACATGCTCCATACAAAAAGAACTTAACAATTCTCATGCTTAGCAGCTCTCAACAGCGTGGACGGCTTAAAATCCAAATCACTTTATTTAAAACAAATTTGTGAGAGGCTTCGGCAGTATGGTAAGATGTTTTCGACACACCAATTCCCATCACAACTTATAGGGCTATGCGTCGATTGGTTATATTGTCATTTTAATATCGTCTTTGAATATGCCATATGTAATATAGCCGTGTTCTAATATTTTAGACTATATTTTTTAGTTTCAAACAATGTACCGAAATTAGACAAATTCAACTGAAATCGGAAAAGTAGCAGTTTTATATCGAAAGGAAGAAATTATGTTCATAGGCAAATGACTCTAAATGAAAACTATAAACTTTCTATACCTATGTATTTACTGATATCTTCAACTATGGAAAAGAGTAAAACCCGACGAATATGTATAGTTCGCATTGCCGACAAGTTTTTCTTACGATCAACTGATAAAAGTGATGCGGAAACATCTACAGCTGCTGCGCCGTCAATCATTTATGAGAAAGTTTTGTTTCCGATAGCGTAAACAAATACCAAAGCGTATCTCTTTAACAAGCAGTAAACAAATATACAACTCCTCTGGACTCGGTAAAACTCTAGAATAAGATTTAAGAAATGTTTCATGTTTAAAGAATGGAAAAGGATTACTTAATCGTTTCAAATTCCATAGAATTTTCTGTGGAAGAAACAAACGTTAAGGAGGTCGGAAAAGTTATTCACGCTGTCAACGTGGATGACTTCGCCGATAATGTTATAATCACAAGCGGAATAGTAGGGCGGCGAATAGCAGCGAGCTAAGTGATCTAATAGCATAGGAGATTCGCCGATAGTAACTTATACATGTCTTCGGCAAATACCTCTCGATTTGTTTAACGTACATGTAGGGCCCGTTGTAAAATAATACATGCGACGGATCGTCAATAAATGTACGAAAGCTGTTTTCCTCAAAAGCCATGGAATCACACGATCAAAAGCTAATAGCCTAAAAGTTTGTGACCAATCTTATCAAACTACGTGTATAGTAAACTAGCTGTTGCCCGTGACTTTGTTAGGGTTGTGGTTACGAATCGTAACAACGTTTTAAAACGTCATGAAAAATATTCTTCGTTGTCTTTCATCAGCCATAGAAAATCTTAGACGTCATATCACGGGGTGTTTTCCAAAATCACAATGTTTATAGCGAATTTCCTTTCCTTTCATGAGCTTTATTAATAAAAAAAAAAAACTTATGGATAGTTGGACAATTTTTTTTTCTGTAACGCACTGTTACAAAGTCTAACAGAAGACAGACACCGTTAATTCAAATCTATTCAATAGGCACATGAAATTTAAAAGAGGAAAAAATTTGATTTGCCCTCTGTCTAACTCCTACGTAATGTAGCGTGATAAATTGTGTCTCAAGTTAAGCAGTAAATTATTGCTAACAAAGCGCCAAAGATTTTGTTGAAATCGTTATATTGATTTTTAAGTGGTGCTTCAATAAACATACAAACAAGCATACAGATATACAGGCAAAATATTTAAAGGCAGCTATTTTGAGGACTATATTATGTACATAATACAAATCACTTATAAAATATGGAATCTGGTTCAAACAATTCCATGGTGCCTAAAGCATCTACTGCTTACAAACTCTTCCTCTATAGATTAGTCAAGGCGCGTTATCGAACTAGCTTAATGAATTTTTGGGTTCAATATACGAGACAGAAAGATGCTTTGTTACCTAGATTTAAAAGACAGACAATCAGAATGATCAGAACAAGTTAACCAGTTTGTAAACCAAAGGTTGTCTGTAATGACGAGACATATCAAAGCTTACGGAATTGCTTTTACAATTTTATTGTATCTGGAAAAGTAAAAAATATCGACATGCAATCCTTGATTTCTTTAGACCAATATATATCAATTTTTTGTGTGACTTATTTTTCGCAAAATTAATGTAAATAGGTCACTGTTTATTATTTACTGCCCTTTTATGGAGACGAAGCGATTGCCTCTACTAAACAATTACGCAATGTAGTAATGTAGTCAATATTTAAATTGTTTCCAGTAATAAATATGTGTGTATCTGTGTGTGCAATTCAAACACGGTTGAAGTGAAACTTCGGAAAAGTAACCAAAAAGAAAATGAAATTAATATAGACTCTATACTCTATATATGTATCAGGAGTAGTATCAATAATTGAAAGCTTTATTTTGTTTTATTATTTTTATCAAACTCAAGATTTATTTTGCATTTTAATAAAGTTATACATGTAATTTTTTAGCCATGATAAATAAGAATAAAACGTATTAATTAAAAAATATTAAAGTAAAATTTTGTTGTTAAAAAAGGATTAGATACATTAAAAAATATTCAAGTACAGTATAGATTAACATGCCGTGTGCAGTAGGTTTTAGCTGTTTAGTTGGAGTGAGCAGTACATATTCATACACACTATATGATGCCTTCTACCAAAGCTTTGTATTGTTCAGACTTACACACATGTACTAACGCACCTAAGACACTAGGAACAGAGCAAGTATAAAACAGTGTGCAATATAGATCCACACCGACGCTTGCTATTTTGTTTTAGCTCGGCAATGTATAAGCGCACATAAAAGTACAATGCTTAGTAGACGAGAGTGGGGGCGACTACGCATATATTCTATCTCATTCTCTCGCGGTATAAACCTATATATTATTTTTTTGTCTCTGTCGTGACACATTTTTGCTTCATCGATTTTCAAATCACAATGATTCCAGAGAAGTTTCACCTCAAAAATTATTCATTTCTGTGTTCGATATGTTTATCATTGCACAGCGAATGAAGTGAGACCGGCTCGAACGAAACTCGAAATACTCGCACATATTTCTATGTGCGAGTATTTCGAAACTAAACTAATCTAATAAATATTTTCTATATCTTTGTAATATCCGGTCGCCGACCGCGCCGTACAAAATGTTTAGACGAGCGGCGCGCCCTCTGCACAAATAGTACAAAAACATCTGGCCACTTAGGATATTCAATACGGAGTGTCGTTTGAAATATTATTACAATGTTTGAAAATAAGCTCAACTAGTATTATGATAATAGCTGGGTAAATGACGCAAATTGTATGTCTATATTTGGCCGAGAATATACCTGCTATGTCAAACGCTCGCTTACGTGTATCCGAGTATGAAATAGTGCAGATTCAATGGTAAGACTCTTGATCTTCAATTGGAAATATGCCTTCTGATGCGTATATCCGAATTACTTTATATTTAAACTTAATTCTTTTTTATTATTATTAGATATCACTGGCTAATGTGAAGGAAAACATCGTATCGCCCACGCAAAACTAGCACTACCAGGGTGCCGAAAACGACTACTACCTTTACGCAGCGATGGGCTCCCAACCTGCTACGTTAAATTCAACTAACAACGAAATGTGGACTAACGCCTAGTGTGCCATCTCTTGCTACGTCATATCGCAAACAAAGCGTTATAGTACAACAGAAAAACTTTATGTTGCACTAGTTAGCTGTTCACATTTTAATATCTAAAGCTTGACACGGACGGAACCCCGTCAAAATAATTTTTAATATTATTGCGGCAGATGCACTTCACAAGCAATGCTGCACGCGTACAATTAAATAGAAGGTAATTAATTTACACAAAGACGTCCGGAGCCGGCAGCGGCCCGGCCCCCGCCCACAGACCCAACGTGGCCGCGTTAATTTTGCAAAGAAAAGGAACATTTATGATTACTAAGGAAACCTACATTATTCTTTCTTCTTCCGCTGCCGAGAGGAAATCATTTGTTAATTAAGAGGAAACGCTGAAGTAACTGTAATGAACCGAGGAGTGCCGTGGACGGGCTTTTGTTAGGATTTTAAGTTAGAAAAAATTACAAACGACAAAATCTACGTTAGGAATCGTACATATATTAGCCTTTATGTAAATTATAAACTGTTTTTATTTTCTTCAGTAATCCAGTTCTCGAAAAAGAGAAACCAGACTCTACATAAAAATTACAGGCCAGTTTTGCTCCTGAGCTACTTCTTCGAGTTCTTCAGAACCGTATTGTCACCAACCCACTTATGAAGCAGTCAAGGTCTTGTAAAACGTGACATCACACACGTCCACATATACAAATTACGTAAAAAAACCGAAAATTATAATCATCCTTTGTACCCGTTTACGTGATCGATGACATTTTTTTGATTCTTAATTTGAGATGTGATGAGCTGCAATAAGAACACAAAACTGAAATTATGAAGCAAATTAAATATGTCCCCAAACACTTGACAACATTTTTCGTATTTCATAAATAATTTTTTTTTATATATAAACAAAAAGTGTAAGAAAATCTAATATTCACACCTAGCCAATAACAATATTGTCTCAGTGACATATAATCTGCAAAGAAGCTTTAGAAATTTTAGACAACCTAAATTAACTTGACCACCATATCCTAGGACAATGTGTAGTTAGTGTTCATGAAAATTTTTTGGGAACTAAAGAATAATATAAATAATTTTAAAGATGGCGAATTAGACAGTTACGAGTTCAAAAATGAACCGACAGTGGGTTCAAAATGGAATGCGGTATTCAGCTTTTATCATGTATGTATTTCATCCACATGACAAACTATTAGGTTGAAAATTTTAATTTAGTGTACACTGCTTAATAATTTAATGAAATATAGGCGCTCAATTCAACACAAATTCAAAAATCTAAAGCTGCTCAGTAAGACAATGGTGATTCAATTTCAAAATTTGTTATGTTGAACAAAGTCGGTAAATTGTTTTGCTATTTGTTTACAAAAGCTATTAGAAATCTCTAAAACTCTGAATAACAAAATTTTGTTAAGTGAAACCTTTGATACTTCAAAATCGTCCATTCTTCTTTGCCGCTCGGCAATGCGCGGAAGTAATTTGTTAATTAAGAGGAAACGTTGAAGACGCGGTAATGAGCCCGGCGCGGACGGCCGCCGGTGCCATTAAGAAGCACTTTTCGTCCCCCAGCTCTTACCTGTACTTCTTTTTTTGCATTAATTTAATTGAAATTTACATTTATTTGTTGAGATCTTGCTTCAGTAGCGTAAACTTTATTTGCGTGCGACTCACTTTAATCATACTCTAAACTGAACTCACTCCACTTATGAGTAACTCCTAAACCAAATTCATCAAGTCTTTATTTAAAGCTCGACGAATTTCCTTGGCAACGCTAACACGTTGCGAGTACGAGCGCAAGTTTCTTGTTACGTTTTGTGCTTGCATTCGTCTCAACAAGCAATATAAACGGTACATTTGCTTTCATAAGTCTATATCATTATTTTAATCTGTACACACGATTTTTTTCTCAATTTTTTTGATAAATGTTCGTTTTATATCTCACCGATCCCATTTCCAATTCTTAATCGATTTCGATTTCTAAGCTTTTTATCTGTCTGTCTAGTGAATGTCCTTTTATACTTCGGAACTGTTTAACCAATATCAATAAAAATTGGTTAATACGTAGATCGCACTTAAAATTTTTAGAATTGGTCACTTAAAACTGTAAAATAATAAAACTTAATCGAATTTAAGAAATAGAACTCTGCCAACCTTATTGTGTATATTGTATTCATTTATCATTTGTATTTACAAATTAGCGGCAAAAAAAAATTGTTTATCTAACGTCAACACTAATTTCACACGAGAAAGTTTTCGAACAAAGATTTTTTAAGAATTTCGTTGCCTTTCGGTTAGCCTTTCATTATGAAGCTCCATGCCTTTATACCCTTTATGCCACTGTTTATAACTGGTTTAACAAGTTCAAATGTAGTAACACCAATCTAATTGATGATATGCGTGAGGGACGTCCTTCAATGGTGACGACCTGATACAACATCAGTGCTGTGCGGCTTATGGTAGAGACTGACAAAACAGGAACCTATCAGCATTTTCAGGCAAGCTTAAGCATCGGTATGAGTCACGTTCTCAAAGTTCTTCATTGATGTTTAGCGTTCAGGAAGCTTTGTACTCATGTATACCACATAATATACCGACGCTCAAAAACTCCGTCGTATTAATTGATGCCTCGAAATGACGCAAAGATTTGCCGCTGGTGACTCAAATGCTGCATACGTCATGCTTACAGTAACGAAAGCTGGATTAACTATTGTGTTCCCGAAACTAATAGTCAGTCTGCTCAGCGGGTATTTCCTTTCGAGGAGTTATCTACTAAAGTAAAACAAGGTCGAAGCGTCGAAAAAAGATGGTGACCAATTTCTTTGGAAATCAAGGCCATTATGCAGCAATTATTTTAGAAGATTAAAAAACAGTCACTTTAGATTGGTAGACTAAGGATTTTTTACCTCTTCTTTTAGTAAAAGTTAGAAAAAAACGACCTCGCAGTAAGAATCTCCTTCATCATGACAATGTCTGACCACATACCGCTAGACAAACTTGAGGAGTTTAGGTATGGAAACACTAGCTCTTAGGCCTTACAGCCTCAACCTTGCATAATGCGATTTTTATTTATTTCCTAAAATAAAACAAAAACTCCGAGAAAAGTAGTTTTTGGTAGCTACATTAATTTATTTTTATATAATTGTGTGATATATTTGTATAGGAGGTAAGTGGGAGTGTCGATGAGTGAGTATGCTAGTGTGTGAATTTATGTGTAAGGGAGGATGGAGAAGGAGTTAGTTGGTGTGAGTGTACAGGGGTGTGTGGGTTTGTAAATGCGAGGGTATGTGAGTTTCTGGGTGTGCTTAGATTTGTGAATATGGAAATGTGTATATGTGTGTGAGCAAAACTGCATACATATTTGGATCATAAAAAAACCGCTTATAAATTTTAATTTACGCTCACCGAATAGAACGGGTAACGATTAGTTGTCTATAACTTAACTAGAATACCTAAAAACACTAGCATTTTTAACTATTTTATGTATTTACACACTATTCCTGTATGTGAAGCCACATAATTTTATTGGACTTTTCGTAAATATTATCATTTTATAATATTATTCCAGTGTTTGTCCTCCCCAATACGTTGGTATTGTTTTTGACTACAATACCAACTGCGGTCAAAATTTATGGTAAGTAAGCTTATAACCATTAATTTGAAGATAACCAAAGGTTTTGTCTAAATTTGCTTTAAATACGTGTAAGTTTTTATTTTGTACATTTCTTTCTAGCCAACTGACTATCCACTTAAACGATCTTAAATAAACCTAGAGCTTCCTCATGTAGCATTCGATGTTGATAACACCACCAATTTGAATCCGAAATCAAATTTTCTCTATAATAACGTTAGCAAAGAAAAGATTTAAGACATCGATTCTAACAAAACAGAGTCTTGAGTATTTTGCAAAAACAAACGCCTTAGACGTTGCACTTCGTTTCGAGAGTGCTCTGCTTAATTATATATCCTACGTAGGAATCCTAAATATCGACTTATCGGGCGTTGTACAGTGTTGTGATCACTTCCGCAGAGGTAAAGACAAATTCATTTCAAATAAAAACAGAAATATTTGATATGAAAAGAGAACATTTCCATGTACTTGTTTTCATGACTGCTGTTTTCATATCTGAACCAAAATACGTCAACGTCAGTTCTTTATTGAGCGCAGAGGTGTTCAAATTGTCAGTGATCCAGTGATCTCTGATCGACTTGATTTCTTGACCTTGCGATGGAGTGTTGCAGCTCTTACCATTCCATAGCACATATTTGGAGGGAGTGTCCGAGGATTACATCATTATTATCATTATCATCCAATACTAGCTGCTAAGTCACATGATTGCTTACTCGTCGCACGCTTAAATTTTGTATCTACTAGCTCTCAAACACAGAATTTGAAGCTTTTTTTTTATTAGATGACGAGCTAATGCGGAACGGTAGGTACTTAGCAATATGCGATGATCATATGAGTAGCCACCTTGAAGATTATCAGTTTATTTCCTGACCTGCATTGAAGTAATTGATGTGAAATTTAGTATACTACATATTATATATATATATACATATTAATATAGCGAACTACAAACAAAAGAAGAAACTGCTACAACTCATACGTATATTTTGTTTATGTACGCGATAGTTTCAAAAAATAAACCTGATATTGAAATTCCATTTAAATCGTTTTTTATATTGATGCGTTATTTTTTAAATTTAATTTTGTTCTTTTGTTCTGTTATGTTTCAATTTAACTAATTTGAAACTATCCAAAGTGTTTCCTTAGCGGTCCGGCAACGCACGGACATGTCAACATCAATTTTAACCTATTTATATTTAATTTTTAATAATAATAATATAAACTCACACCTATTTCCTAGAACGCTAAGGAGATACTATAGATTTCCACATGATACAATCTTTGCACATCTCTCTTGCTTCACTGACATCCACTGACATCCATCAATCTTATCATGCAAGTTTGTCGATTTCGGGTGTTTCAAATTTTGCCCTTATTTAAAATGCCATCAATTTGGTATGCGTAGAATTTTCTAGGGCGACCCTTACCGACCTTTCCATCACACACATTCGCTCTATAGATTTGTTTTGTCAGTCTACTTTCATTCATCCTTTCAGATGGCCAAACCACCGCACCATACCCCATACGCTAGTCACCACATCTTCCTTCTAACCACACCGCTGTCTGACATCACAGTTTCTCCATCTATCTTTTTAAAGCACTCCACATATATTACACAGCAATCGCATTTTCATTGCATTGATCTTATATTCATTCACTACCATCCGTAAGCGTAAGGATCAGGACCCCATTATGAATAGTCAAACGCACTTCTCATGAGACGCTTTTGCTATTCATAACAGCGAACAAGGCCCCATTCAATTTATTTCCCGCGTTCACTCACCTTTCGATATCGCTATCATGTTTATCACGATTTGTAAACAGACTACCCGAATATGCAAACTCTTTCACTTGTTCCACTTTCTCGCCTTCTATAAGTATATTGCATTCAGTCGTGTTTTTGGCCCTTTCAAACACCATCACCTTAGTTTTACCAACGTTTACTTTTATACCCCTTTTCTTAACACAATCATTCATTTTATTTACCATCTTCTGCAGCCTGCATGCCAAAAGTGACCGTATTATATATTTTTTTTTCGACAGATTTGCAACAAGTCAACAACTAGAGTAAAATTGTGAATGTCTGTGGACAGCAATGCGCACCCATTTTAGAATGACCTACATACTCATTTACTATTTCTACTATAAAAAAGTTATAATCTACATAATTGGTCGCTTTTCAGCCCCTTTCTAAAAAAAGTTTAATTAACTCTTGAACATCGTAAGGATAAACACATAATTTTACATTTTTACCCTTCCACAACTTTCGATAACCAATTGAAAATTAATCCAAAATAGAGCGAGACTTTGCTGTTCAAACTTGCAATGACACCTTTACTACAGATGTTTAAACCCCAAATAGCATTCGTTAGAGTTAGATGAACAAAAAGCGACCGCAGACGACAAATTACAGGCAAAATAAAGCACCTGACGCGATAAAGCTTTGTTTACAACTAGTTAGTGCGGGCGCGCTCCGTTCTCATTCAAATGACGTTTCTGCAATTAAAACTTTCCGTTTGCGCCGCAAATCGACTTAAAAAAAATTTTGTATTCAATTTTATAAACACGATTATAAATACATTCTAAATCTCTAAAAATTAAGATACGATTCTCATAGCGCTAATCTGAAAATAAATAGACTTTGAAAAATATCCCAAAAAAGATTTTCAAGAGAAATAATTTTACCATAAATAAAAAAAAAACTAGTCAAGAGTGCGACGGTTGCGCATGTGCGATAGATACGTACTTCTTTGCAACGTTACTACAATGGTGTTTAATTAACCAAAATGGTGTATTACTAGAACTGAATTGCAGAATTTATTTTTAATGTATTTAACGGCATAATTTCTGTTATTTATATATTTTTTTATTGTAATGGGTACGTAAAAAAACTCTCTTCACTTATTAATTTATTCGCCTTATAAGATAATTATTTGATTTTCTTTAAATAAACACTAGTTCCTACTTCTGTTTCAATTTATATTGCAGTGACTAATAATAATTAAAATTGCGCGAACACTTTTTTTCAGTATTTGAGTACATGTTATTTAAATACGATAAAATATTAAATCAAGTCAAATCAAAAATATCTTATTTCGTAGGTTATGAATTTACATCCGAAATACGTCATTGATAAATTTTTTTTCGACGTTACCAACCATTTCAAATGCTGATTCACAACTCAAGAAAATCATGAGTTGCTCTTTTATTACTCATCAATATAAAGTATTCAATAAGTAATAATTTAGTCGATGTTTAGACATAATATGAAACAACCTGATAGCCAAGCAGTTCAATCCCATGGGCTTTTTCATTAGGATATTTCGACACTGTATAATAACCCTTGCCATATAACTTTCTTTTAATGAAACATTTAAATTCATAAAATGGTAAATTTTAAATTTCAGCTAGGAATTTATTATAAAAGCGCACACATTGCCCCTTAAATGGTTGCTAACTTTTCTAAGACGGGTTTTATGAGCAGCAAAATCGTTCTTATGTCTATTGTTAATGTTATGGATGTCGCTCATTTTTGGGAACGATTCTTTATTTCTCTTGACATACACCAGGTTTTTGTGTTTGTATCGCGTTAATTGCGATAATACTACAATTTTCACTTAATTTACACGCCACTTATTTAAATATCTAAGAAGAAACTAACACACTGTCGGTTTTGTGTATTCAATTCACTTTTATACATTCACAAGCACATTCAATGGCGCTTTTTTGCCTGACAGGACTGCTCACTTTCGTCCCCCAGCCCTCGATCGCGTCACTTCAAGTATTTCCAGCATGATCTCCAACCGGTTGCAGTAACTAGCCGACACTAGAATACTAACGAGGGCCGGCCGGCGCGGGCTTTGTCGAGGGCCTTTGTCTCTTGACCCACAAACCCCGCGTCACGTCCGCCCAACTGCCGAACGACTTAAACGATAATATAGTCTTTTTGCTTAAGTGGTTTTCAGTGATTTTCAGGTACAAAGAGGGCTGGCTGCGTTTCGTTTCTGCGATAGCTGGAAGTGTTTTCTTGAGTGATTTTTAAGCTTACGTTCGATTTCTTAAAATCTGGATGTTTTTATTGTAATCACTTTTCTTGTGATATTTTCTTCACATAGTAAATGTTGAGTTTGATGTTCTACTATTTTTCTTCTTCATTGTGTTACCATTACAAAATTCTTTTCTAAACTTTCCTGGCCGGATGAACGATCTAAAATAAACTAATTCATTAAAGAATCATGTAATCTTATTCAATTAATATATTTAGTCAACTGTTGTTAGTGATTGTTGTCAGTGAATGGTATTATGATTGTGAGTGATAATCAAGAGATAATATTATGCATACTATAAATAGAAAAGCAATGAAATACCACAAGATAGCTTTATTTAATCAAAGATTTGAATTATTTAACTAATTTATATCCTAGCACAGATTTTGTTTAATACGAAAATAGTGTTCAATTAATGATGACATTAAATTATTTTATTATTTGGTACTTATTTAAATATAATTTTTCTTTTTGGTGGATAGACTTTATTATTAGTTATTTTATTATTATTATTATTGTTATTATTATTATTATAATAATGTACTGATATTCATTATCTTTTTTTTAATATCGCCGTGTTCCGTTTCGCGAGCGATATTTTTACACACATTTGCGAGCATAAATTAAAAACGTAACACGAATAAAGATTATCAAAAATACATTTCGATTCTCTGTAACAAGTCTTTCAAGCTACAATCCACGGGGTAGACTAATCAAGAAAAGTTTGAATTCTTGTGTGTTTTTATTCTCCAAACGCAGCGTCATATTTATTTTCCAACAAGAGACTAAAATCCATGCACAGCTGACAGGTAAACAAAGAATGTCTGCAGTCGTAACATGTTTCTATAAGTCATTAACGGTAGTTGTTATTGTTATTACTATCTCGGGCCCTTATTACCACGCCCCTAAGGCATTATTTTCTCATGATCTTCTATTCTTTTAGATTGAGAGGCTTCCACTTCGATCTTATTCGAACTATGCGATCACAACGTCCACGACGAATTACTTAATAAATGACAAATATTTCGATTATTAACTCGAGTTATAAACTCGTCAATTCGTCCATGATCAAGATTCGAACCCAGCACTCTCTCATTTGAAAGTACTAACATTCTCCACCACTAGACCTCCTTCGCTTGTTAATGACGCGAGCGTTATTAGTAATTCAAATACTGGGCGTGACATTGGACGTACAGCGGGTCACTCAGATATTGCGGCCTCTTTACAAGAGTATCTGGAACTTTTGCTTAGTTTAATATATTTCCGATCGCCGACCTATCTCCATACCGTGCTCGTAAAACCGGCAACACTCTAATGACTCGTCTAGTATTGCGGATGTTCATGGGCGGCGATGATCACCTACTCTCGGACGACTCGCATGCTCGTTTGCCCTGAAAAATCTTATCCTGTAATTAAGACGTTGCTATATAAGAAAATAACTTCGCGCAACCTGGCCGAAACGGGATCAAAACATCGTGTTTGTATCGACCGAGGGTCCGAAACGCTCGCGCCGGGCGGCGGCGCTCGACGACGGACACGATAAACTCTTACGATTACCGCTGGACGCGCCCGGCGGCCTCGCCGGGGTGTGCGCCGGGCGCTGTAGTTGGACTTCGGGCGGAAAACCGAATATATACATGTACCAGGGAACCTTAAAAAAATCCCTAAATTATTGGTATGAAGCTATAAAAGATAATTTCTTGTTGTTTTATTTATCACTTTGTATTGAAATTTAACATATATTTTTTGCGATATCTAACAAAAACGAAACTATTCATATTATCGATATGTCTTCTTGGAAGTTAGTTTTGTTCTATAGATATTGTAAAGTTGCACTTACATGCTCATATGGTATTTATTTAAAACGTGTGTTGTTGTGTTATCTGAGTCTTCACATTTTAACAAGTAGTAATACTTTTGGGATTCACAAACAGATTTTCATAAAGGAAATTGTCATGTATTTGCTTTTTCAAAAGGTCTTCATTATTAAATAATATCATTGCACATTTAAATTCTTAAATAAACCATTAGAGGTTTATGCTGTGTGATTTGTCAGAATAAAAATATTTCCAGAGAGACACAACTGCTGACATTTTTAATGTTTTTAGTCCACAGATAAAATATACGAACACTACAACTCTAGAATCGAGATTATACGATAATAGGGAGTAAATGATAGAGTAATGACACACTTGAAGAAGTGAATTTGGCATCGAATCTCTCCGAAATCTGCATCATCATCGACAGAGCGTCATCTGACTTTAACATAGTTCTATTAATTAAAGTGACCACTCTCAACTTACATACCAAAAGAAAAAAAATAGTGTTTCTCGCTTTAATCACGACTTAATTCATGTAATTACGGGGAACAATTTTCCAGGTGAGTATTAAATAAATCCTTCGGGATTAAGCGTATTCCGGAGATAAGGAATAAGTTGGCGAGTGGCGGACGCAAACAAAGGCCCGGAGTGAGGTCCTCGGACAATGGTGCGCCAGCGCCCTCCGGTGTCTATATACAGCCATTAATTATCCCTCTATCTATTAATTGACGAAACAGTCGATTCACCTTCACAGCTCAAGCATTATAAGTGATTAATTTAAAAAAGTGGAATCACTAGTACATATATGAATGATTCTTATCAAATACATTGAATTACTCAGATAAAATACAAAATACAACTTCAATGCTGTACGATATGTAGACAATTTATATCTTAACAACTCAACACTTGTCAAGACAGCGTTAGAAACTCGGGATTAAAATCGCTTAAGCGTTTTGGTTAAGCGACCTGCGTAAAGGGAACACATCACAAATTGTCCAAAACCTCAGCGGCCACCGGGAATGACAACAAGGTTGTATAAGGGTGATTTTTTTCTCTTCCTACTGATCTGGCTTGCTACTATGTGAAATTTTAGGGAATAGGGAAAACAAGATAGCTCCGACAGCAACTGATGCGTAAACTCAACGAATTAATTTTTATTTGCCCGACTGCGCAATGCAAAGGAAGGTAATGTGTTTATTAGCCTATATATTTATTTATGTATTTTCCTTTGTGACACTTTAGAGACCAAACATATTAGCCGACTAAGTTGCTTTTCACGTCAATCGGTTTACCCTAATCTTGTGAGTGTCACTAGAAACATGGCAGTAATTAAAATTCAACATGGCAACAATCGAACGCCGTATTGTGAAAAAGAAAAAAAAAATTAAAATCGACGAACTATTTAAAGTAGAGTGTCATTAAATAGGTCTTTGATAACCATTTTTAGGTTTTTTAACTATTTTTCATTTTAATCGGCCTCTACATGGCTGATGAACAACCGCTTTCCTGTTTATTTACTCCCGCAACATTTAATTGCCACGGCCACGGTATATAGCGAGATCTAATGCCAGTGACAGTCGGCATTTGATTTCGCTTATTGTCTGACTCTAATCCGATTCCGTCTCAAGTTTTATTTTGTTTTATGAGAAATATGTACCGGCACACGGAGCATTTAAAAGTTGTCGAACACTATTTATATAAGGGCCATATTGAACCCTCGTTTGAACCGTCAGCAGAGCAGTTAAACGCCATCGGTGAGCATTATCTAACATTAGTCAAGTACCTACTAGTAGCAATAACTTACCTTCGTATAGCTTATTTTGATTGTACAAACTCTGATGAAAAGTCTCTCTTTTCTACAATCTATTGTTCACAGTACAGATTGCTCTTTAACTGCACGTGCCTAATAGTCTTTAAATTTTATAAAACGACTCCCAAATGAATAAAATATTTGACAACGCTTAAAATGTAATTAAAGTTATATAACAACATAATGTCGTAAAGAATTATCACCTCGGTTACTTTAATATCATATGAATTAATTCCATTGAGTTCATAGCGATGTACCTATTTAGACAGTTTTACTATTTTTCATTACTCCCTTTTCATAAGACTATTATGTAGATATCTGAAACTGAATCTTATATTTGTTGAAGAAATATGTATTTTGACTGGATAGGATAACGAGAATAGCACCCAAAATTAAAATCTTTCAAAAAAAAAACAACGAATTATAAGCCTTCAAAAAAATATTTTATATGGCACTGTTTATACCTCACACTTTTTAGTGCTTTTTTTATTATTCATAGATATTTAAAAAATATTGGCACTGTTCTCTTATCTCTTATTCAAAAACTTGTCGCTATCATTTGAAATACAATTACATAAATGCATTCCGTTTTAATTGTATAATGTAATTGTAATCAGGTATTTTTTTTTTAATTGTATTGTATTAAGGAAACCAATTTCCGATATGCAGTTGTCACGATGATAATTAGTAAAACGTATAAAATTTCACATTTATAATACTAATCTCTGCAACGTCGGCGGCGCGCTGTTATTATTAAACCAAAGTCCTCGAATTGGGCACGTGATAGCTTTATGAAGAGGCCTCCCGGTTGTCGGAATCCGCTCCTCTGATATTTTTATAGAAACGGCTCCCCCTTTTTGGGGTGGAATTCGAGACTCTTAAATCATTAAACAAATACCACGCTTAAAAAGAAAGGACCGAATTTAACTATGCCGATTTCGATGCCTCAGGCTTCATTCGCTCGTCTGAATGAGCCACAGGTCGAGTGTTTTGACGTAAACCGTTCGGATAGTTTCGTCATTTTGCCGTTGCTGTTCCACTTCTAAACAATATCCCCACAATGTCATCTTATGTCGGGCAGAGAGGCTGAAGCGTTAAGTCCTCCAGACTATCCTCATGGTGATCGGGAGCTGCTAAAAACCGACATCAGCGATGGAATGGCGACATCCGGGGCCGATGGCTTAATCTACTCTGCAAAACTGGGACAATGTACATCCATTCGAATTCAATTTCGAAACTCGTCGATTAATATGCCAATAATCAAGATTCAAATCCGGCACCTCATCGTTTAGAGACATCACTTTTACACACCGAGCCACTACCACGTTCTCGGCTTTCTTATATCATCCATTACCTTAATAAGACAATTTAGAAGAGTGTGTTTTTTCTCAAAATGCAAAAGTGCTCAAGACTTTTTTCTTGACGGTTTCGAGCGACGGTCATTCTGTGACAAGACCTAAGAAAACTTGTCGGTTAACGCTCAAAAACTCGGATAAAACTTGTCTCACTCGCCCACTAAAACTTTTTAACAATACTTTTTTATACACTTAGAAGTCAAGGTGATGTTCCCGACACGCGGTGGGCCGGAAGAGAGGACCGCAATCTAACAACCGCTTTCTTTTTAAGGAGAAACATGCTAACTAACCACTGGGACGTCTAACAGTTGTGTAAAAACTTATCACCTCTTAATGTTTCTGTATTCTGTAATCCAATGTATGAACACAGTTATTTCAAACTGAAATATTCTGTTAGAAATTATTAGAACAATAAAATAATTTGAACACATGTAGATGGACATTATTTTGTTTGATTGAAAGATGTAAGAAATATATTTTTTTTCTTTATGTAACAGACTGTAAAACTGGCAAATCTGCATATTTAATATATTTGCCATAATTTAATTGGAAATGATGTAATAAAAGTGATATAATACGTTATTGAATTTTCGTATTTCTTTTCTCTCTGCCTGTTCCAGTACACCAATATCTGAAACTACTTAATGTATTTTCATAATATTTTCTCCGGACTCCTTCGTTCACCTTGCAGCAATCTTTAGGCTTCATTTCATCGAAACCACTCGAAGAAAAATTATTATATTCATGTAAGTGTCCAGAAAATAATCTGCATTTCATTTTAATTTGACAGAAAATTAACACGAAACTCTATTCAATTTCTATCGCTCTATTGAATGTGTTTCGAAACTTTATTTAGTCGCATGATCCTGCACTATAATTTTTCCGATACTACAATAATGCTAAACCAATTTGATCACGATAATAGTTATGAATAATAAATTGAAATTATTAGGAAAAAATTATGTGTGTGTGTGTGTGTGCGCAAGTCACACACGGCAGAAGTGAAACTTCAAAAAAGTAACCTAAAAAAAAAATTAAATGAATATAGGGTATTAGAAATAGGATAACTGTAAAGTTTATTTTCTGTATAACATTTTAATTGAAATGGAATATTTACAATTTTAAAATACACAAATAATATGTATCACTGCCAAAAGCCAATACAGTTTTAACTGAGATTCAATCTTATCGATTTGAAAAATAATTTATAATGAACATTTTTAATTTAAAACTGTAAAATATTTTAGCGAAACAAAACGCATTCCGTAGAAATCAATATTGTGAAATACTGATCAAGACCAAATACCACGAAGCATTTGCGCGAACGAGTGAGAATATAAATGCTACAAAGTCAGCTGAAGTGAGCCATGGGCGCCGACATATTGGCCTTAGCTGCTCTGCCGAGCGCCTTTTACTTTATTCCTATTCCATGGCCGGCTGTAATGCAACATGCGATAGATGGAAGAAAAAAAATTGAGGCGATGGAATAAAAGTTTCATTTTAATAATTTATTAAAATTTACGACGTTGCTTTTTTAATTGGTTTTACCTATGTCTGGTTTTGACATATCCGTTATAAAGAAAAACTGCTACATATATATTTATAAACTTAATTTATATGATACAATTACGGACATGGAGATTTTATGTCATTAGTTAGGTTGACACATAGCGAATGATAGATATTTTTTAAGTAAAGCTAGAGTGGATAAATATGAGAAAATCGCACGCATGCGACTACACATTTAAAACAAGTATAATTACATTTCACACGCAGTCGTATTTATACTTAAGTTCCAATAAATAAATTGAAAAATGTAAAAATAATATAAGATATTTTCTTTTCACAAGACAACATTTTTTTGTGGCAAGCAACACCGAGTCTCATCAATAAGTCTAATATCTCGTTAGGGCGAGACAGTCCAATACGATTACTTAATTCTGTTTTAATAATTTCATAATCCCTTCAAAAATGAACTAATACCTTATGCTAACTTCAAAACGTAATGCAGGGACTTATAACTACAGCATATTTAACTCGAAGAAGAAAAGGACATTATTGAACAGCGCCTTTGTGATTTAGATATTATGATCGTAAATTGCGGTAAATCATTTGTAGAATTAACTTAAAAAATAACCACAGTATTCCATCACATAATTTAAGCCCTTGAAATTGTGTACTACTAAAAACCTTAATATTATGTACTTCTTTACAACCTAACAGAAATGCTGACGGGAAGTTACGCAAGCAAACGAATTCCTGCATTTGGAATTCTTCTTATTTCTAAAGGTGCTAAGCTCCAGATGAGCTTATGCTTATATGATGTCACTAAATAGCGCACTCCTGGACGCTATGTGTTACGGGAGGGATAAACGTTATACAAGAAAAAGGTTTATAAATGTCCTCGCGTACACAACCGCAAACATAGCTAGTCAATATAACTGTATACAAGTAGCATAAAAACAATAATATATTCTATATGGAAATGGTTCCAGACCCAAAAATTGTAAGGCATACAATTTCTTTCACCGAAACAATTTTGACAAAGGAAAAAATACGCTACATTCCACCCAATTTCCGATAAGTTGATGTCAATTTAAAACTTAAAAAAAGCCTCTTCCACCGTCTCTTATTAAAGCGACTTTTAACAAAAATCTCCTTTAAAAATAAAATTTGTGTTCCACGTCCTCCTTTTAACAGTTTTAGAGCTAAAACCGGTTAAAACAAGGTCGTGGAACACAAAATAAGTTTTGAAAGTTACTTTTTTATAAGTCAGTTTAATAGAAGATGGAGGAAAAGGCCCTTAGATTTATTAAATTAAACTTAGCTAAGAAAACTGTGTATTTAAATATTACCATTATCACAATCTGCAATAGGTTCTACAAGTTATGAGGGTGGCTGGTAAGCTAAACTACCGTTTCCCAATTAGTTAAATAAGATAACTGACAGTTGTAGCGACAGCAAGATTCTTTAATTTTAGCTACTTTCATAACTTAATATTACATGGTATTTTGTTTCTGATGACAGATGCAGATATTTAAATTTAAAATTTCATTATATAAAAAAGCAATTCAAGCTGTTTATAAGTTAAATTCTCATCTTAAATATATAGCTTGAAAGCTCACCCTAGCAATAAAAATATTCCTCCCGTGTATTGCCAGTATAAATCGTTATTAATACACTATGGATCATTTTATTTTTTAAGAGAAGTGGCTCCACAGAATACATACGAGGAGAACTTTACAGAATAACTTAAACAAAAAATGAAAAAAATTAATTTATAATTAGTTTTTACTGGTGTCGATACCTATTATGATGTCGATAAAAAGCTCCGTTGTGTGACTCTGTAGGCCGAGTGCCGACCTACCTGTTTGTTGGAATTGTCATAAACTTAACTTTATCTCAATCGCTATACACTTCCTATTTGATTTTGAGTTCTTTGATGTATCTTGGAAGTCCAAAGCCCAATACCAATGAAATTTAACAGAATCACTTTGAACCGAACCCCATACCATTTTACTTGACGCGAAAAGAATTGTTGAGGTCCATTATTAAACGGAGAAATTATTTCCAAACATGTGTATATTCGGACAAACTGAGTACGTCCTCCTGTTAAGGAGTCGGTCAAAAAGTATTCTCGCATCTTCCATTTTCGGAATGTCAAAGCTTAATAATTGTTTTGTGTGTAGGGAAATATAAATAAAAAGTAATAAGTCCTATGGAGTGTTTTGTATTTCAATCGGTAAGTTATTTAGTTTAACTTCTTACGGGCGTATACCAATAACGTTTTTTTTATAATATATTTATCTATGTTTTATGTGAAATAAGAATACATTTTTTCCAACTCTTGGCGTGAAGAAGCATTTTTCTAAACAATTCAGCCTTAGTAAAGCATAATATTCTTAAATAAATACACACAACACCGTAATGCGGCTATTGATTTTTTTTAATGTACAATATTCGGTTAATGTATGTGAGACAAATTCTGTTTTTTCATGCACAATTTTGGGTAACACAAGACAAATTGAATATTTTTCGTACGAAATTTTTGGTAAAACCTTGCAAACAATTTGAATATTTGAATGCTCCATTTTTGTAATAATTGTAATACGAACAAATTTAAATAGCGTTTAAAATAGCTATATACTATACTATATATACATGGCATTTGAAAATACCTAATATAATAAAATGATGAAATAAGAAATTGTTAGTATAAAGAAAAATATATTTTTAGATATTGTGTGATATCCACTTACGTTTATTACACAAAAGACAGAAGAATTCAATCGGCACGGCAATACAACTCGATATCACAGTCCTCTCTCTGAATAGACGTCGCAAATCGGACTTCAAACGCGAACAGTTTTCCGTAAAATCGACCATTAATTAACGGACGCTCGAGAGACGCTAATTAATTTGGTTAACTTTCGTCTTCGAATCGAACTCGGATCGTTAAAGTCGTCTCGTTGCGGATTATTACGACACCCCGGAACGGCAAAAACGACATCTTTCACCGGCCCGCCGTGCGGGGCGCGAAAGTCCTTTGTTCGAGGGCTCGGGCGCCAACGCGACCGGCGACGAGACGCGGCCCTGGACGATGTGTCATTAAACGTTTCGACGTCCGAGAGCGATCCGACGCGATGACTTAACGCCAGCTATCAAATGTTTCGCCCCGTTTCGAATTTGGGACTTCATCGACTCGGACGCCGCAGGTCGAGTCTTTCAAGACACGTCATTTAATGGGGGCGATATAGTTTAATCTGTTGTCGGGGCGAGACCGAATAGCCTGCTTAAATACACTCTGTTTATTTACGATGCACCGACACATACATAAATCTCTGTTAATTGTTGAAAGTTGTTTATCAGTTTAAAACTTCAGCTGTAAGATTCTCCTCGTCTAATCACCGGTGAGCGCTCCGTGGCCGACGTGTCCACAAATGGCTTAAGTCCTGCTTTTCGGTTCCTGTCCTTGCATAATTTCCGCAAACACCTTAAACAGATCACGAACGTAATGCAAGTGCGAATTTTTAATACGCCTTGGTCGGTGTTCTTCGGAGTTCGGGTCCATGGTGAGGTGTGTTTCGTCTAAAACAAGCGAGCGCGGTCTGTGATATTGTTTCAAGGAAAGCTTTAAACGTAAGACACGACGAGTGTAAGCCATGTCGAGGTGGTGTGACACTGCGGTGGGTTAGCATGAGTCTAGCGTGCAATCGGGAGGCAGAAGAGATATCATTGTATATGATTCAAACTAAATGAGTAAATATATATATGCACATAACAATAGTCAAGAAATTCAATTAAATATAGTAATAAAATATTACTATAGCACTTATATTTATATCTGAACCTGCAAAAATATTGGACTGCATTTAACCATTAATTATATTGTTTCGTTAATTGTTTTATGTGACATTTCGTTTACAATTGTATATGGCAACATTAAATAAATGCCATTTTTTATACATACATTAAATTAATTGCGATAGAAATCGCAGAATAATATTAAAACTGCATATTTATGCTAAATAAAAATTATATTATTTTCTTTATTTATTGTGGTTATTGATTATAAACAAAGCGTCGGCACAACGACATTATTCACACTAAGGTATGCTGAAAATTTCTATTACTTTGAAATCTTTGAGGTACAAAAACGTAATAAGTCGCGCCCGTCGCCCGGGCGCGGCCGCGGCCCGCGCGGTGCGATATTCCTCCTCCGTTCGCGTCAAAGCTTCGGTCAATTGAGCTTTGATTTCATTGTTTTTCTGTTTCCTTCGCTGATTAGTAATTATATTTTCAATTACTATAATACATTTATGAAGACAGTTTAGTGGGATTAATCCCAAACGAGAACTTCTTTCTTATAGTGTGTGTGTACTACTTTAAATACTAACCGGGGGCATTTTATTCTGAACCACAATAAAAAAAATCGACTACTCAACCCAACCGAAAACAGTATCTAGATCGTCTTTTATAGAAATCGAGCAATTTTATCGCCAAGCGACGGCGGCCTTCTAAAGATTTATTTCAAGTTATTCGTCTACGGACCGCTCCCCAGATGATATGGTTTTCAAAACCTGCAGACCGATCGCGATCCGCTGACGACTGCGTCTAGGCGCGTCGGACTTCGAGCGCCACCGGCCGGCGCCGGCGGTCGTGATGCATTAATTGAAACCGCACTTCGTCGACCCGCGGTAATTAATCAAAATTTTTCCCGGTCACCGTTCAGCGCTTACCTCTGGCGGCCGGCGCGTGCCGTCACATAGCGAGCTCGCCGTTCGCTCTAGGGCGCCACACGTCACCACTGACCGCACGTAATCGGACTCGACACGACCGAACTCGTCCGGTGACCGCCGTCGGCGCCGGGCGCGCTCGTGGCCACTGGGTGCTACGCACGGGCGCCACCGCCGCCGCGCCGCGCTGCACTGCCGGCTACAAGGCTCTACGCCGGAGGCGGCGCTGCGGGCGCGCGCGCGGCCCGCCCGGAAAATAGAAAATTAAAGACATTTATCAGAGTAATTCCCCAAATTGGACTAAATAACGACGTTACCGAGTCTCTGTTTTCGGCGACGGGACACTCGGTGACGTCGATAATGACGTCTTTAGCTTCGATAAATTAGTTTAGAGCCGATCCGGCGCGACGGCCCCGTCCGGCCGCGGCGTCGCCGGCGCCGGCCCGCGTCGTCCGTCGCGACCGCGGCGCCGGTGCGCTGTCGGCGACTGTCCGAGGCGCACGTCACCCCTGACACTTGAAACCCTGAATTTCACTTTCGTCCGAAATCTAATACGAAACCTTTCATTGAAACGACTCTTCGTAGAGGCAAACTCCCAGCGTATAGATTAAAAAATATATTAAGTTCTATCGAGAATTCTATAGGGCGCCTTGTACAATTACATTTGAGAAACTGACATTATCAAATCAAATGTTTTGATTACCGCACAGAATTAATTTGACTGGTGTCGAAAGAAGACATCAAGCCTCTTTCGAAATTAGTGAATGTAAAAAAAAACCGTTGCGAGTAGAGAATGAAACATATTGCATTTTGTATTTTTACTTTTCATAAATGAGATGCGCATTTATTTTAGAAGAGCAGTACGAACAATTTAATAACATTGTAATTATGGCAGGATTTTATTTTATTAGTACGAATTAAAGAAAGCTGCTATTTGCTCTATGAAAAGCCGCTTTTAATAAATATTCATTATAGCAACTTCGATAGCAGCTCAAGTTTGCATTTCTTTTATAACATTGAAAGAACTTAAAAATAGAAGAAAATATATTTCATATATTAGTAAATATTGAAATTACACAAAACCATAAGGTTTTTCAATTGAAAAATCTCAATTGCAAAACAGCTCAAATTTTGTCTATTACTAATGAAGTCATTCCATTGAAATGTCTATATTCTCTGTTGACTGTAACTGTACTTCATGAAAAGTTATTACAAATAGCAATATTGTCGAGAATTGTTTTTTGTGGTTATTATTGAGAACATGAAGGTCTCACATATGAGATTATACTATCATTTGAGTTCCATCTAACGACGTCGTCTTATTAAAGTTTCCGACTTATCTTTATGACTATAACAATTTTGAGAATTTTAGGCAGTAGCCAGTGATTCATCCGATAACAATATCTCATACAACGACAACACTAGCTCTGCCCGCGCTCTCGTTTGCCTGTGGATTGTTCGTATGATTTTGTCAAGCATTCTCGATTATTTTTGATTTTGAACGTCAAAAAACGCAACCCTCGATGTATTCAGCGTCGAAGAGCTAATTAAAACGTATTCGGTTACATTTGTAAAAAACCACTTACAAACAGAGGGTTGTCGCGTCGCATTAAATAATAGAGCAGTGTTCGTCTAGTGATTAAGAGAGTTGTCTTTGAATTAAAAGGTGCCAAGTTCGAATCCTGACTACGGATGAACTGTACCGATTGCTTTTAAACTTAACCCAAAATGTAATACTCAGTCTGTGCGTCATAGATCGCGTTGTGCTTTCGTGCCGGACGTTGTCGCCGCATCGATGTTAACGATTGTTAACAGCATCTGACCCGCGGATAACCGGCGCGGGCGGCCTATATGCGCAATGTTACGGAAGCAAATGGCTCGATAGTGGGGCGATGGAAGCTTCACACGATAAGTTAAAAACTCATCCGTCCAGGCTTAAAAGCAAAGCTCTCGTCGACTCTTAAGCAATGCTTACAACACTTAAACTCACCACACAGGATTTTTTAAGGAAAATCTAAGCATTTCACAGGGACTGCCGTGTCGATGGCTTAGTACATATGAGCAATAACTTCGAGAAATACAACAGTAAGTATCTAAGTACTTTAATTATTCATCACATCACTACTACACTTTATTAATATTACTGTAATTACGTTACACACTACTGATACAATTCTAAGACGCTTACGATTTCAAATGACCTGTACATTTTCTTAATAATTTGATTAATACAATTTTTCAATAGTGCCTTAAGAAAACCAGATTTTTGTATATCTAAATAGATATTTACTATTTTATTTACTACATTTTTCTTTGAAGCGTGCGCTGAGGTAGTTGGACCGTCCGAAAGTTGTGAGTGAAGGTAGACTGAGAAAATAAATCAGTAGAGCAAATGAGTGTAATGGAAGGATTGGCAAGGGGCGTCCTGGAAAATCGCGGGCAGGCCGAATTGATGGCGCACTCGAGAAGGGCCAAGTTTAAGCACCCCAAAGCAACGAGTTTGCCATGAGAATGATTGGCGAATGTCAGCAAAGCAAAAGAGATATGTGGATGTCGTACCGCGTCAGTTTATGAATAGAAAAAGTTTAAGGGCATGTTAAGTTTACTTGTCATTGAAGTGAAGTATGCATGTTTGTTGTTGTGTCAGCTATTACGACTAAAGTCAAAATCGATTCATTTAGTTATTTCACAGTATAGATCGGAATCATGATCATGATTAAAAGAGAAATCGCTAAGTGTAAATATTTCAAAAGAAATCATTTCATGTGCAGTCGGGCGGAGCAGTGGACACAACTAGTTATGAAAACGGTCTACAGGCTTTTTGTGTAACTTTGACGACCGTCAGAACTGTGATTCACTTTTTTTATATAAAATTTATAAAGGAGCAAACGAGTACGCAGGCCATCGGAAAGTAGATGGCCACCGCCGCCCATGGACACGCGCAAACCCAGATGAGACACACGTGCGTTGCCGGCCTTGTAATTCCAACAGACGTTACAAAACACGTCTTAAAAGTTTCACTTCGACCGAATAGAATTTTTGTAAAATGTACAGTTCGACTCGCTCGTTTACTATCTCATACAACGCATATTTCTCCGAATCTACACGTCGCGACTCACACACGACTGACAAAAAAAAAAGAAACATGTGCGAAATCAGTGGTGTCGTCATTCGACCACAAACCCCGAAAAGGTCATGCCGTGCGGTGCGCCTGTCGAGTTACAGACGCGGCGGTGAAATCGGGTCCGAGGGCCGTGCTTATATTAAAAGTAATAAACTTGGCTCAAGAGTGACGTCCCGCCCGCCGGAGCCCGGACTGGCCACCTCCAAACGCTCCCGACTGCTCATATTTTCTGATCCCTTACCGCAGGCCGAGGCTCGCTTAACTTTCTTTGCCCTTATCGCGTTACAATATCTTCGTCTTTTGTGAAAAGAATTCTGTTGTTAATTGATATAAAAGAAAGTTAGGTTATTGATATAGCGCGTGATCATACTTTTAACATATTCTTATGAAAAATTATTATATTTACAGTAATTTCGGATTTGATTTAGTAAAGACGATTGTGTCTATTTCGATTGATATGTTTATACCTTTAACGTGACATATTCCAGTCTGTGATGCACATTAATTTTTTTTTAAAAGTTCCATCCATACAAAGAAAAAATGGAAGTCCTAAATAATCGCTCTCGTGCCTGTCTAGAATGAAAAAAGGTATAGTTTTACATATATATATATACAACGATTAAGTGTCCTAATCATAGAAGAATAGTGCACTGAATAGTTGCTATAGAAAATAATCTTATGAACATAATAGAAAATTTATAAAACAACAATTCTTCTATTTCTTTGACGTGAATTCACAATATTTATACTGTAAACCGTCAGCCTTCAGAAACTCGTGCATATAAATATAAATGTATTTATTTCAAATCAATCTTTGTTACTTTTACAACACGTGCTAATTACTTAATTGCATTGAACTAATAAATCAATTACACTACTTGATAAAACATAAATTTTAAATTTTAAATTAAAAAAAATGAACTTTTGCCAACCTTATTCTATATCTTCTATTCATCTTACATTTATTTTTATAAATTGAGGACAAAAAAAAAAGTATTTATTATCCAACGTCAATATTAATTGAACACGAGAAAACTTTCTTGCAATTATTTTCTATGAAAATCCAACAAGAAAGTTATAACAGACTTCGGTTGGCCTTTCATGATGCTCTATCCCTTGTCACTGTTTATAACTAGTTTAACGAGTTCAAACGTAGTCGGATTATTCTGACTGATCATTTGTGTAGGGACGTGCGTCTAGGACGACAGAAGACTACATGAGTACTGTGCGGCTCATGATAGAGACTGACAAAAGAGTGTCCTACCAGCAGCTTCAGAGAAGTTTAGGCTTTGGCATTGTTCAAATACACAAAACCCTTTACGAATATTTAGCTTTGTACTCGATAGATACCTCATAATTTCACCCAAGCCCAAAAGCTCCGTCGAGTTCATTGATACCGCGAAATGATGCAAAGATTTGCCGGCGGTGACTCAAGTGCTACAGGTGACGAGAGCTGGATTTACTATTGCTGTTGAAAAGGCAATCTACTTGGCGGATGTATCCTCTCGAGGAGTTGCCTACTTAAGTGAAATGAGGACAAAACAAATGGTGGTTTCTTTCTATTCTTCTATCATGAGCCGCACAGCACTGATATTTTCTTCGGTCGTCGCCGTAGAAGGACGTCCTTCACGCAAATCGCCAGTCACGCTAGTACAACCACATTTAAACTCGTTACACCAGTTATGGAAAATGGCTTTATCATGAAAGGTCTTGTTCGTTTAAATGTCAGCAAATATCATAAAAATTCATCACAACAAAATTTTCTCGCGTTAAACTCATGCTGACGTTAGACAATTTTCTTTTTTGCCGGAAATCTGTTCGACAAAAACAAATGACAGTTTATAGTTTCTAAATGGCCATTCCTAAAAATTTTAATTGTCACTCACGTAAGTACGTCAATGGTGAGTGGCATCGATGGGAGCACGTTGAAAAAGTACACTCTGATCTGTTATTACTAGCGCGCCAAATAAAAAAATTCGAAAACATTTGTATCATATCAAACGAATACATTTGTTACAAAAAATATTTGTTATTATTTTTATTACAAGTGCAAAGTACAAAGCATACTAAAAAAAATAGACGAAAACCCAACATCACCTCCTTATACACAAAACTACTAACCTTAATTGTTTTATAGAAATGTGGAATACTTACTTAGTTTACAGAGAAACCTAAACTTCTCCATTTTTGGAATTACGACGAGAACCGTAAAATATTTGTAAAAAACAAAATATTTACAAAATATGTTGTTTAACTTTACCGAAAATTAATAAATTCAATTTATTTAGCAGTTGGTATGCGAAAGGTTGATTTCATATTCTAGTTTATTATAACTTTTTCTTTTTGTTTATATATCTATTTTATATTCATCACCATAAACAATTAAATAATAATATAAAATACATTTGGCTTAAAATAAACGTAGTAGATAATTCGATGATTTATAGTAAAGAATCCTCTATACGCGAAACCTACTCGCACTTAACCCTTCAATTTTAACACGCTTTTATAAGCTTGGGCTGTATGTTTGTATGTATGTATGTAACTATGTAACGGAATCTTTGAGCTTAATTTTCACCGGTTTCTAGAAGTCTGATCAACTTGAAACTTTGCACACATCTCAAGGACCGATGACAATACAATAATTTGATAACAGTTTCCCATTATCCTTATTAGAACCGCCAGGATTAATATAATCTTGGGTTGTATGTATCTATGTATGTAACGGAATTTTTGAGCTTAATTTTCACCAATTTTAAGAAGTCTGATTAATTTGAAACTTTGCATACTTATCAAGGAGCAATGACAATACAATAATTTGATAAGTTTATCCTCTTATCCTGATCAGGATCGCCAGGATTGAATAATTTCGTCACGTATCGTCTGCGTGAGAGCAAGTGGCTTATTACTGTTACTCAATTCTATTACTGTTTTGTAATAGAATTTAGTAACAGTCATAAGCATTATTAATAATTCAAATATTGTTGTTTTGTTACAAATTACAAATTTTTACCAATCAACTGAACTAAAAAGTGAAAAATAAATATAGTTTAAAAACGAAAAACACGCTTTTAAAGTACATTAAACTAAAAAGTGAAAAATAATCCTTAATATGAACTCAAAAAAATAATGAACAATGACGAAAAATACTAGTATTATTGTGGAAAAAGCGTGGGTTGCTCTTTATACGAAAAATGTGGCACAAAGCGCCCCACGTTTTTTCCACAATAATACTAGTATTTTTCGTCATTGTTCATTATTTTTTTGAGTTCATATTAAGGATTATTTTTCACTTTTTAGTTTAATGTACTTTAAAAGCGTGTTTTTAGTTTTTTTTATAACTTATTGTTACCCGCACAGACTGGTAATTTTTTTACAGACTTCGTTATTTTTATGTTAATTTTATTTATCTATACATAATGCATAATTTTCAGACCGACTGCATAACTAAACGTAATTGATTGAAAATGCACTTTTTTCATATTCAATTTTCAATGTGGATTTTTCAATGTAGTAATTAACTGACACACAAATAGTGAGTACTGCAGTTACTGAAAACTCCCGTTATGTTTTAAAATTGCATCCTCAACGCGCTTAAAGAACTTTGGTTTTTGAAGATGAGACTGGAATTGTTCTAAAAGTTTCACGTTCTAATACGTTATTATTAATAAATATTTTTTAAATGTCCTTTATTGTTCATGTCACATGATTTACAATCACAACAATATTTCGGTAAACATCAGATATTATTAAGAACTTCCCACACAATAATTTATTTCGCGATCCCTCACAAACTCGTAACATCATAAAATTGGATTACCGAATTAGTCCCGTCCCACACGATATGCTCGAAACGAAAGCGTTTCGTGGCGTGCGCCGCGGTAACCGGTAACCGGTAACTGGAAATTCCGGTACAACTTTGATGGAAAACATTTTGAGTAATACGTACGAGGTAACAGAAGTAAGAAGGCGGGTAACCGACATTATCCCTCACAGATGCGACAATTTCAAAAGAATTATTTCAAAGACGTTGTACAATTGTTTGCTTAAAATTGTATTTGTATTACAAAAGTATTTTGCCAAAACCCACAAAACGATTTCCTGATTACTAAAATAAACAAATTCACTAGATAGTATAACAACTGTCAGCATGATTCTACGTGCATTTATCATTTAAAGAAAGCCTAATTTTTATAAACTTTAACTAAAATAATGAAATATTCCTGTTGGGCTTGTATCAAAAAAATCTATTTAAGTATTTCTAAATATTTTTTTGGTAATCTATCGCTTTAAAGCAATGTCACTATCTTTTTTTTTAAAGATTACAGTCTATCTATCTCAAAGAGAGAAATCTAAAAACAAAATATGGTCAAGTACGAGTTGCTCAGGCACCGGTGGTTTTTTTACATTAAATTTTACTCTATAATCCATCAAGTTTGACCTTTGTATACATTACTATTCGTACAGGGCAAAAATAAAAAAAAAACGGAGAGAAAAAATATTTCGAAGATAATGAGAAATAGTAAATTTTCATATATTTCTTTTAACGTCATTGAAACAATGTATTTTAAAATTGATTAAATAATTTGTTTATATTTCTCATAAATTTCTCATGACAACCCGTCCATTTGATATATTTCATGTCATGTGCTTAATACATATTTTTTAATTTTATAATCTTCCCTTCTATCTCTAATCGAACTACAATCGACACTATATGTCACTATAAATCATCTAACTGTATAATTACAGAACGGCTATAACTCCAGAGGTTTCAGGTATTCGGTAGTCCGAATCTTCATTTAAAGGAGCGATAGCGAAATGAACTATATTTGTTGGCTTTTCAGATATTTATATATATATGTATGTGTATCTTCACTACTATATTGATTTATCCGATTCCTCTTTATTACTCAGAGTCCAAGTCTTTTCCTAAACACACCTCATCTATCTATTTCTTTACTTTTGTTTCCTTAATTGAACAAAATTTTAATATTTTTTTGTACATAGAATTAACTTTCGTGCGATACCACCACATACGCCGTACACCTCGTGCGTCGCCTATCCACTACCATATCTACAAAATTGCAACAATTTGTCCTTTCTTTTTATATGTCTTGTGTTTATGCACTGAAGATTCTGAATATATAAACTGTGACCGACGAACGTGAGATGGATGCCATAAGGGTACCATTTCTTCATCGGATCTACGGAATCCTAAACAACAGTTCAAAAGCCAGTTTGTCGTTATCAGTTTAGTAATGAAAACACACTGTACCCTAATTAGCACGCGGCTGGCGAGCGCAATATAGCTCGCCGCCTCACAGCAGTGACGCCTATTGCCGTACCTAACCCGTTTTTTAACCACCCATCGGTAGTCAGAAAAATTCGTAACGTCACAAAAGTAGATACTATCTCAGAATATATTTTATAATTTTTCGTATTATAATGTTGACAAAATTTTAATGACCTATCGTTCCATATTTTTCAAAGATAATTACATTGAAGTTAATATTGTTATGGTGGGGAAGACTTTTTCTTAACTTTGACAAGCCCCCTTAACTTTGACGCATTAGACGGCAGTAGATGGCTGCGACTGCCGCGCAAGAATTATGAAAAAAGTTGCAGAAATAACAAAAATAGCGACCGATACCCGATATCGAATGGACAACATTAAATTATTTTGGCCAGTACATTACTGCAGCGTAATGATACAATAATACATTATTAGATAAATCTAGAAGATTCAAGTATGGGTAGATTTATATGCATTTTATTTTTATTACAAACCAACGTCTCGTACTGTATTCCGTATCACTCAGAATAATAAGTCGAAATCGTATTTGATTTTGTCTATAGCTATAAATTGTCGAATAGTGTTATTCGGGATGTCTCCCACAATTCAAACTTGACCTTAAATAACTTCTAAACACGATTTTTATCAAAAAATTATACATGACTCTTTTTATAGAATGTTCAATTCTCTACAAAAATATTTCTTAATATTTTTTAAATTACGTAACGTTAGCTACTTGTAAGAGTCAGAAAAGGCCTAATGAATTTTGTCACATTTTGTCATGGTACATCAAAAAGTGAAATGCGAGTTATCTTAACCTTAAAAGGCTCATTTGTATGTATAAAAGAAATTTTTAAGTTTATTTGAGAGATTTTTTTTAATCACCTTATGTACTATATACATGTACAAAAAACACTCGTTCAACAGTACAGTATATCTATCATTGGAAACGAATGCTAATAACTTTTTCTACGGTATGTACAAAACACTCCCTCGACAAATTCGAAAAATGTCGAATGAAGTTCTGTTGTTGAGGTACTTTTCATTAAAAACGTAAAATAGCAAAAATTTAAGAAGAAAATAAAGTTCCGCGATCAAAGAAAAACCCAAATAACGTATGTACTTTATTAAAATAGATGAAATAGCGAAGCACGTGGTACGACAACGCAATCGATAGCCACAACACTGTGGCGTGTCCGTCCTTTGGAAAACGCATACACGCCCTTCTTAAAATGACAAGCGGCACGGTGACCAAACTTAACAGCCAGTATCAATGGAATGTGATTGCTCAGGACGCGCCCCCAGCCGATTACGCCCAGAGAAAGCAAAGAGCTTCATTTCTCTTTCTAGAGTCTAGAATCAGGTAAATGTTCAATGACAAACACCTGCTAGGCCGGTGAGTCAATTAAGAAAACTCTTGTCTGAGCGATCGACGACCGCCGCGCCCTCTGTATATTTCGGCTCGCAATATTTTGTTACCTTCTCGACGTCGAACCAGTGTAACTGGAAATTACTCCGAATTACTGCGTAAGCCGGCCTGATTTATAACTACGAGTGGGGCCGGATTAAAATTTCAATTAGTTTATGTTTTCCCGATGCCGGTCTGTTGACTCTTCTGGCTGTAATTAAATACGAGGCGCTTTCAAATAAATTTAAATGTCCCCCGGGCGGCGCCGCCCGCGCCGTCTGCCGAGTGTTTAACTTTCGACCGAAACGAGCCTTTCGGGGCGTGAAACTAAGCGCGACGACTTGTGCGCGAAATGATACCAATGTTTATTTTTTGGTTTTATTTCTGCGATTCACCGAATCACATTGAAAAAAACATACTCTCCGTGCTGGCCGCTACTCGCCCTCCTCGCTCGATGTAAATTGAGATTTACCAATGATTGTTTTCTTTTTTCATAAAAAAAAATTATATCAATTTAAATTTGGTCGTAGTTTCATCCTCGCTTACACAAAATTTGATTTTACACTTTTTTTTTTCTTCGATTTCGTTGTGAATCATGGTTTCAATCCCGCTCATATTCTTGGTTCCAACTCTATCCTATTACGATACTAATACGTATAAGATAATACGATAGTACACATTTTATATCCTATTCCACGACGCAATCGATGTGTATGCTGAGTTTCATTAGAATCTTTCCAGCCATTTTTATGCGGTAGAGCCATACGGTGATCAACTTGACTGCGATATAAAAATGAGCCGTCTCGACCGGTGAGATACCATACTCTCAAAGTACAGACGAGAAGTACCAGCTTCCACTTTTGCATTTCGTCCTGTAAGTGAGAGTTCCAGTAGCCCACTTTCTTCCCATAACCACACTTCTCTCTCTCCATTGCACACTCCCCCTTCCATCCAGCTACTCCCCTCTCCATCACTTAATTTATTCCTGTCAAAAAAAAAACGTAAATCACAAAAGGCAATGATAAATATTAATTTCGTATATCGTCTGCCGCATATATTTGTAATGCGCGCATGCGCGACACAATCTTTTTCTATCGCTTTGTATCTTTCTGTATATGTCGCCCTCTTTTGCTCCACTCCCGTGGCGTCGGAATGTATAATTCTCTTTTTCCTCCTCTCCATGTTATATTTTTTCTCTCGAATGTAACGAAATGTGCCGAAACGTGGCGAGTCTTAGAAATTCCACTCTCAATTCTCGTCCATTCATCTATTATCAAATCACCGTCTAAGAAGTTTCACTTAAAAATATTTAAAAGGTATCACTAACATACATCAATCTCATATCTTGTGGCTTTGCTTTTATTTAGAATAAAAAGTTGTAGACACGATGAAGGGGTTAGAATTTTTGGGAGCCTTACATGGGCATTTGAGGCCTTCAAATTCATTAAGTATGTGTAAAAATGGAACAATTAATTTTGAAACGGGTAAGTTTGTTAAAAAAACCATTATACTAAAAAAAATTTAAAGTTTACTTATAGTAGTAAAGGAATGTTTATATAACATTTACATTCACACGAATCTGTAAACCCATTTTAAAGGTATCTAGAAATGATTGACCCTACAGACCAATCACGAAACTTTCGATTATTTTCAAGCTCAAAAGTTGGAAAATTACGAATGTATTTAAAACCTTTGTTGTAACTTAGAAAAGTAATTTCCTTCATTATATGTTATAAATAGCATAAATTGTAAGTTAAACATTACTTACGGGATATTATTGATTATTTTTCTCTTATGAAAATTTATTATATATATGCAATTATGCGTATTTACATACATATCTACTACAACTATTTACACAATGTAGAAGTGATACTTCAGAAAAGTAACCTACTGGAAAATGAGACGAATATAGAACATCAGAAGTTGCATACTTGTGAGATTTTTTTTATTACATATTTATCAAGGTTACAAGTTATTTTACACTTTAATGAGGTTATACATTTGATCTGAAAGCAGTAAGAAATGTGAATAAAATTTATAGATTAAAAAATATTAAAGTACAATTTCATACTTAAAGAAGGATTAGAACTATTAGAAAAAATTCAATATACATACATACATGCTTGTATTAACACATGTAAAAGGCTGAGATGAGAGTAAGTATCAGAATGTGCAATATAGATACACTGACGCTTGCTGTCTCGCTTTAACACGGCAAGATACAGGCGCACACAAAAGTACAATTCTTAGTAGACGAGAGTGGGGAGACTACGAATGTATTTTATTTCATTCTCTCGCCGGCTTAATCCTACATATATTTATCTGTTTGTCTGTGTTGTGATGCCTTTTCATTCCTCAAGTTTTAAATTACAACGTTTCAACATAAGTTTTACTTCAAGCATTGAGTTACTGATTGACATGTTAATATAAAGCCATAACTGCAGTGTCTGTCTATAACTTAAAATTTTGTTCAAGACTTACTTTTATAATGTAGGCAACTACTGAAAAGCGATTTTTGAAAATGACTTTCCTTAGAGGATGAAAGTAAGGGTGACAGTTTTAGTGAAAGTAAGTTCAAAGAAATTGTAATTTCGTATTTCCTTTGTAAGTGAAGTTTTCTTCACGTCTTTACGTATTATAAGTCTTTAAAAAGGAGAATGACCATGGAACTATGGACTCCCGTACCACGTTGCTCCAGAACCATTTTCAGTTTTTTATGGACTATAAGTTGCCTATTATCACTAACAGTAGGGATTTGAAAATTCATACCTAAATTCCACAGCAATTTAAGAAAGTCGAAGATAACTGTAAAAAGTACGTAGTGTCCTTTGCAAAACTTTTTAAGAGTTTTTAAACTTCTGTTAAAGTTAGGTATTTGAGACAACAGCTAACATCCAAAAGATGTATCTACTGCTAAAGCATATTTTGTTCCAGTCTTTCAGCTGTTTAAAACACCTATGTGTATCTATGTACTTACTGCAAAATGCAGCTTTATGCATTTACTGCTAAAAAGTTGCAAATATTGTCGACCAGAGCTCTTAATCTCTCTAGTTAATAAGCGGGTGATTGGTACTGATTGTGCTTACGATATGAGCTGGGGCGCGGCGCAAGTGGGACCACGAGAGAGTGACTCATACGAAGTCATTACAACTATTGGTGTATCGGTACAATGGACTAGTTACATTCTAATTTATTTGTTGTCATAGATATAAACCACCTTATGTTCATTACTGTACGAATAACGATCAGCTCCGAAGCTTGAACTTTGATATTACCTAATTGATTCTTGCAATATTATTGCAGTGTCATGTACCATTTTAAGAAAATGTGAATTGAGCAACTTTTAAAATATTACAAAAATCCCTAGCTCAAATTTTGCATTACTTTGGTGATTATGTGATGTAATTTAAGAAAGTGATATTGGCAATATTTTTGTTTTCAAGCATGGGACTTTGTAGTACCACCCGTGGGTATTTTCCTTTAACCGTAAAGAGAGTAAATGGATTATTAAAAATTTGTATAGGAATAGTGTTGGTTTGAGTTAGGTCATAAAAATTGGTATATTTGATGTATTTTTCACAAATAAAGGCATATCTACATATTTCAGTTTGATTGTAAAGGGAATCCCTAAAGTGAAACCGGGAATGATTTTTTGTTGAGGTTCTTTTAGTTCTAAATCCAGAAGATTTTTAAAGTTTAATGTTTATATATTATAATGTTTATTCACGAGTAATATACTCTTCATGCATTCGACATAACGACTAGAGAATGGAATCAGTCTTAAAACCGAGAACGAGAACAGAATAAGCATTTAAACTTCGAAACTAGAAGATGTATGTAAATGTACACGTATTTAATTTATTACATCGATGTATAGACGTATCAGTACGCAAAAATTATCAGTGTAACCGAGCATTGACTGCTAATCGTAGCGCAATTTAGAGATTCTTTGATTATTGTATTATTTCAAATTCATAACCTTTCATAATACGTCTTTTTAGTAAAATCTAAAAACATTGTGAGATATTCAGAGCCAGAGGGTATCTTTGTTGAACAACTTTTGAGCTCGTCTTCCTTTACATCCTCGAAACATAACAATAAAACTTTGCGACTGAATACCGCACAAAGCGATGAACGAATTCACACAGACCGAGAGACAAGCTATATTTCCTATTAAAGATACACTTCTCTACGGATTACCGCATATTAAATGAGGGCCGCGGACGTCCCCGGGCTATTCCGTAGACATTCCCTATTAAATTGAAACGCAGCACAATAACTGCGGCGACATCACCTCTGTATAATAGAAACATGTTTCATTAACGGCGCCGGCGACGCCCGCTTAATTGAGAGACGCGCCGCCGCCCACGGCCCGCGCGGCCCTCGGCTCACGGAGAAGGGAAATATTTATAATTTATGCCATATATTTTTCTCAAAGGATAGTAATTCGTGACTCATGACCTTCATGACCTAAGAAATGACGGCCTCGCTTCCGACTCTCGATTCCCGAAATTCGATTCCTGTTTTAACGAGGTGATCATTAAGTGATGACGTACGGAATTCTTGGTTGTCCTTCCGTTATACATGGATAGTTCAGTCTACCGATTTTATATTTATTATTTATTTACAAAATTTTATACTATTTATAATGAAAATAAGTTATATCATTTATAAAATAAGAATATAACAATGTTCGAATAGCACAGAGTGCTATTCGAGTTCGACTGGCAGCAGACTATGACATTTGACTTGAGCGTAAGTTTTTAAGCCAAATTAAAACACTGCTACCATCAATTACAATGACTATTAGAAGCTTCCGTTTTCATTGAACCAACGTGGCGAATTTTATTCCAAGTCTTTTGATCCGGAATGAAAAATCTGTGGAAGGGTAAGCCTAGCAGTGAAGTAATATAAACCGCGATGTGTGCTGGTTTAAGAAAGTATTAACTATTTCACAATCCTACTTAAATAAATGGTGCTTTCCATGATCAAATGCTTGAGTTACTGTGCAAATTTGAAAAAAAACTGTATGTGTGCCGATAATACTTGAGGAGTTCCATCGATTCATGGCGAATCGTGTAATACCAGTTAAACTCTGACGCCATCATCAGAGTTTAACTGGTATTACATCATCAATTACATTTAATAACGCAAAGTTTGATGATCATAAGCTGATGAACAATCTCAACGGAATCTCATGGCAATATTTAAATTATTTATAATCGAAAAGTTCAAGTGATTATTTGTGGTATTAGTCATCAGTTTCATTTCACAAAATCATGCTCTTTGATAGCAAATATATGAATTACTGTAGATAATGCCCAAATTGCTACACGTGTACTTGTAATATTTAAGATTTCCCATCGATGTCTCATAGATCCTGTTGAAACGCAATCCTATAGAGCCTACTTGTAAATCTACTGCTTGATTAGACATGTGTGCTTTAAGACACATGATTGTCTAGTCAATAAATTTAGTAGAATTATATAGCGTGAAACAGCCTGCCTTTGAATCTGGAACAGAAATTCAACTCGCCCAGGACTCACAATCTGAACCTATGTTTTATTGGATTGTCGCTAAACTCTACGGGCTGATGTTTCATATCGCGTGCTTTTCACATTCTGCAAAAAATGTAGCTGTTTTCTCTCTTCCCGCGCTTATAGCGTCCAGGTGTTTTCCCACTAGATCTGTGTGTTGTACCAAATTCAATTCGCTATAGCGAAACCATTTGGTATTAGAGCGATCACGATGTGGCTCTTTGTTAATTTTGGGGTTCGAGCGACACATTTTTGCGTGACCCAGTTGTGTTATTCGGCAGATTGGAGCCTCTTCAAACCGTAAGATAGTAATATATCATTAACTAAATTTATATGCTTTATAAATCAGGAAAAGGTTTAATTCTTAAGCTTTCTATAGTTTTGGCCACATTGACAATGTCTGTATAAAATAAATTCGTATACTCGATAGTTCTCAAGCATTGCAACCTCAGAATAATCATAAAATATTAATTATGTGAAATAATATATTCATCAAAATACCAACAATCCAAGTCCCAAATAAAACAAAATAATATCCAAAAAAAGAATTAATATCAATCAAGCCTACGATCAAATTTCCTTCATGCGCGTGAACACTTTGATTCGTTTATATACCTATTGAAAGGCTAATTATATAAATTACTTCAAATAAATAAAATTCAAATAAAATACACCTTAAAAATTATTACACAATTGTAAATAACATATCATACTCAATACACAATGAAATCAAATAATACACAATACAATTAAATTATAAAAAGAAATAAAATAAAAGCAGTAAAATCTTACAGTCAAGAATTTAAAATATACCTATCATTATCGTGTTGTGCAAGATTTGCTATATTTCAACTATACTGATTTTAGTAAATTACTTATTACGTAATTTTATTACAATGTTTAATTTTTGTAAACTAGAACCACTTCTCGGAATAGAAGTTCATTTTGTTAAATGAGCAAAAGATAATTTTCTAATCGCAAAAAAAAAAATCTAAAAATCTTTTTTTTATGTGATATAACTAATTTACGATTTTCAGTGTTTCTTCTTTACTCGAACTACAACACCTTGCTTCGTGCCAAATTACATGATTTTAGGAAAACTGGAAGTACCTTATAGTCTTTGATTTATTACGAGTTACAAAATATGCGACAAAAATAGCCATATTTTTTGTAATGTGATTGTGTTGAATTATAAGCTTTATTTTTTTCACAGCTCCCAGGGACCGTAAACAGTATTGATATCAATTTGATAAATTCTTGGGTAAATCACTAAGAAAAAAGGTTTTAATCGATAGATAGATAGACAACAAAATTATACTATAAGGGTTCTTTTCAAATTAAAGAATCTAAAAAATGTTGAAATTATGTAATTTTTCCAAAAATGTTGATACAATCTAATCCTAAGCTGTCCTAAAGTTGTATATGCATATACGAATATATATTCATTAACTATTACCTTTCATCAGTTAACCATTTCACAAATACACTCAATGTTTAACAATGCCATAATCTTTAATAAAAGCTTTATTTGCAAGTTCCTATTTGAGTCAAGTTTGATCTCGACTCGGGAATAATCGAGAACGGGAATCAAAAATTATAACCATTCTCATCTTTATAATACAGCCTCCCGCACTCAAATCAACATTATCAGAGCGGTTGCCAGAACCAATCTAACGATTGGGCGGGCAGAATGACCCCCGGGCGCCCTCCGCGCTTCAGGGGAATCAATTTGGTTGACATGAATGGGAAAAGTACGTAACTGAAATCACTCTCTCAATTTGAGTGTCGCTGTGCAGGCTTCGCCGCTTTCTAATAACTTTTTGGTAGACTCCCAAATCTGGGGCGCTCTTTATCCATTAAACGACGCGAATTTGACGATTTAATGCTTTAAAAGTGCATTAAGTGGTTCGAGAGACCTTTTTGGTTTTAAAGGTCGTCTCCAAATTTATATTCTTAAAAATCAATATAATTGGTCGATCACGATGACGATAAATTTAAGATCGCAGAATACAAGTGGAACATGCCAAATATATGTTACAGCTATTGTTATAATAAGTGAATACCGACCAATGCGTGTCGGGCTGCACACAATGTAGGATTCCGTTGATTTCCGTCACAATTTGCCGACTTAGAAGAGGGCTTTTTATTTGATACTATGAACATCTTAAGTACAAGGTTCAAAGGCTACCAACTTCATACAAGTGATTTTCAATGGCCTTTGCACGAAATTTTACTTTTTAGTTCTTCAAGTACATTTTATAAAGTGATTGATTATTACTCGTTAACTTGTAAATTCTATTTAGCTATGAGAGTTTTCGTATTTTATAAACGACCCCTATGAAAAAAATTGTGTCATCAGGATTTCATAGACAAACATTATTTTCATAAAACTGTGTATGTTGTTAGCAAAAAATCGTAATTTTTGTTATACTAAAATTACTTTAATATTCACTTTAATAATTATGTATTAACAAATAAACAAATATTAATATCACTCTAATTTAAAAAAGGTTACATTTTTTACTCTTAAGACTTAATTACTAATTAAGGAATCGATATAATTAGAAAAATTTCTGAAAATATTTACAGGTTTAAATGTATTTTTTTATTATTACAGAAAGTATTCTTTACTTCATAGATTTAAAAAAATACGATACTGATCGTATTGTATTTTTTAAATCTATGATATAATAATAAATCTAAATATATGCCTGTCACATTTTATACCTTCATGTGATTATTTTTATAACTAATATAATCATTACAGATAAATTAAAGAAAATAGATCAACTAATTGTAGAGTATTTTAAAAATTAATAATATACAAGATAATGACTTGACGTATACCTGGCATTTAGTAGTGCTTTTTCTAACAAATGTGGTAATTAAATATAAACGCTAAAGAAAAATAGTTATTAAACATAGACGAATGAAATGAATGAACGAGATTAAAACTGATAGCGGATTTGGTATCGAAATCAAAATCAGGACGAGCACAGAAATCGAAGGCAGAATCGGAAATGGAATCGAAAACAGGACTGAGATTAGGATTGAGAACGCAACTTAAATCGGAGATGAAACGGGGAACGACATTGGGACCTAGAATGGAAATGATATCATAGCGACATTGTGAGACGAAAATAGCGCTCGCATCAGGAGTATTGTTAAAAAGGAAAGCGCTTGATACATCAGGTCAGGGAAAAGGTTTTGCGTGTATATTATACGTAAAAAAATTGCAGTAAAAACTCTTCGGTCGCGCTATTTATACCTGGCTAGTTTTGATACCATTAAATAGATGTAATTATGAAAAAAGGAGAATCAAATAAATACGATGCCCTGCCACTTTTTTATTGGTTTACTTTCTTTTAAAATGAATAAATTTAACTTAGAAATTCCATACATTTTGAAGTTTGATTACAAAAAAAGGAAAAATGCGACACAAACAGCAAAAAATGGTGATGTTCATGGATCTATGTTCATGAATAGCAGAAAACTGGTTCAAGTGTTTTCAGTTAGGTAATTTTAATGCCAGAGATGAACTTCGCTCTGATCAACCTGTTACGGATAAAGTCGATGGCATTTTGAAAAAGGTAGAACAAGATCTTAGGACATAGCTAAGGAGCTGGAAAATGACTGCAAAGCAGTTTTGGCCTTTTTAAAAAAAACTGGATATACAAAAAAGCTCGATACTTCCGTCCTACACCAGCTCACTGAAAGAAATCTAATGAATCGTGTACTCATTAGCCATTTTTTATTGAAACATAATGAAACCGAACCGTTTGTGGAATGATTGATCACTGATGATGAAAAATGAATTATAGACGACGAGACCGTACGCAAAAGATCATGGTCAAAAGACAATCAAACTGCGACTATAGCGAAACCCGGATTAACTCAAAAAACTTAATATTATATGTATTGGAAGAGCATTGTTCATTGTGAGCTTCTACCGCCGTGCAAAACAATTAATTGGAATTTTCACTGCCAACAGCTGATAAGACTCAAGCAAGAAGTAGAGAAAAAAAACGAGCAGAATTGATCATCAGAAAGATAATGGTTTTTCACCATGATAACACATCTATAACCACTCAGCAAGTATTGAGACGGTTTGATTGGGAAGTGTCATCCACCATATAGCTCGGATTTTGCACTCTCACATTTTAACTGTTTCGGTCTCTTCAGAATTTTTTAGGTAATGTTAGATTAACATCAAGAGAGAACTATATAAAATACGAAAAAACCTTTTCCCCGATCTAGTATGTATATAATGACTTTGAATTTTAAAATGTCTTTATTTCATGCATAAGACTTCAAATACGTTACTATTATATGCAAGAGAAATTTACCATTGGTTCAGAAGGCAGATTTCTTTCAAAACGAACTAGCAAGAAATTTAACAGTAACATTTTCAAATTTAATCATATTCAATCACAATAAAATATAAAGCTATCACAGAAAAAAAAAACAACCCGATAATACGTCGAGCTGGTCATGTTCATAGGTACTTGTTTCTGAATAATCACATATTTTGTGCTATTCTACCGAATGATTGTTTAATAATCATCTTAAATTTATCTAAGAGCAAGTTTTATATATCTATAGGGACATTATTAAACATTTACACATAGTTGAACGAGTCGCGTATTTATCTAATCAACTGATTCTTTTATTACTGAATACTGTGATTATTGTATTTTTCCTTTTTAATTTTCTTGTTTACTTATATATTCGTATATAAACTAAGATACTGAACGTATGCTTCAATTTTTTATAAACTTAATTCTCAAAAATACTCCAGGTTCTAGTTTGTAATATTTCGCTTTTGTGGCAAGAAAATCCTAACACCGCGGCATGTCCACACAACAAATTTCTATATGATATCAGACTGTGGAAATGACCAAAATAATTTGATATATTTCGTATTTTTAACTACATATGCAGCAGAGCTAATTCACTCCGCTAACTTACGTACACATTAGTGCCCTATTGAATTTCGTTATCTAGAGTAATGCCCAAGAATAGAAAAGTATCAAAATTAATTCCTCATTTAGTAATAATAGTTACGGGTCTATGTATTGCGTTCATTAACTTAAAATGTAAAGTCGGCCACAGCATGGTTCAACCACAAAGTAATGACACAGTGAGAGCGAGAGATAATTCACGAATCTTGACAATCTAAATGGAACGTCAGGAAGAGCCTTTTCCAAGATTTCAGCAGCCTCTATATCTTTATTCAAGGCTTTGTCATCTAATTTAAGTTGAAAGTCAATATCGCAAAGTTTTAGGGTAAGTTCTAACATAATCAAAAAAACTCTGTCTATTATTATAAGTTCTTTCGTCATAAAGCTCATATAATTTTATTGAAATAAGGTTAAGAATTACATACCATTTATATGGGGGCGAAACAACGGACGAAAACTATTACTTATCTAAGTAAATAAAAAACAATTACCTCACGTATATAAGAGGATCACTTAAGTACTGCTCGACCGATTTATTTCTTGTGTCCATAAATGTCAGAATAAGATTTGTATGAAATAAAATAATCCTTTTCTATGTGTCTGTTTGTCGCAGTATCTTCTAAAAGGCTAAACCGTTCACGTTATAACTATCACTGCAACGTAGAAGATTTTACTGAGTTGCACTTAGAGTACTTTTATTCCGAAGATATATAGTATCCTTCTGTGAAAATTTAAAATCCCACACTTATGAGATAATTTATTTAAATTGAATCAAACGTGGAACTGGAATTAAGATCTCGAACAGAACTACGACATAAATAGTTAGGTCAGATAGAAGGATCTATATAGGACAAAATTGAGGACCTGGGATTGGGATCATGGGTCGATATGAAAGATGTAGGAATTCATTGTTTTTTTCTCATGGACAGGGCCACGAGCTAATTCAATTCCTTGATACTTTTTTCATTAAGAATTAAAATTATCAAGGGATTGAATTAGTAAGAATTACTAATTTTAAAGCATAACCGATTTCAATAAAATTTAATTATTTATTTTAATTAATATAGTCAAATATACTAGCTTTGCAGCTTCACTCGCATAAATATAGAATATTTTTTTTACTTTTCTGGCGAATGGTCATTGGTGAGAGTTCTTTTGAAACGAGAGTTAAGTTCGGTATCAAAAACGCGAGAGAAATTGAAATCGAGATTAAAATCGTGAACGAAATAATTCTATAATGCAAAAATAGCGATAGTACGTGTATATATGTCTAAGAAAAAGGTTTTTTTTTCTACAAATCTCATTAAAATTGAATCAAAAGCAGAACTGGGACCTAAATCGAGAACAGAATCGGAATTAAGACCGCGACCGAGATCGGAATAAAGGGCGGCAGCGACATGTCGCTGTGGTCGATCGATAGAAAAAAAAATCATTCTATGCGAAACCGTGGGCAAAACCTAGTATAATAATAAAAAAAAAACAACTTGCTACTTGTGATTTAATATATTTAATATACACTACCGTATAAATTAGGTACGCAATAATTAAAGCGAGATCAAAACAAAATATGCTTAATGTGCATGAAAACAAGGAAGATGTAAACGAGGAAGGAAAGGGACGACCTTTATAAAGTGAGATAGCATACAGTGATGTGGGTGTTCGCTATCATTTTAAGTTGTATTTGCGTGCATTCTGGGAAATAATGTTATGAATAGATGTGATAGCTTTTCCTACCCATTTATTTATATAAGTAACTTAGTGGTGGTTCTAAAACATCCAAATAGTAAGATATTCTATTGGTAACCGTAGCAAAATGTAAACCTGATTGTTTTCTGTTTTAGATGAGTCATTCCTGAAAATACATACATAACCATAAATAATCGCCTGACTCGACAGTAAATTGAACTTTACTATCTATTTGCAAAAATTAAAGGAACTCTGTCAATTTACTAAGTCAGCCAGTTTATATTTCAGAGCGACCACAGTCCAACTTCAGGATTTTCCCTTCTCGGGTGTTGAGTTTTGGAATTTCGGAGGTGGACTTTACGTAGCCACAGTTCCATATTATGAACTCAACGATATGTTTTCAACCAGTTTTACGAAAGCATATGTGACACACATATTCTTTTATACTGTATTATATTATATTATATCATATTATATTATATTGTACTATATTGTATTATATTATGTTATGTTACGCTAGAATTAGCGTAGTGGAATTGGAAATTTCCAGAATTGGAAAAAAGAAAAATTATAGCCCATTCTTGGTATTTTGGAAGTTTCAGTTTAATACAAAATGTTTGTAAGAGATATGATTGATGTCCCAAACATCGGAATCTAAAAATCTTAAATTATCTGAAATGAGTAATATAAAAGTTAGTGAGTGCCCATAATGAAGTAAAGCACGTATTTGCCAGCATTTCAAGCGAGACAAGATAGTTAAGTTTTCAATTATTGAATTAATAGCGCGTAGAAATTTAGAAAAATATCGAAGTTTTCCGCTTAAATGTATAGAAACATTGTTTAAATATTTTAAGAATAAATATAAATTTTAAGTTTCTGATAGACTAATCTTCAAAAAGATTAAATAGTACGTATGATAACGTAAAATTACATTAAATCACAATTAATTGTTTATAACTGATAACGATAACCAATTATAATAAAATCATTGAAATATTATTACAAACTGCCACAACACACGTATTTTCATTTATCCAAATCAGTCATATATTTTCATTGATCAAAAAAATACTTTGAACAGCCAAATGGAAGCAAATACATTATATATTATTCTTATAATATCGAGTACATTTTTTTCCCTATTTTCCTTGAAAAATACATGAGAGTGATACTCCAATAACTTGTCCTGACTTTTGTGCATACATTAGCTTAAAATCCGTTCATGATATTGACAATTCACGTAAATTTGAACACCTATTTTTAGCCAAATAGCCAACCACAACGCATGAAGCAAGACCCGTTTTTCATGGCATGGATAACCTCCACAAATTCTTCTGAACAAATCGCTCATGTTGCGTTTCTACACGCTCGATGGTATTTTGTTTTTCGTAATAATTGCAAGATAAGCCGTGTAATCATGTTCAATATTGACAATATATCAAACTCTATATAAAATAGATAGTTTCTATTATATAATATTATTGCATAACAGCAAATTTTATTTATATCCATTGACAATTTAACTGATCTAAATATTTTTTTTGTTTTTGTTGAATATAGTATTTTCTAAAGAAATGTATTATATGTATTAGTCGCTCAAAAAATTTCAAATACAATCTATGAACCTCCTTTAATAAATAAAGACTCCGTTACGAACTCTCTCTGTACTCTATGAACTTTCGTGTAAGTTTTTTCTCTCTTTTAAAGAACCCAACCGCAGAGACCACAAAGTTCCAGATACTGTCTATTGACTATCTGTCCACAGGGTGAAGTTCGATTTAAAGCGAGTGTCCGCGTAAAAGGAATCCTTTTCATGTGTTGCCCTAACTCGGCGGCGGGTGGCGCCACATGTTTTTAAATTTAATTTCCTTAACTTCGCCCAGTCGCGCTGTTCGCGCCGCGCTTTGCCCCGCACACCGCATCCGCCTGGTGCTAATGCTGAAATATGACATTAGTCTCGTGCTAGTGAACTTTCTCGAAGATAAAATAAACTAAGCTTAAAAGGTTAACGCAAATATTTATTTCGTCTTTTTGAGAAGGCAAGATGAGCATTTGGTCAGAGACATCGAATTTTACGAATTCTTTCGAATCGTAATGTTTGTATCCTGTTAACGCACGAATTGTTTGTGGATTTTTAATTTTAAGTCAGATTATAAATATTCGCTTTGTGCCTCGTAAAGCACGTTAAGCTGTCTGTATTGGTCACTATTCGCGACAGACTAGAACCTTTATTCTGAAATGAAAAAAAAACCTTTAGAGCCTTTGCAATGTGCCTCTTCTCTGCAATTAGAGCCTCACACTCATTTTGCGCAATCTACTTAATGATCACTTGAACAAGTAAAATATGTCCACAATATAATTGTAATATCTTCGCTGGATGGTCAGACCATTAATCTTAATACTTAGACATTGATTCGTAACTATTACGACACTGAAACATTAATTATAATTATGCTTGTCATGAATAAAAATCCACGGTAACAACTCCTGTCTTAAAGTTTTTTAAACAGTTTCACTGTCAGTTTTTTTGCGATGTTAACTATAATAAATGTATTATCTCGATGGATCTCGCAATTATTCAAGTCAGTCGTGTGACACAACTTCGCGAAAGTTTAACTTTTATCTGTGTGGTCCGTGGAATCTAGAGTTTCGAAAGGTCGCTTGTATGCATAAAGTGTGAGGGAGTTCCTTCATAGAAGTAGTACATAGATATCGATGAAATTTTTCATAAAGATTATATTTGTTGTAACGTTCATCAACCTTGGAAATTGATGTTTAAGACAGGTAATGTAGTTATTTTTTCAAACGACTTACAGTAAAATAAGCCAATAAATAAATTCTTTTTTTTTAATCTTTAAAATGTATAATATTTGGACCTGATTTAAACACAACAAAAAATACGTTTTTTTTACTTTTGCTACCACGATGACGTGATAAACCAGTTTAGAAGTAGTTACGATATTTTATCGATCTCCTTGAATTTTCATTCCTTTTCATATTTTGTTTATCAAACTACTTCTTAGATTCATAAATGTCTCGGACATTAACCAATATTCACTGTATATTTGTGCTTAAGGTGATTTTTTGTATACAGATAATGTTAATAGTCATAAAATTTACTAATTAATGTTATATTTATTATCTTTATTGTCACCACACGAACTTAAAAAGGTTTACATATTATTATTATACACCAGCTATGCTGTACACAGTTTCATTGGCGTATACATAGAATTAATTCCTTCATTTTTTATAATAAGTGATTTTTCTTTCGATCATGATTTCGATGATCGAAAGAAAGAATATTCTTAATTCAAATACAGTTATAATGCCTGTTATGATCACGATTTCGGTCTCGATTCTAATGCCGGTGTATCTTTGAGATCCGATGTCGGATCCGCTTTTAATTCTTGTTACTGGATCGCGTTCATCTCTGACGCTGATCCTGTCTGGCTGTCCGCTCGTCCGTCCACCCCATCATTCTTCGGCCATGTGCTAATCCACCCATCCTATCGCCCGACCAAAGGAGCTGTCACGTCATGTCGATTGCGATATCAAGTAACATTTATAAGGTTATTATAACATTGTTACAATCTCGATCCAAGTCGGATGAATATCAAAAAACTAAAACGTCCTAGAAGATGGGGGATTAAATTTGAAGACCAATGAAAATAATTTATAGCAAAACCTGTAAATAATAACACTAATCATAGTTATCAAAAATTATGTTTATTTGTTTTTTGCCATGAGCAGAGACTAGTATATGACAATTTTATGACTACGTATTTATGCATCATATATGTGAAAATATTTTTGTTAATCGGTTGTCCCCTATACAAAATAACTAAATGAATGTCGCAAAACCTGACAAATACAGTATTTTGGCAAAACAAGCCAAGCTTAAAATTTATTTTTGTAAAAATCCATTCAAACAACACAAGATATACACATGTTTTTAAAGAGTATTCCTACGCCAGCGTCGACTTCGGCGCAAATTCCTTCACCTTTTATATCAAAATAAATCTGATAGCACGTCCAAGTTAACATTTAATTTTGGTTGTACTCCTAGGTACCAGTTTTAATTTCGATCTAAATCCCGGTTTCGATTCCAGTGGAAATCCTTTTTTCGATTGTGTCCCTAATCCGCTCGCAATTTATTTCCAATCTTTTCCATCGATTCCAATCTCGCTTTCGTTCCCAATCCCTATTCCATTCTTAATTTCAATCTCATTTCAGATCTCGATCCTGAGTCCAATCCCGTTATTCAACCCAATCCCGAATCCGATACCCATTTGAATTTAACTTAATGTGCGTCACGTATTTCGTATTCAATTACAACTCCAATATCCGTCCCGTAAGTTTATGACCCACAGCACATGTTAATTGGTTATCTAACTTTATAAAAAATATAAACAAGCATGTAACGTTTAGTTTTCGCTTGTTACCTAAAGTTTTCCCAAATGTACAACCGCATTATCTGCTAAGTTACAAAATTAGAGCAGTAGTTTTTGTAATACGAAACTGATGTTTTATGCACGTGACTTACTTAGTCTAAATATACAGCCATTGTGTATGCTACAACTTACGTAATTTGATATTACAGTTGATGTAAAAAATAAAGATAAATAGTAAGAAATAGTAACATTTGATACTATATTTATAACGTTACTAGCCGCTACCCACATGTTTCGCTGAGTTTAAATAAAAATTTAGTAATGGTTTCTTTTGTGATTCAGAAATGCCTTCACACTCCTACACCTCCATCCCTCTTCACACACACACACACACAACTATATAGAAATAAAGGGATATGAGTATTAAAGAAACACAAAAAATGATCATTAATTTTACAACCGAAATCACATATAGCCTACCATCAGTGGTTTATCAGATTTCTCAGACATAGTGGGTCATGTGATTTCTTGGTGAAATTTAATTAGAGAAAATGAGTTTATATTAATAATGATCGATGTGCATTCAATACACATGCAGTGTAACTGAACGTGAAGGGAAAATACTTCATTAATACACATAGTTAGTGTTGAATTACTATCCAACTTTTTATAAGATTGTCCTTTGTAGTAAGTATTGTACCGAATCTACTCCTGTAGAATCACTCGTCCCGGCCTCGTCAAAAAAGAAGTTTGTCGGCAGTGAATCTGATCTTCAGAGAATGTCACTCGATGGATAAAACAAATATCGAAATTTGTAACTTCTCCTGATGATCATAATAAATGTCTATCTACACATGTGATTCGCGATATAATAAGAGAGGAATTCCGAATTTGTTTGACTACCTACTTAGATGAAACTATTAATAAGAAAATTGGTAGTCATCTGAAAAAATTAAAGACGAAATAAAGAACTTTGAGAATTAAACTTTATATATGAATCTAGAATACGAAATCATTAGATCGGAGCATGAAACACAAAAACAGGCACTTTTGTCACTGCAAAGGGAAAATCGAGACGTTAATATTAGTTTAAAGAACGTGAAAATTTCAACCAAGTGGAATAACATCTCGTTCCTGCAATATTGAGGTAAAACATGTCCCTGAACACAAAGGAGAAAATATAGTGAATATTGTAATGCAGCTAACAAATTTATTAAGAGTCCTGTTGGTTAAATTGATATTCATCAGTGTACTAGAATTGCAAAGCTCAATAAAGGAAGTTCAAGACGGTGCACAATTTTAATTAAATTTAGTAGTCCAAGAACTAAGGATAAATTTTTGGCTTCTACAATACAGTTCAATAGGAGTAATCCGATGGATAAGCTGAATGCAAGCCATCTAGGTATTAGTTCTGAAAATGAAATACCAATATTTGTAGTGGAAAATCTGTTTAGTACAAACAAGGCACTCTGTGCTGCGGCTAGGCATACGAAGAAAAAAGGATATAAATTTGTTCGAACACGTGGAGGTCGGGTGATTATGCGCAAATCAGAAAATTCTGAATTTTTAGTTATCAAGAATATTGACTATTTAAAAAACATTAATTAATAAGTGTAACACTTTTGACCAGATTTGCGTATGACGTTTACAAAATTTGATTTGTTAAAAATTTATTATCAAAATGTTAGAGGATTAAGAACGAAAACTCACGATTTGTACAAAAATATACATTGTTCTGATTACCACATTGTTGTTTGAAGTGAAATATGGTTGAATAAGTCTATATATGATTCGGAACTTATGAGTGATCGGTATGTGATGTATAGACGTGATCGTTAAAACACTGGTTCTCACAAAAGTAACAATGGTGGAGGAGTATTAATCGCTGTATCTAAGCGATTAAAATATAATCGTCTATACACTTTTGACAGTTATTGTCTTTGGTATGTTATTGGTATGTTATGATAGTTATTGTCGTTGATAGGTATTGAACCAAATTCGAATAATCTAAATAGCAATGGATTGTAATTATGTGCAGTATATTTGCCTCTTCCATTACAATCTTTTTATTTTATGTCAAATTAAAATTTTAAATAATTTTATCGGCTTGTTAACAGAGTCATAGAACATCAAAATTGTACGCTTATTATTGGCGATTTCAACTTAAACACTATCAGGTGGGTTACACAAAACGACTTATTACATATGTGTCCTGATGTTGTTAATTATAATATCAATGAAACATTTATTAACTTTCTGTCACTGAATAATTTTCAGCAATACAATAATATACTTAATAGTCGATCAAAAATTTTGAACCTTGCACTAAATAATAAAATTATTCGTTAATTAAATTTCTACGAAATTGTTGTTTCTAAAATTGATTTGTTGCATTCTCCAATTCATTTTTTTATTAGATTTAAAAGCAAACAAGAATTTACTTTAAAAAATCATAAGTTAATGCGATTTTCATAGAGCAGAATATATACATATAAGAAATGACTTAAATTAATGCCATGGGACAAACAATTTCAATAATGTTCAACATTTGATGTTACAGATATTTTACATTATATTAGATACATGATTTTATCGTCAAATATCGTCAAATACGTTCCCAAAGTTAAATACAAAAACCAAAAATATCCTGAATTGTTCTACAAACAGTTAATATCACTTTAAAAAGAAAAGAGTAAGCATAGATTGAAGGTGAAAAAATATGGTATTCCGATGGACATTTTATTATTGATATCATTAAGAAAGAGATGTAACAAGTTAATCAATCACAATTATATCAATTACATTTGTATGATTGAAGTTTCTATATCGCTTCTGATAATAAGGCGTTTTGGTATTTTATTAAAAAGGAAAAAAATAACTCAAGTCGATATCCCGCTGAAATGTTTTTGAATAACCTTTACGTTACTGACGGAAACGAAATATCCAAATTATTCGCAATTATTTTTAGAGTGCGGCACTAGTGATTCCTATATTTAAGTCTGGCGACCGCAAGCATATAACTAATTGTAGGCCTATATTTTTACAATCCGTACTTGTTAAAGTGTTTAAGCGGCTAATTTATACAGTCCTTTAAGTCCCATGTTAGGTCTATGATTATAGCTCAGCATCGTGGATTCATGAAAAATAGATATTGTGATAGTAAATTAGTTTCTTTTATTTCTAAGATATGTGAAAAAGTTGATGTCCGAACACTAATGCATGTGGTATATATAGACTTTAGCAAGGCGTTTGAAAAAGTCAGTTTATTTTTAATCAAGGTATTTTTAGCGAATTATTGAAACGATTTGAATCTTATCTTCAAAATCATAGTTCTTATGTAATTATTAACGGGTTCTCATCTGACATCTTCCTGGTCACTTCAGGGAGTCCGCAGGGTTCTATTTTGAGACCTATTTTGTTCAGTATACTTATAAATTATTTGACTGCATGTTTTCAAAATAGTGCATACTATCGTTTTGCTGATGATTTGAAGGTAGTTAAAGCAATAAACTCTAATAAAGACTGTAAGTTTTTACAAGAGAACTTGGACAGACTTAGTGAATGGTGTAAAAATAATAAAATGGTTTTGAATTCATACAAATGCCATTGCTTCAAATTTACAAGTAATCAAACACCCGATTCATTTATTTATTGCATTGGACGGATTCCGCTCAAACAACTTGGCAATATCACTATCTACAAGTTATTATTGACACACGCCTTAGATTCGGTAGGTATATTGACACCTTAGTGAATAACAGCTTCAGAAGTTTGGGATTTCTCTGGTATCTTTCGTATAATTGTGGTGTAGTGAAATAATTCCAAAATTATTGTGAATACCTTCATCATTTTATAATCGACTCTCCGGTGACCGTCGTAAGTTACTGGATGTCATGTTTCTGTATCAATTGCTAATAATTTTGTTTATTCTCCTAACCTACTGAGCAAGGTCGGTTTAAAAGTCCCAGTTAAAACTTCCCGACCCAAATGTGTGCCTTTTATTACTAAAACTGGTAAAAGAAACTTAATGTTAAACTCGACCTGGAACAGAATGATGAACTATTATAACGAATTTCACACTGATCTAGTTGTAGATATTTTTGGTGAAAATCTCAATTTATTTAAAAGAATACTAACACTATGTGAAAATATTTTGAAATTGTAAGCAACGTAAAGTGATGTATTTCTGGTGTACCTATGGTTAGTGTTCCTATGATTGTCCACAATTTATAAATAAATAATTTCTGGGGAATCATATGTTCTTATTGTGGAACGATTTTCATCAAATTGGTCGGACGTTCTTAAGTTATAAAAGGATATACTGAAAAAAAGACAGAGAGACAATAACCTATCATTTACATTGCACAATCGCATGTATTTACTGTATACCAATTTCTACCTAGAACGGTCAAACTGTTCTTAAGTTTTAAAAAAATATACAGACAAACACATTGACAGAAGTTTAACAAAAGTTAGGTTTGAATCAATAAATAATTAAACACACTTTTATTCCAAATCTCAATCATTTGATACAAAAATATTATGCACAGGCAGTCGCTACAAATTTGTATAATATTACAAATTGTTGTACTGGGGAAGACTGGTGCGTTAATCGTAAAAGAATAACAAAAATTATACAGAGAAATCCATATGAAAAATTTTATATGTACAATTGACTGTTGTATCTGATGGTTGGAACAAGGTATGGAGACAGTTATATGAACATATATCATACGAATGTTTTGAATCCGTGAATCGCATTAACCTGCGAAACCAATAGTTAGGTAACGAAATGCTCGCCGAAGTGCGTGGGAAATTATTGAAAGATCGAATTTCGGGAAAGTATTGATTCGAATGAAAATTCAATTAAAGATACGAAATGGAGATAAGTGTCCATACACGATTCTTTCATTCCATTCCTTGCTCGAGTTCTAGGTAAGCTCATGGGAACTGCTTGTGAACGGGCCCTCAAAGAATAGCTTATGTTCTCACACACGCCGCTTGCGTGTTATATTATTATACGAAGATATTGTTACGGCCTCGTCCTGATATAGCTTAATTTTTAAAACAGCAATAGTTAAGAAATAAGAATATTTGTAATTAGAGACGTTTTTACGGCTCTACGACAGCTCATTCAAATACATTGTGTCTGTGAAAACCATATTTCGATTACTTACCTCGAAGTTCTATTAGTTGGTATGCGTTACCTGCGTAAGCACCGGAAAAAAGCACTTATCAGATCAAATAATAAACTTTTTTAGGGTTCCGTAGTTAACAGGAACCTTCATTTTCTAAATTCTTTCTCGAATTCCTACTCGAAATTCGTCATATTTTTTTGCGAATTTACACTGCCGCTCGTTTGAAAGACAGTTTTACCTCAAGAAGAACGAGCAAGAAACTTAAGGGTAGCTCTTTTCCAATTTCATCATTCATAGGCAAAACAAATACAAAACCATGAATGAACGAAACAGCCCGGTAAGGAGTCAAGCCGCTAATGCCCATGGATATTTGTCTTCAAAATATTCGTGTTACGGACAGCCGCGCAATTAATGTAAATTTAAAAATTGTATTGTGTCTTATACGGGCTTAAAAGTGTTTTATATTTGTGTGTGTTTTATTAAAGAGTTTTTTTGTATAGTTTTTTATTACCCGGGTAGGGACTAGTTTTAAGGAAAATATTTGTTTGTTTTTATTAGAATTTTGAATTGATTAATTGAATATTTGAAATGTAATGTGCGTGTAAGTTGCATACGAAATCGTGCTTTGGTGGGGAGGACCAATGATAGGCCTTAAAAAGCGCCCGTCATTACGGCACGGCCGCTAATCGGTGTCTCGGGCGCTAGTGGCGCCAATCCAGTCAGTCGATAACCTCCGTTCTCGTCGGACGTATTGCAACCTTGGCTCTCCAGCTTTCGTAGTCGAAGTCGCAAACCAAGTACATCACATCTCCGGAACATCGCTCTGCAAGTTTACGGCGGCGGGTGTTTTGGCCTGCGCATCAAGATCGCTTCGTGGGATTCGCCGACCGCAATTTCGATTTCGTTCGGTGGATTTTTCCGTCGTCGCGATCCACCTACCCTCCTCCCTGTGCGGTTTTCCTACCGGCTGCAACCGCGCGCGGCAAGCCGATCGCGTCGTGTCGATCTCGGTCGCCTGCTGACGGCCCGCGTCGTGCGAATCTGCTCCCGGTCCAGACTGGAAACCGCAGGTTGAGGTATAAAACTCGCGTACAACTACGGACATATAGCTCCGATTTCAAAATAAGCTGTGTAAAGTGGTTGAAACGCGTGAACTGTTCAGTGAAACCGGTATAAACATATAAAAACCAAGTGAAACTTATTAATAAAAAGTGCAGCCTATCCAAAAAGTGTGAAAACCGGTGCAAGTGCAGTGTGGTCTGTTTGCGCGCACCCGCAGTGGTCGAGCGATCCCGCAATCACAAACACGCGACCGCAACAGTAAGTGCGTAATTAAGATTTATTTAACGTACGCTGTGATTGACGCTTGATAAAACCGCACTGAACATCTGCACCAATTATTAATTATTATTTATCTAAACGCACAATTAGAACTAGAGTACGCTGCACTAATTCATAAAATAGAAATATAGCGTTTTAGAAGGAAGCACATACATAAATAAATTAGCATACTAAATTCGAAATTTTTCTTATATATTAAAAAAAAAATAAAATAAAAAAAAAAATTAGATAGCATAGACATATAGATAAATAGTCGCAGCGGACCATTACTATCCCTGGTGTGTTGCTATAACGGCCGTCGCTAACATACGACGACATATAAGTAGCACAGGGTGAGAGAAATCCGTACGCACAACAAAACAAAACGAGCGCTGTCGCTGTCGACCGACGATCGTGAGTTGATGTTGGGTACGCAATTTGATTTAGTTATAAGTTTACTCATAAACTTAATATAAAAAGGAGTCACTTATCCTCTTAAAGAACAATTTTAAGGTGGATGTAGTGACCGCGCCAAATACATCGCGCGTATACACACTTACCTTAAGCTGTGTTACCCGATTGATACGTTTCAACTATAATGACGGATAGAACCAAACCCGTCACAGTAGCCCATGATAAACGCACTTCGCGCGCGAGTGAGCTGCCGGAGGTAGTGCTTCGAAACCTCGAGGATCCCAGCAAAAGCAAACGGGTCCCGCACCCAGGTAAGCCCCTCTCCCCTCGTAGCGAAATGAAAAAAGATACCCGCCAAGGCTACAACTTCGAAAGAAAACATTGCTGCCGGAAGCGAACACGATCCACCTACGGTCGAAACACCTGAACCCGCGGTGTTGAAACCCGGATTGATGCACCAACGCCGTCGAAGCAACTCAGCGGGTCCGGTGATGACGCCTGATAAGAGAACACGCGATCAGCTATCACCGTCGCCCATCCCTGAACCCAAAAAAACTTGCCGCTGATTCGAAACTAGCTCACATTATACCTAGCACCCCGCAGTCGCCATCACCAGTGCGGCGTAGCGGTGCGTCTACCCCATCCTACGGTAGCGTGGAAGAGGGATTAGACTCCACGTCCTACGCCTACATATGCAGCCATGGAGGTGAAGAAAGATTCCCTCCCAACACCCCCCGCCCTGCCACACCCAGCCACGGACCGACATCATATGCAGCAGCGGTGTCGGCCCCAACATCACGATCCTCCCCCCCTCCCCCTCAACTCATGCAACCTCCCTCCGGAACAAGAAATACAGCGAACACGAAATCGCAAGATGATCGCCCACAAGAGGCTCCCCGGCGAGCCAAAGGATACCCGTCCATAGTGGTCGAATCTCTCCCGAACTGGATGAAGCACTTCTCTGAATTGAGAAAAAATTCTCGGACACCCGCCCAACGCACGCCCCTTCAAATCAGGAGTACGCTTCTTGCCGGCTACCGCTGATGAATTTAGAGTCACCCAGAGATACCTGCAGTCGATGTCCTCCAAAGACCCGGCTATCACATGGTACTGTTACACGCCTACCAACGAGCAGCCTACGAAGGTGTGCGTCCGCGGTCTACCTGGAGACACCAACATACAGGAGATTCTGGTGGCACTACAGCAACTGGATTTCCCTGCGACATACGCGCGTCGCGTTCCTCCACGCAGGGATCGCTCCGGCTGTCTTTTCTTCGTGCAGCTGAAGCACCTGAACGAGGAGGAACGTACAAGACTCTATGCGATAAAAGAACTTTTAAATATGCCAGGCGTCACGATGGAGGCATGGAGGGGGCGAGGGGGCCCCCCCCAATGCCATAGATGTCAACTCTTCGGGCATTCTTCCCACAACTGCCACCGCCCTATGCGCTGCGTAAGATGCGGTGGTGAACACGCAGCAGCCAGTTGCGAAAGACCACGGGAAGAAAAACCCACTTGCGCTAACTGTGATGGCCCGCACACGGCGAATGATAGGAGATGTCGGGTTTTTCGCAGAGAAGCACGCGTAAGAGGATTAAAAGTCGTCCCCCTCAGGGAAAAGACCTGAGGCGTCCAGAGGCCAAAAAGGCACTGCAAGACACATCGCAACAACCCCCGAAACGCAATGCAATGGTGGTCGACAACACCACGACAGAGAGAAAACCTGCCCCCACGCCCCACTGTAAAGCCGAAACCGATCCCAGCCCCGACACAAGGGGAAACTACGGAACAGGCACAACGGGCAGAGGCCACCGAACCTATAGAACAGCCGCCCACCGACTCAGCCCCCCAAGGCCCGACTCGGCATACACAGCCGAAACCGAAAAAGGGCAGGAGGGCGAGAAGGAGAGAAAGAAAGATGCTACAACAGCAACAACAACGGCAGCAGCAATCAACAGAACCGAGGACGACAGGTCACCCTCGAGAGGAGAGAGTGAGAAGAGCAGACCAACTTCGGTGCATGCCGCCCCACGAACCACGCAACCGAGACAGCAACTCCCACCACTTCCACAACAGCGGAGGCCGATCGGGAGACCACTACCCACCCCCACCATATCAGACCTGGCCCAGGAGGTGGCCAGTCTAAAAGCAGCCATGTCCGAGATGACAAAGATACTCGTCACAATACTCCGCTCAATCAAGACTGGCCAGGATCCGACGCAGGATATTCTGGAAGGCCTGACACTCGCGGGGATGTTCTGAACCTTAGAATCATATACTGGAACCCGGGAGGCATCATAGGGAAAACTCGCGAGCTCCGAAACTGCGACCAGAGCAAGAACTCAAAATCCCCAACTTCTTTGCCTACCGACGCGACGAGATTTCCGCGCGAGGGCCGGCTTACAGAGGCACAGCGGTTCTGGTCCGCCGCGACATAATGCATGAAGCCGAGCAACTCACGGACTTCGAAACCATGCGTTCGATAGGCGTAAGAGTAGGCTCGTCGGAGCAAGAAATCCGGCTATTCGCGGCCTACCGGCCCCCGGGTACCAAGATGTGCGTGCAGGACATCCATGCTATCATCCAGGAGCAGACTCCTACACTCATCATAGGCGACCTCAACGCCAAGCACAAGGCGTGGGGGTCGCACTCTATCTCCAGGGCCGGCAGACTGCTCATGGAGGATGCCGAGCGCCAGGGATATGAGGTGCTGGGCCCTGATACACCCACGCACGTGCCTACGGACATCCGACACCGACCTGACGTGCTTGACATAGTGATAGGCCACAAAATCAGGAGGTCGATGCACGTAGAAGTCATGTACGGATACGCAACACCTGCCCATCCTCGTGACGGTCGGGTCCGGCACCTCCAATTCGCCACCGGTATCTATGAGACAACGCGTGGATTGGAAACTATTCGAGTCGTCCTTAGAGACACTGCACCTCGGTTCCTCCTTCGAGACCGCCGCCGACGTCGAGGCGTCTGCCAACTCACTGGTGAAAAAGATAAAAGAGGCACAGGCCAGGGCCACGACTCTTTTGCCGATTTCGACGTCCCGTCGCGGCGACCTGCCCCTAAACATCAAAAGGAAGCTGCGGCTCAAGCGCAGGCTGCATAAGCTATGGACCCGCACACGCTGCCCGAAGCTGAAAAAAGAGCTGAACGGCCTTTCGAGAAGCATATCGGAAGCAGTCAGAGACTACCGTGGCGCAAACTGGGAAGCGACCATTGACCGCGCCGGTGAGAGCGCTAAAAACCTCAATCAGCTCTGCCGCCAACTCACCAGAGCCGCAGCTCCCAAATGTCCAATCACCGATCGTTCGGGGTCCGGCGCTATGACGCCAAAGCCAGAGCGGAGGTGATAGCCGAACATCTGGCTGAGCAATTTACCCCGAATCCACCCGCCACCTCCCCAAGACTGCAGGAACATCATGCACAGGTGAGGTACCGTGTGGAGGAGTTCATGGCCACCGCCCTCCCCGCCCCGGGAGACCTGTTCATCACCCCAGCCGCACTCCACAAGATTGTCATACGCCTCCCCAAAAGAAAGCCCGGGACCGGACGGCGTGTCTACGGCCGCGCTAAGGCATCTCCCCAGAAGGGCAATAGTGGCCATGAACAGAGTGTTCAACGGAATACTCCGCACTGGTCACTTCCCGAGGAGTGGAAAGGGGAAAATCATAACGATACCCAAACGGGAAAAGACCCGCGTAAGCCAGAGAACATTCGGCCTATCACCCTGCTATCACATGTGGCAAAGACCTTTGAGGGGCCCTGCTCACCAAACTGCGCCTCTTCCTGACCCCGCGCCAGGAACAGTACGGGTTTCGCGAAGGACATTCCACCACATTGCAGCTCATAAGGGTACTGCACTACCTCGCTTCCGAAAGGAACTGCGAAAGATATACGGTAGCAGTATTCTTAGATATGGAAAAGGCTTTCGACAGGGTGTGGCACGACGGCCTCATATATAAGCTCATGGACACCTCGTTGCCACCTGCTCTCACAAGAGTTGTCGCCAACTTTCTACAACGTCGTAGTTTCTGCGTCGCTGTCGACGACGTACTATCCCACGCCCGATAAGAGCAGGAGTACCACAGGGCAGCTGCCTCTCCCCGAACTGTATGCGGTATACACTGACGACATACCCACGCTGCATGGTCATCGAGGACTGGGAGGACGACGTGATGCTGGCGCTGTACGCCGATGACAGCGCGTATTTTGCATCGTCGCGAAGGGCCGACCTAGCCGCGAAGAGGATCCAGCGCGTACTTGATAAATGGCTGGATAAATGGAGGATGGCGTCAATGTCAGTAAGACGGCCGCCTATTAACCGGTAGCCAAAGAAACATGCCCGATCAACTGCGCCTGAGAGGTCAGGCGGTCGAGTGGAACACACGAGTGCGATATCTGGGCGTGCATATCGACCGCTCATTGCGAATGACTCCACAACCACGTCATCTGCTGCGCCGCCAAACTGCGGCCGATACTCGCCTCCAGACTGCCCATAAATACAAAAGTAGCAATTTACAAGTGCTACATACGCTCCCGCCTGACCTACGCTGCACCGGCTTGGTATGCCCTTTGCTCGGGACTGCAGCGCCAGCGTCTCCAGGCCCAGCAAAACATAGCGCTCCGCCTGATTGCGGGGGGCCGGGTGGTACGTCAGAAACGACGTCATCGCCAGAGACCTGGGAGTCGAGACCATCGAGGAGTTCGTCAGAAGGTTGACGAGACGCGCCTTTAACCGCGCAGACGCAGGCCCCCACCCATCACTGCACAACCTGGCACCACTTCTTGACCGACCGACAAGAGGATACCAGCTCTCACGGGACCTGGTAACCGAAACGCCCGATGATGACATAGTGTGACTGACGGACACTGTACGAGCGACGGAAGTCGCCAACCAACAAACAAAAGACCCGAGGGGGCAGTGTCCCCCTTGAGAAGAAGCCCGGGGCCGAGCCATGGGCTCATACCCGCACCTGCACCCGCAGCAGGGTGCAGAGGACTCGTAACGCCAATGCATATGCAAATTAAGTGCATGGCCACGCCTCCTCAATTAAAATGTATGCAACTCACATGTGCAACGGATGCACCACCTATAAAATGCAGTGGGAGTGGTGCATCCGACACAGTTGCTAGCCAACCGTCACCTTGTAAAGCTCGGCTGAATAAAGAAGTCTGAAAGAAAACGCTGTCCATCATTGATCGCCGCCACACTGTAAGAAATCCGCTGGCCACAGAGAAGCGTGCGCTCGTGAAGAGAGGCAATCCGGGGTGCGGGCTTACGCGGCGATAGCTGAAATCGCCGTTACAGCTGGTCCTTCGAGCCGGATTATTGTGAAGAAATTTTACGAGTAAGTCGTGTGCTTCGGATTTTTATTTCCGTGTGCACGCTTCGGACAGTGAGAGGGTCACCTAGCGGTGTTAACGACATCTCACTGTTTAACGCTTTCGAGCGGTGTGACTAGTTGAGGCGTGGTCACCGGTTGCCGAGTACGATCTCGGCGCCGAATAGCCTTGTCGCGCCGATACGCATGCACAGATAGGGGGCCGGACTGTAGACACGCCTGGCGACGGTCGCCCCCACCGAAGCTCTATTGCGCACCCTGACTCTGTGCATGTCCACTGTCGAGCGGGCCACACCTACCCTTCCCGTTTTCCATCCTCTTATTGAGCATATTCTCGTCTCGAGGACCTCGTAAGAGCTGTTAGGGACCGTTAGGGGTTGAAGATTGAAGAATTGAACTTGAAGATGGACAGCAAGCGTGTTACAAGAGCGCGCAAAATGAACACAGCCGAGCAAGAAAACGAAACGTCAATGAGTGCGCCGACAAGCCGGTCGTCAGAAACGGGCACGTCGTCGACGCACACGTGGGACCACGGTACGAATGAAAACTTGAGCGGAGGTTCCCTGGGCAGGAGAGGATCGACGAGGAAGTTTGTGACTTGCATGCGGATACGAGATCCGACCGAGTCGACGCTCCGAATGCAGCCGGCGCATCCGATGCAACACTTGGCCCTCTAGCGGCAAATATGCGAAACCGAAGTCCTGCACATCAGTTGAACATTGACGATTCGAACAGAAATGTGAACACGGCGCGACAGAAGAAGCACGCCGCGTTATTGGCTCAATTAGAATTTGAGCAATTGGAAAGTGAAAGGATAGCTGCACGAGCCGCGGTCGCGCGTACAAAAATGTTGTTGCTACGCCTGGAAGCGGACGAAGAGGATTCGGGCGATTTGATTGATTGTGATAACGCGTCCCATTTATCCAAAACGGTTAAACTTGAGAAACGGACCGTTACGTTGGGTGACATTGAGCCCGTGCCCGAATCGAGTCCGACGACAGCGCCTCCACCGCCGCCGACGGAATGCAGCGAAATTAATAGTGCATCCCCTCGTAATACCGACTCGAATATGAGTGAATCTACATTGGCCGATGCGATCGTACTCGCGATCAAGACTGCTAGCAAAGAAACATCGAAAATTGTGAACGAGCCGTCTAAAACTCTGGCAGATCTGCCGAGTTTCTGTGGAAATGTTAGCGAATGGATCGCATTTCGATCGGTATACAATGACACGTCGGGACTATTCAGCAATGTTCAAAACGTAGCACGGATCCGCAAAGCGCTCAGTGGCGAAGCGCGTGAAACTTGTGAAGCCTTGATCTATACTGAAACGGATCCGCTACAAATTATGCGAGTGCTCGAGCGCAGGTTCGGGCGACCTAACGCCATAATCAAACAGGAGCTAAATAAATTGAGACGTATGACGCCTATGAACGGTGGAATGGGCAACATCAGCTCGTTCGCCAATAAAGTGAATAATTGTGTTGCGGCAATACGTACGTTGAATAAATTGAGCTACCTGTCCGGCCCCGAGATGACCGATGAGATAGTTGACAAATTCAATGACATCTTGAAATTCAAATGGTGCGAATATAAGGACTCTCAGAACAGCGACGAGCCCGAACTTGTGATGTTGTCAACCTTTTTGAATAAGATAGCCGACCAGTGCAGCGCCTCCATGCCGATAGAGAAAGGCGGCAGTAGAAATTCGAGGCCTACACCGGAACGACGGCCGCGAAGAACAAACACGATCAACACTATGAAGTACGATGACAACAACTCGACTTCGCACACCGCCTTCCAGCCATCAAATCGGTCAACAATAAATGTGAAAAATGATATGTCCGCTCTGTAACAACGAACACGGTTTACCCGACTGCGGCGAATTTGTGAAGTTGAATATGAGCGAAAAATGGGACGCCGCGAAAAGGCTTCGCATGTGTTTCCGATGCCTGAGGGGCCGTCACATGCAAGCCACGTGCAGAGGAAAGCCCTGTAAGATATGTCGAGGCGGACATCATAGGCTACTCCACCAAGAGCGGACCACGAGAGAGGGTCATGAGGGGAGCGCCCAGACGACAGCCGTCGTCACCGAGCACACGGCGATATCTGTAAACAATGTTAATACAATGCGCGCATACTTGAAAATTGTTCCGGTCGAGCTGTATGGCCCCGAAGGATCCATGAAGGTCCTCGCACTCCTGGACGAAGGCTCCACGGTCACCTTAATCGATGAGCAGGTGGCGAATTGAATCGGAGCGAAAGGACGCCGCGAAACGTTACGCGTCTCGAGTGTCGGTGGCAATGAGATAACCGATGAAAAATCGCGGGTCATTCGAATTAAAATCAAAGGCTTGTTTTCTCGAAACTTGAAACTCACGACAGCTCAGACCATCAGAAACCTGAAGCTAGCTCCGCAACGCGTAGAGCGCGCCACCGTCGCAGCCTGCTCGCACTTGACAGATATCGCTGAAAATTTGATCTATGACGCTGCCGCACCGTGCATCTTGATCGGTCAGGATAATTGGGGCCTGATTGTGTCGCGACAAATTAAGAGTGGTCGCGCAAACCAGCCTGCCGCCTCCTTGACTCAACTGGGCTGGTGTTACATGGATGCTGCTCCAGTTTATCACGACCGATAAATACCGTACATCACTTGCGACCGTCCGACGCTTCCGACATTGAACTGAATGACATCGTGAAACGGCATTTCGAGATTGAATCCTCGGCGTGGCTCCGCGTAAACCGAGCCACGATCCAGAAGAGGGCGCTCGTGTTGCTAGACAGCAATAGTGTAAGATTACCGAGCGGTCAGTTCGAAACATGCCTATTGTGGAAGTCGGACAACGAAACGATGCCCGAAAGCTATGACACAGCAATGCGACGTCTGCGCAGCATGGAAAAGAAATTGTCAAAGAATGATAATTTGAAACGTGAATATTGTGAACAGATCAATAATCTGTTAAAAAATGGGTACGCAGAGCCAGCGCCGAATCAATCTACATCCAAACGCTTGTGGTACCTGCCCCATTTCGCCGTCACGCATCCGCAGAAAAAGAAAGTCCGCCTTGTCTTTGATGCGGCCGCCCGTACGAATGGCAAATGTCTGAACAATGCATTGCTCACGGGCCCCGATTCAATAAGATCACTATTGGGTGTACTCGTCCGATTCAGACAGGGACGCGTAGCGGTGTCGGCCGACATCAAGGAAATGTTCCTGCGGGTCAAAATCAGAGAAGAAGATCGAGACAGCTTACGATTCCTGTGGCGAAATAACATGAACGAAAATCCACAAGAGTACCGAATGACGTCATTGATTTTTGGCGCCGCCTCATCGCCTTGTACAGCGATCTACATCAAAAATCGCAACGCCTCAGAATTTGAACTTGAGTACCCGCAGGCGTGCAAAGCGATACGATTAGATCACTATGTTGATGACTTCTTGAAAAGTTTTAGTATAGAGGAAGCCAAGCGTGTTTCGAAACAAGTTTATGAGATTCATCGAAAGGCAGCCTTCGAGTTACGCGGTTGGGCGAGTAACGAAATTGAAGTCTTGAATGAAATGCCCGACACGCGAAATGACGACAATGTACAACCGGGGCGACACACGAATTGAAAACCCTGGCCTACAGTGGGACATCAATAATGACGCCCTGGTTTCAATCTCGGCCTGCGGAACACGCCTACTGAAGTTTTGGAAACATCGCTTCCACCAACAAAACGACAAGTCACGAGTGCAGTCATGTCCGTGTTCGACCCGCTCGGTCTAGCCTCGCCCGTCCTCATCACGGGCAAATGCATGCTCCAGGACATATGGAGATCAGGGATCGACTGGGACGAAACAATAGAAGCCGATGCACAAAGAAGTGGCTAAAATGGGTGAACGACATAGGAAGCTGGCATCGATCAGAATACCTCGATGCATATCGCCCGGCCACACCGAGGGGAGCTACATGTGTTCGTCGACGCGAGCGAAAAGTCGTACGCTGCGGCCGTGTATTGGCGTATAAAATTGAGCGAACACGAAAGCGCAGTTTCGCTAATAGCAGGAAAAGCTCGCGTCGCTCCCTTGAAAGTTATATCGATCCCTCGGCTCGAATTGCAAGCGGCGTTGTTAGGCGCTGGATTGGCTTCGTCGGTACTAACTGAAATCGAATTGAATGTGACCCGCAGAATATTTTGGACTGATTCTCGCACAGTTCTATCTTGGATCCGCTCCGACCCACGGTCGTTCAAACCGTTTGTCGCTCATCGTCTGGCCGAATTGGAGGAACACACGACGGTGAAATGTTGGAGGTGGGTGCCTACGAAATTGAACGTCGCTGATGATGCGACACGAGACCCGCCTACCCACTTTGATGAAACGCACCGATGGTTCCACGGACCCGATTTCCTGCGCAAAAGCGAAGACGAATGGCCGCAGGAAACTGTTGAAAGCGAACAACCGACGGGGGAGGAGAGATCATGTACGACGTTGACACTGGTCAATAAAGAAGACTCGCAAGTCGTACCAAATGTGAGCCGATTCTCGAGTTGGACCCGATTACTCCGCAGTATGGCCAGAGTATTGCAAGCTATTGATTTGTTTCGGGTCAAACGAAAAGTTAATGCATTGAAACATAAGAGGACGGCAACTAAAACGAGTTCAGACCCAACGTGGAAGCACATAAGCAAGAAGGCGCATACACCAGCCCAGAAAGACAATAGAAGACTTGAAGAGAACGATCGGCACCCTTTGAGTTTGAATTGTGATTACATTCGAAGGGCCGAAACGTTACTTTGCTCGAGGCGCAAAATGTTTTGAAAGGAAACGACACACTTACGAGAAGGCAAAGCGGTCACACGAAGAAGCCGTCTACGAAAATGGAAATTGATGAAAACGGCGTTCTTCGTCTGAAAGGAAGAATAAAGGCCGCTAAGGATGTGTCGTTTACCTTAAATCGCCCCGCTGTGCTCAGTGGCGATAGTTCGATCGCAAAATTGATCATAAAACACTACCATGAAAGGTTCAATCACGGAAACCACAACACCGTGATGAACGAAATTAGGCAGAGATATTATATCACGTCGTTGCGATCGAAATTACGAAAAATCGCCTACGAATGTCAATGGTGCAGAATTAACAGAAGTCTGCCGAAAATGCCGTCTGCGGAGGGTGATCTGCCTCCCGAACGCCTACGTCATCACCAACCCCCATGTAATGGGGTTGATTATTTCGGGCCTATGGCGCAGACACGAAAAGAGATACGGGCGCTATTCACATGCCTGACAACACGCGCCGTACACATTGAACTGGCGGAGTCTTTGTCATCAGACTCCATGATATTGGCTTTGCGTCGATTCATCGCTCGAAGAGGAACTCCGAGAGTGATTTATTCGGACAACGGCACGAATTTCGTCGGCGCAAATAAAGAACTGATGAACATACAAGAGGTACACGAGAAGATGAAGAAAGAAGCCGACGTCCGCACCATAACTTGGAAGTTCATACTTCCCGGCGCTCCGAATATGGGTGGCGAATGGGAGCGTTTGGTGCGATCTGTCAAAACCGCGTTGGCCGCTACATTGAGAGAGAGGAGCCCTCGCAAAGAAGTTCTCCACACCCTACTGCTGGAAGCCGAGCACATCGTCAACTCCAGACCGTTGACGGAGGTGGACATCGAACCTGCCGAGGCCGAGGGCCTCACGCCTAACCACTTCCTGATCGGGCGCTCCTGCGGCGCTGCCGCAGCGGGCCACTTCGACGACAACGTGCTCCTCGGGCCTGCAAACTGGCGCACGTGTCAGCGCCTCGCCGATCACTTCTGGCAGAGGTGGTTGAGGGAGTACTTACCGACTCTGGTGCCCCCGCCGGGCGCGCGGCGACCCTATATGCCGCGCGCCGGCCGAGGGCGACATCGTGCTGATCGTCGACTCATCATCACCTCGATACTCGTGGCCTCGAGGCAGAATTAAGAAGACCTACCCGGGTCCTGACAACCAGGTTCGTGTGGTGGACGTCGAGACGACTGGTGGCGTTCTGCGGCGTCCCACTTCGAAGATCGTCGTGCTGGTGTCAGCTGAGGCGACGGCTGTTCCGTGTCCTGAAGTGTAGTGCTGCGCACCGAGGGGGAGAATGTTACGGACAGCCGCGCAATTAATGTAAATTTAAAAATTGTATTGTGTCTTATACGGGCTTAAAAGTGTTTTATATTTGTGTGTGTTTTATTAAAGAGTTTTTTTGTATAGTTTTTTATTACCCGGGTAGGGACTAGTTTTAAGGAAAATATTTGTTTGTTTTTATTAGAATTTTGAATTGATTAATTGAACATTTGAAATGTAATGTGCGTGTGAGTTGCATACGAAATCGTGCTTTGGTGGGGAGGACCAATGATAGGCCTTAAAAGCGGCCGTCATTACGGCACGGCCGCTAATCGGTGTCTCGGGCGCTAGTGGCGCCAATGCATGAGTTGACTCGGAGCGCCCGCGGCGCACGCCCGGCGTGGCGCAGCGGGACCGGACCCAGCTCACCAGGATCGTCACGTCTCCGCGAGTGCGAGTATAACCACCGCATACACCTCCGGCACAAGCCGTCGAGGACGCGCCCGACGCCCACGGGGGCCAACGCAGGCCGTCCTGCGCGCGTGTGTGCTGCCGAACACGCGCGCCGTGCGCTGCGCTTCGCGCGCTGCGCCCCGGACCGGCCTGCGCACTATTTGTGACTACCCTCAATTTTCTGTTTTGAGACCCGGACACACATCACCGCACCAAGGCCGATGTCGCCGCATTTTAATCTACTAAAATGCAGGCGGCTCGGCACCGCGGCCAACTTGCAAGTGCAGAGTGCACTGGTACGGCTGCCCCGGCGCTTACCGGACGCCGAAGTGTCCGACGCCGCGCGCCTACCACGCTGCAGACGGCGGGGCGCCTGCCCGGACATCGTGGGAATAATTATTCTAATTGTGAACCGATGTTCCGGGGGGCCCCTCGTCGATCGGGGAGACGACCCAGACGAGGGCCGGAGCGAGAAGAAGAGGACACCGGCTCGCTGACGCGTGCATGGCTGAGCCGTGCCCCCCCTCCCGCCCTCGTCAACCACCACTCCGCAACCCGGTGCCACCCACCCGCCACTGAGCGCATGCGCAATGACGCGCGCGCCCGCGGGTGGCCCGGCGTAGGCACCGGATTGAAGACTGAAGACAAAAGACAGAAGACAGAAGATCAAAGAAGAATGAAGATGGGTGATTGAAGATCGAAGATTGAAGAGGTTGAAGGACGCGGCTCGCCGACACGTACTGCCCTGGCTGCTGCCGTCGGATACGTGGATAGCCTGATCAGCGGTCGGCAGGCGCGCTCGGTTACATCTACGCCTAGCGGGTCACCGATGCGTGCCGCCTTGATCCGGTCGGCGTCCACCAGCGTCCGACCACCGGCGGTCGGCTGCGTGTGCGGCCTGTTCCGCGCCTCCCTCCCGCCCTCGGCAACTACCTCCTCCAACCCGGTGCCCCCCCCACCCGCCATCGAGCGCATGCGTGATGACGCGCGCGCCCGCGGGTTGTCCGGCGTAGGCACCGGATTGACACCACGACAAGGGACAGAGAGAAAAGAAGAGGTTGAAGGACGCGGCTCGCTGACACGTACTGCCCTGGCTGCTGCCGTCCGACGCGTGGATAGCCTGATCAGCGGTCGGCAGGCGCGCTCGGTCAGATCGACGCCAACGCGGGTCACCGATGCGTGCCGCCTTGATCCGGTCGGCGTCCACCAGCGTCCGACCACCGACGGTCGGCTGCGTGTCCAGCTTGAGCTGTACCTCCTCCCCCTCGTCGAGCACCAACTTAGCCGGAGCCCCTCCACCGCCGGCTGCGCCTGCGCAATGACCGCGCGCGCCCGCGTGGGTCGGCGACTGGGCTCCGGCACGATGTCAATCAATGGATCCACCAGATACGGACCATTGCCACCTGAGCCGTCGGGGTCGTCCCCGACGAGAAGACGCCCGGCATGAGGCAACAATAAGTCCGTCCCGCACCTGCACCCTGAAAACCGAGGGTGGAAGATCCACGAGCCGAGAGCCAATGCATATGCAAATTAAGTGCATGGCCACGCCTCCCAAAAAATGTAACTCATGTGCAACGGATGCACCACCTATAAAATGCAGGGAGTGGTGCATCCGACACAGTTGCTAGCCAACCGTCACCTTGTAAAGCTCGGCTGAATAAAGAAGTCTGAAAGAAAACGCTGTCCATCATTGATCGCCGCCACACTGCAAGAAATCCGCTGACCACAGAGAAGCGTGCGCTCGTGAAGAGAGGCAATCCGGGGTGCGGGCTTACGCGGCGATAGCTGAAATCGCCGTTACAATTCGGAAATTGTGTAATACCTTTTTTTACTGAATGATTGTTTAATAACACTCTTAAATTAATATAGGGGTAAATTTTATATATCCACAGAGACCTTATTGATCATACGCACACAGTCCTGTAAATGAATTTGTGAATGTATACTTTCGCAATGTCCGTCCGATTGTCTATCCGTGCCTTAGTTCAAAAACTCGTAGTACTAGAAAGCTGTAATTTGGTACGAGTATATCTAATAATCACGCCAATAAAGTTGTAAAACAAAATGTTGGAAAAAAGTATTTATGTGCCTACCCTGCTCGTAATTTGAGAATGAGTTTTTTTTCTCGTCTATACGATGATTTAGATAGCTGTTTCAAAAAAATGCAGGGTCTGGAAAAACTGTTTATCGATCTAAAAATTTGTTTGCGTATCTTTTAAGCTTTTAAGCTCTCTCTGCCAATCAAATAGTTATTCTTGCACATTTAAATAAATTCACGCAATAGCAAATGTAACGAAGTTTAAAGGAAAACTATCACAGTTAAGTAGGTTTCAAAAATTAACGAATAATATAGTAGACCAACCAAAAATGTAATTACTTGGAAAAGTAAAATACATAGTTTTCTATAAATTCCATTAAAAATCACTTAGATAACGTAGTTGGATGTGTAAAACAGGTAGTACATATGAGTTTATGATCTATATAAAATGCAGAAAAAATAAAATCATAACATCTTTAATGTCAGTCCTAAATAGGTCCGTTTTTCGACGTTATTACCTGTTAAACTGTTAACTCAATTAATATGTTCATTGTATCAAACAAAGATCGCCCTTCTAAGTCTACATATTGTGACGGGCAACTACTGAACCACTCCTTCACCATGACAACGCCTTCTCGCCATACAAACAACTATCTTGGGGATTGACTTACCTACCTTATAACCCGACTTCGCGTCATGCGACTTTTATTTATTTCTAATATAAAAGAAAAACTTCGAAAAAAGTGGTTTACGGACGCCGACAAAGCTGCGACAGCATATGAAAAGGCCTTCAAAACGACCATTAAGTGCGAGTGTACAAAGTGTTTCTCTCAGTGATTCCATCAAATGCAGCGATGTATTAATCTAAACGGACACAATTTTGAAAAATAATAATAATAAAAATAGCTGGCTGGTTTGCTCAGTTCTGATTTTCTAAGGACATTCAGATTGATCCACGTAGCATCAAAATATTCAGTGATGGCGGAGATGATCATTTCTCCTAGTGTAAAACGGAAAACACGTATTTATATGAAAACAACAAAAATCGCACATTGCGAGATCAGGTGGACAAGGCAGATGCTCTAAAACTACAACTTTAGTTTCATTCAAAAAGTTGACAGTGAGCGCGGCGGTATGAGAGGATACGTTGTCGGTGGATAGCGTAGCATTAAAACTCAAATTCTAAGACTCTGGACAATTTCTGACAAGACTGTTGTGTGTACCAGGCCGCCGGGACAGAATTTTGTCCTTTTCCTTTAATAGTTCTGACCAAACCTGTCCTTCTGAAAAACACAGCATACTTTCCTTTTTTCATTATACGTACTTTTATCACGATGATTGGCCTTGGGTCACATTTATGAACACACTCTACTTTCATGACGTGTAGGCAAGTCACAAAAAGGAATCTATGATTTATCATCTGTAACAATATTAGATATTGTACGGTGACCGACTGTTGATGTTTTTTATTTTGAAGCAACTTACGTCTATTACGAAATACTCTAAGCAATCGAAACACAGTGATTCGATGTGTCAAGCCATTGTGCGTTGATGCACAGAACTATACGCTAAGCCACATCATTATATTATATTAAACGCTCACTGCAACTACTGCGCGCACAACTTTTTGGACAGGCCAACCTTGTAATAATAGTATATCATGGATCCAAAATGCTCACGTTTTAAGTACTTATTTCACGAAAAAAAACTTTACGATATCTGCGTTTAAAAACGCGGGAAGTGATTACTGCACACGTATTTGTAGCGAAATGGATTTGCACGCAATTACAATCATAACCGCGCGAAAACCGGCATTTGACAGTATCTCAATAATTCCAGAGTTGTTCTCGTATTAGACATATACAAATGTTTTCACCAGAAACACTTAAATGTGAAATTTAGAACTATTTGTTTCACTAACTTTTTAGTAAAAAAAAAACAGAAAAAGGAAAAAAACAACACCTTACTTTTATATATAAGTAAAAATAAAAACATGTTCTCTGTCCGTCCAATTACCACGTGCAAATTTTACCTTATATTTCGCATTCTAAAGAAAATTTTAATATTCAAGCTTTTTTTATCAGAAAATATTTAAAAAAATCTTTCTAAATATTATTCCTGACATTTTTTGCCGAACAGGAGGTAATCTATTTCACTCCGTCACATTCCTGTACATTATGAGAAATAAATATTTCAGTATCGGCCGCTGTCACGAGTAAGTAACGTAGGTAAGTCTCGTAATGTAACAATGCAGTAACTTTACCGAAAACCTCACTGTAAGATAAATAAATAATTTATAATGTCCATATTTTTTTTATTACAACCATCCGTTGTATCGAATACGTTATTGGCCACATTACCCTTACTGTAAAAAAACATAATAATTACATGTAATAAAACTGCAGAATCGTCATATTAAATCGTAAAATCGAAATGTTTGACGAAAACTGATTGTAACTCATGTAAGAAATATAGCAGAATACATTAACACTATTTGAAAAACTTTGTCTCTCTATCTATTTCAACAGGTTAATCTCCAAAATCACTAACCAATTTTCTTGAGATGTTCCTATATAACTTGAACGTAATTTGAAGCTACATACAGGTTTTATATGATCAAAATCGTTTAACAAAAAGTTATTTAATCAATGTATATTGTAATAACTGAGTTATATAGGCAGCATTTGATGTGTCCGGTCACCGTCGTTTCGGTTTAAAATTTAAATTTCAAATCGTACAACGTTAGTCGAAGCAGAAAGATAAAAATTGTGAAGAAGAAGTTGTAAATGAATTCAAAGAAGAATTCAAGTGTGACATAAATTGTGCACAACTGTTTTACTCTTGCAGACAGGAAGAGAGAGAAGAAAACACGATTTTCATGACGTTTCTGCGCGGATTAAAAACGAATGTCAAGCCATTATTTGCAGCACTAGCTTATAATTCACTCGCGGATTTGAAATCGACAATCATCAATTATAAGCAAGTCTATGCGAAAAATCAGAAAACTAATTACGAGTGGCAGATGTAGTGGGAAAGTAAGGAAACTTCAAAAAAACGCTCGACGAGCAACAACGCGGTCGACGTAAGGCTACTGTAGCCAGCCGTGATAAATGCTCGATTCTATTGCTTTCGTGACTGCGGTGACGGGCAACCGGACGTGGCACCACCAAGGCAAGCCGAGGCGGCGCCAACTTCAGCGAGTGATCAAAGATAGCGCCAGGGGGTACCAGTAAATCAACTTCGAAGCGGAGAGCCGCTGTCCCTTGAACTCACCCGCCAGTCGAGCAGATGCAGCGCCTACGTAAAGGTTACAGTGAAAGAAAGTACCCAATGTGCACTCTTTGTTAGATTTTGGGGTTGATGTGAGCTGCATTAACGCGAATATTATAGACATAGATAATATTTATGAACCTTCGAACTCTCCTCTTATGTTGAAAAAGGTATATGGGTCAATTCTGAAATAAATCGCGCTTACGTCAAGAGCCTTCTTTCTGTACAATCAAAATTAAGTTCAAGTACACCTTTTATGTTGTAAAAGATTTGCATTTATATTTAATTTTGAGGACGAACTTTATGAAGCAAGATGCGGTTATATCATATTATAATGAGAATAAACTTATTTTCAGTGAGAAAGGAGTGTATGTACCGTTTGTGTCTCACACGCCGGTATATACAAGAGCACAGAGCAAAAGTTAGTGCCTAGCCGTGATGACGTACTTTGAGTTGACGTAGTCGCATAAGAACGAAGAATGCTATTCGGTATGCAACCTAGCCTTAATTTCCGTACCAGAAAAATAGAGGAAGTAAGTGATTTTAATGTAAATAGAAGTTTCTTTATCTGTAATAGAGACAATGTACAAGGAATTTAGACAGAATATTTTACCGTTGAGAATTCTCAATAAGAGAAATATTCCGAATTTAAGATCGGAATCTCATGAGTAAATAAAAATCACGAATTTCATATCGTGTATGTTTATAAATAAAAAAGTAAGCAATCACATTAGATTGCAAGTAATTTTAGTACAAGTTCTTTTAGACAATATTACTACTGATGTATTAGAGCACATTAGAAGGTCCATGGGTGGTAATAAATACATAATAACTGTTACAGAATACCCCTTGAAATATGTGATCACGAAAGCCATTTCGCAAGTCACAGCCAAAGCGATATCGGATTTATTAATAAACGAAATATTTTATAAAAATGGTTATGTACAGGAAATAATATCCGACCGAGGGACCGTTTTTCGCTAGAGAATTGTAAGAGATATGATCGGAGCATTTAGGACAATATCGTGATTTGCTACTGCCTTTCACCCGCAAACAAATGGTTTGGTAGAAAGGTTTCATCGAACACTTTGGCAACTATTATGGATGTACGTTGGCAGTAACCAAAGAAACTGGTGTATGTTTTTTCCGTTAGTGACATTTTCGTATAATGTAACTACACAGAGCAGTACGGGGATGACTCCATATGTATTAATGTACGGCAGAGAGTCAAGCTTCTTTTTAAATAATGCTTAATTGGGAAATATAAATAGACTTTACAATATCATGACTCAGAGACAAGAATTTCTAAATAACATTATTGACAAGGCACTTGGAAGCATTAAAAACAAACAGATAAACCAGAAAATTAGTTACCATAGGGGTAGGAAATGTTCGAAGTTTCACGTAGTAAACTTGGCGATGGTATATGTGCTTAGAAATGTTGTAGATAAAACCCTTAAATTAATGCGATGTTACAGAAAGCCATATATAATTGAGAAAAAATTATCAACTGTAGCATATAAAATCGGATTGCTCAATAAATGAATGCGGAACATACCTCATATATTTAGAATGAAAAAGTTTCACCTTATGTAATATAACATTTATTAATATAACATTTTAAGATAGACATGGATGAAATAATTATTGCATATTTATTGTATATTGGTGTGCGTGTGTACACTTAGCACTCGTGTATGTTTGCAGACATTCGCTATCTCACCATATGTTAATTTGATAATAGTTAATAGTGGTAATGTACAGTCAATTCTTACAACTTTGCCAGCTTTTTTAAATTTTTCGATCTTTACTCAAAAAATACGGAATTTATGGAAAACCATAGCTAATTACACTAATAACCGTTAGTATGGATTCAAATTTGATATTCGTAAGCCTCGAAATTAAATTATTTTAGAAATCATTGAAATATCAACATGCGTGCAAAATTAGGTGCCATTGTGCCCAACTTTGCCAACCTTACATTGTTAGGCCATTTTAAGACCTACAATACTGAAATTAAGATATATTGAATTAGATAGAGCAGTATTGTGACGCATTCTTTCAAAAGGAGTAAAATAATATCCTATTAGCCAAAAAACCGTCTCTAAAGTTTTTAAGTAAAATTAGGTTGCATTTTATATTTTCTTCACATAAATCATCAGGAGGTCAGATTTATCAAAATACAGTGCCTATTATCATTACTATTATAATACCTAAATGGTACCTATACTTGCCTATAACAGCAAAATAATTTTTAAAATTCAAATCAAATGCGCATCATCAAACAAAAAATTGAACCTGACACAGACACAGCAAAAACAATCGAAAAATCAAAAAAAAAAATAGAATTAAAATCATCCAACAAAACAATTCCTTAAGAAGTTCGTTAACTTGCATTAAGTCTATTTTTTAACTGTGCAATCGTCAGGTACATCATCTTGATTAGGTCGCTTTGGTTTTACAAATTTATATCTCCTTCTTTTTTGTAGAAAGATATTGTATATCTTTTCTCGTCAAAATTACAGACTAGCGAACACGGATTAATTCGCAATAAGTCTATGTTATGTGTATGGTAAGATTTCATAAAAGTCCGTGTTTTCTTTAAAAGCACCACCTATTAGATAGTAATATGTAAATCAGTGTTTTTTTAAAAGCGCCATCTGTTACATAGTAAAATGTAATTCAGAGTTTTCTTTAAAAGCGCCGTCTGTTACATCGTAACATCCACGTCACTTGTTTTCTTTAAAAGTATCATCTGTTAGATCGTAAAATTCATGTCACTATTTTCTTTTAAAGCGCCATCTGTTAGGTAGTAAAATGTAAGTCAGTGTTTTCTTTAAAAGCGCCATCTGTTAGATGGTAACATGTGAGTCACTCTTTTCTTTAAAAGCACCATCTGTTAGATCGTAAAATGTGAATTAGTGTTTCTTTTAAAGTGCCATCTGTTAGATCGTAAATTGTGAGTTAGTGTTTCTTTTAAAGAATCATCTATTAGATAGTAAAATGTAAGCAAATGTTTTCTTCAAAAGCGCCATCTAACGTTAGTAAAATGTAAGTAAGTGTCTTCTTTAAAAGCGCCATCTAACGATAGTAAAATGTAAGTAAGTGTGTTCTTTAAAAGCGCCATCTGTAAGATGGTAACATGTGAATCACTCTTTCTTTAAAAGCGCTGTCTGTAAGATTTTAAATTTTAGTTAATGTTTCTTTTAAAGCGCCATCTATTAGAAAGTAAAGTGTAAGTAAATGGTTTCTTTAAAAGCGCCATCTGTTAGATCGTAAAATGCAGTCACTCTTTTCTTTAAAAGCACCATCTGTTAGATCGTAAATTTTAGTTAGTGTTTCTTTTAAAGCGCCACCTATTAGAAAGTAAAATGTAAGTAAATGTTTTCTTTCAAAACACCATCTGTTAGATCATAAAATTGTAATCCGCGTTTTCTTTAAAAGTGCCATCTAATGTAAGTCACTGTTTTCTTTAAAAGTGCCATCTGTTAGATCGTAAAATGCAGTCACTGTTTTCTTTAAAAGCACCATCTGTTAGATGTAACATGTGAATCACTCTTTTCTTTAAAAGCGCTATCTGTAAGATTTTAAATTTTAGTTAGTGTTTCTTTTAAAGCGCCACCTATTAGAAAGTAAAATGTAAGTAAATGTTTTCTTTCACAGCACCATCTGTTAGGTCATAAAATTTTAATCCGTGTTTTCTTTAAAAGTGCCATCTAACGATCGTAAAATATGTCACTGTTTTCATTAAAATCGCCATCTGTTAGATCGTACTACGTAAGACAGTGTTTTCTTTAAAAGCACCATCTACTAGATCATAAAATGTTAATCCGTATTTTTCTTTAAAAGTGCCATCTGTTAGATGGTAACATGTGAGTCACTCTTTTCATTAAAAGCGCCAACTGTTATATCGCAAAACGTTAGTCAGTGTTTTCTTTAAAAGCGCTATCTAACGATCGTAAAATGTAAGTCACTGTTTTCATTAAAAGCGCCATCTGTTAGATCATAAAACGTTAGGCATTATTTTCTTTAAAAGCGTCATCTTTTAGATCGTAAAATGTAAGTCTGTGTTTTGCTTAATAACGCCATCTGTCAAATCCTACAACTTTTCCAATCCTGCTGAATTTCGCCCAGAAATTAACTTGAAACGTTGCTAACCTATTTTAAATATTACTGTTTTCTCTTTCAAGTAGAAAACTGGACTGTTTTCTGGCAGCACTTAGCCTTTATAAAGGTACCTAATGTCAATTAGTTGCTCGTCATATGCTATCAAAAATACGTAGAGTTCGGTTGTGCCAAATTTTTACAAAGAACTTTGTAGTAATCGGATAGAAGGTGCCCCGACTTTTTTAGTATGACGATTCTTTAATCTGTTTACAATCGTCCGCCTAGGGATACCAAAGTGTTTTTCAACGTCTTTTGTTATAATTTTATGGTTTGCCACTGATTCCACTGCTAAATCTAACATCTCATCAGTATAGTTTTTATTTGACCGAGCTTCTAATTTTCTCTGGTTTGTTGTTTTTGTTCTGGGCTTAGATTTCGCCATTCTGTAATATAGCAATAAATGTATATTGTAGTAAAATATATCTACCTATAGTATCTTTGTTTCTTTTAGTTGTCCTAAGATGAAAACATTCTTTTTGACTTTTTATTATTGCTTATTAGTATTTATGAAAATAACAAATTTTATTACATATAAGCAGATATTTATGTAGTTAATTGCTTTTATTGTAGAATATGTAGGTTTACAGTAATACTTTATTTTTTTATAACAATATTAATTAATAAATCCCATCAACACTGTTTACATTTTGAGACAAGTAGAAAAAAAGTCTGTGTATGTGTCAGCTCCGACACACTACTGGGGTTTATTCTTTACGAACAATTATAAAATAAATAGATTAGTGAATGAAGGTAATGGAATGCATTTTTTATATTACTTAAAGCATGCATGATACATTTATTTATATTAATTATACAATATATTCGTTAAAATACATAACAAAACCATAAAAACATAAATTTGTAAGTAATCTTATGTAATAAAGTTGTAAGCAAGATTGATTTTATTCACTATTTACATTCTTGCGTTTTATTTATTCCAAGAACAGTATCGGCATCGTTTAATACTGAGACAATTGGTTTGTAGTAACTAAAATATGATACATATACTGCTAGGGGATGCGTAAGATAAGTTGCGCATGAATATGGGGATTATATACGTTTACAGTCTCCATACACACGAAACTGATCTGAAAGTAACGTAACGTAACTCCAAGTTTGATTTTATTCCTCAGTATTTTTATACCCCGGGCTTATATATGAAAAATCTATTTTTAAGGATTAAACTTCAAAAAACTAATTGTATAGTACCATACATTACTTTCATGAAGGTACTAGTAACATGAAAATAGATAGGCACCTAGCAAATGAACTACAAATCGAAACCAATCAGAAAATGTAATACCTACAAAATTTTGAAATTTTGACAACCCTACAGTGCGAAAATTACTGGGCAATGATGTTACTTTGGATTCTGTATCTACAAGCCTAACATTGCCCAACGCCATTACTTCACTACACTCGATTAGATTCCTGTTTTGTAATTATGAAATATCATCAAAATATGACTATATTTCTTTAAACCATATCAATTACTCACCCCTTGATGCCTTCTATTCGATGTCTACAAAATTTCTTGTAGAAAAATTGGCACCACCAAATTCGACTGTTTTTAACTTCCCGCTAAGAAAATTAAAAATTTTCTAAAATTTTCGGGAAGTTATTCGTTTCACCCCATTTTCCAAAAACTTTCGTTCTGAGGGTTTAGGAAGCTTCCCTGATCATCCCTGAGATGATGTCCGTATGTCTGTGTGGATGTGTGAGTGTGTGTGTGTGTGTGTATGTGTTTTGTTTTTTTTTTGTATAGCGAAGGAAATACATTTACGTATCTCGGGCTTAGATGTTTTGTCTGGTATGTCGGGCTCGAACATTAACTTAGGGTGACTTGTCAATGCTAATACCGACTAAAACCTCCGCTGTCCTCCGACCTCTGATCCCCACGGTATCCGCCGTTAGGTATTACTTTGTGGTGGGAGGATATAGCTACTGCTTTTCCTTCTGGTAGCTAAGGTGTTATTTTACCTTTCTTCTAGTTGTTGTCATTTGCCCTTTTTCTTTCGATGGAACGCAAGTCTATGAGGACTTCTGTTGCAAATGTGCTGATGGCGTTCCAGGAGGCTCTTGATGACAACATTACTTCTATTACTGTCTCTGGTTGTATCTTCTGGTGTAGGATACTCTCGAGTAGATCACGCTGTGAATTAAATCGTGGGCACTCAAAGAAAACATGCTCCGCATTTTCAATTATTCCTGGGCAGGAAGGGCACTCCGGGCAATTATCGTGCTTGAAGCGGTGTGAATAAGCCCGGAAACAGCCGTGACCTGATAACATCTGTGTAAGGTAGTAGTTGACTTCACCGTGACTCCGGTTAAGCCAGACTTCGATCCTTGGTATTAGGCGGTGCATCCACCTACCCTTTTCTGCGGCATCCCACTGCAATTGCCATCGCAGGATGCTGTGCTGTCGTTCTTCTGTTCTCAGTTCTTCTACACTCAGTGTAGTAGACTTTCTTCGGTGGCATAAGGTCCGTCGTTTCTCAGTTTGGACTCTGAGGGATAGTGTCCCGGAAATGACGCACATTACTTCTTCAGATATTGTGCGAAAAGCGTAAAGGAGGTCAAAAACGATAACTGGAGCACCCTAATGGAAGAAATCACTCCTAACCACAAAGCCTACTGGGCTGTGGCTAAAGCGCTCAAATCTGACGTGGCCATGTCTGCTCTCAAAAAACCGGATAGATAATAATGTATCATTCGATGACCAGGAAAAGCTGAGTATATCACTGACAGTATCGAACTCCAATGTTCACTGAATCTCTTCGCTGGCTACTCTTAATGCACTCCTCTGATATACTGGTCCAGCTTTTCTCAATGACTCTTAAGTGTCGAGAGCGTTGGCCCAAATTGATATTCCATATGTCAGCACTGAGGTAACTACGGACGACAGCAGTAGCCTCCTGGTCTGCTTTGGGCCTCCGACATTTGGTATCAGTCGTGCTAGGCTAGTTACCACTGCTGATGCTTTGGCACTCACGTGTTCGACTTGTTGCATAAAGTTGAGTCGAGCATCACTCCCAAATATCGGACATGAGGCTGTGATGTGATTTCTAGGTCTCCGACTCTTAGCTTGATTGTTTCAACTACTTTTCGGCTGGCAATAAGCACTGCCTCGGTCTTGTGTTCGGCCAGTTGGAGATTCACTGTATCCATCCACCGGTTAACTTACTCGAAGGTGATGTCAAACAGACGACGGATCTCGTCAAGGTATTTGGCGATGATCACTACTGCTACATCATCCGCATACGCTACTAGTTTGACGCGTCTAGGAATGTTGAGTCTCAGGAGCCCGTCATACATGATGTTCCAAAACAGTGGGCCGAGAACAGAGCTCTGTGGCACGCCTCCGGTAATACCGTACTCTTTTGGGCCATTATTCGCGTCGTATTTAAGAACTTTACCTCTGAAGTAGCTAGCCACTATCCTACACAGATATTCCGGTACGTTTTTTCCTCGGAGAGCTTGCATGATGCAAGCCCAGCTGGCGGAATTGAAGGCATTTCTGATGTCTAAAGCGGCCACCAGGCAATATTTTTTCGTACTACCTTTCCATCTGGTTCCTGCAATTGCATCCTTGGCTATGTTGACAACGAGGTTGATCGCGTCGAGGGTCGATCGACCTCCAGAACCCATACTGGTTATCAGCCAAAAGTGGGTCGACTATTGCTTCTATTCTTAGATGAATTATGCGCTCGAATATCTTGCCCGCCGTGTCTAACATGCAGAGTGGACGGTAAGATGACGGTTCTTTTGGTGACTTTTTTCCTTTCGGTAGTAGTACCAACCGTTGCTGTTTCCACTTTCTAGGAAAGGTCCCCTCCTTCAGGCAAGTGTTGTAGACGTCAAGGAATAACTCGGGCGCTACTTTTATAGATGTTTTTAAAACGATATTAGGGACTACGTTCAATCCCGGCGCTTTATTATTCCCGACGCGGTTACAAGCCTCCATCAGTTCTTCTTTCGTGACAAGTGGAATGTCTTCTGGATTAAGCTGCTGCGATGTGTAGATAAATTCCTGTTGCCGTGGGAACAGTGCAGTAACTATCTTCAGTAAAAGTTGAAGACATGTAGGTGACGGCATTGGTTGGTATTTCAGGTGTGCCATCACCACCTTGTAAGGTCTACCCCATAAGTCCTTGTCTTGGATGCTCTCGAATATTCACAAATGGTCTCGACTATTGTACAAATTTCTAAAGACCCAAACTTTTAGCTTTTATATCCCCAAAAGGTAACCTCTTAAAAAATCGAAAATAATCTTTATGGAGAATGTTCCAAGACATTTTTAACTGTTCGCGGACTGAAACATTCAATATTTTTTTTAATAATCCAGAGCGTTCTTGAGTAATGCATTTTAACTTAATGTATTATTTGTTTAAAAGGCTTACAAACATTCTGGAATATTACAAAATACCTATTGCTAAGAGTATGTGAAGCACGGTACATCGTGGGTTTGAACATTAGTTACCTACCACTGACGAACAAAAAACTTAAACAAAGTGAATACTTCAAAATAATGTTGTGAGTGTATAAAAATAATCAGTGAAGTGTACAGTAAAAATTATACACAGTGACTGAATATAAATCGAATAATCGAATAATAAAATTGTTTAAAATGTACTTACTGTATTTGTTAATAAAAAGTTCAATTGTTTTGTACAGCACCCAACTTGCCAGTTTTGAATCAAAACAGCGAAAATAAAAAAAAAATAGCAAAAAAACGAACTTCCGAGAAGTGTAAAAAAATTAGTGAATTGAAGATTCAATAATTGCGACACAATCATATAATAACCGACTGCGACGAAATTACCTGTGAAAATATTACTCTACCAGAAGCCAGGATGAGAACAAATAAACAGTACTACCAAATAAATGAAGCATTCCACTATGACTCGACAAAAAATATCACAAGTACTAACACATCGTAATTGGGTAATAATATCAAAATGTTGAGAGAGGGCTTCCCCGACTTTTAAGGGACGAACAGAATAGAAAGATATTATTCACATTCTGCGAAGGGGTAGTGAGAAATAGTTGTACAAAGAACGATTCAACATTGTACTAAAGGTGCAAAAAGCTATGATGGCAATAATAATAACGGAAAAAATAACAGCCGTATACTTTGATACCCTAACTAAAAAATGCTGCCCTAAAAAAGTTGGTAGGTTAACCCTATAAATACATAAAGAGGAAATAATTCTACATAGACATAATTGCAAAACAATAGACAAATATTCTTTAAGATGCTGTATGTATCAGTAGAAAAATATATTTTGTGTATGTATAAATTCAAAGTTGCATATATATTGTATTATTTTTTTTAACCCAAATGAAATAGAAATAGATTAGAAATAAGAAAACATATAAATAGGCTAAAATTAGCAAGTAAATATAAAAGGAAAGAAAAGAGAAATAGAAAAGTAAAAATAAAAATAATGTAAAAGAATAAAAAAGAATGAAAACATCCAAAAAAAACAAAAGTTAATAATATATAAATAAAAACTACTAAATAAAGAAAGAAAAAATCAAAGAACATTAATGTACACAATCAATGGCAAAAGCAAGGATTACCTCACTCACCAATCTCGTGTAGCTACACGACAAAGTTTATCCCACGGATATCAACAGAATCATTCAAGTCGAATTTTCCAATTCACAAAAGGATCCGGAACTGTACGACATAGTAGTGAAAAATACAATTCCCAGATCATGCGGGCCATTAAACCCCAATTCGCCACGTATGAGTGATGAAAAAGGTACAAAAAAGTTTTCAACTTAGTTAACAAAGAAACTGAAGATAATTGCTATCCTGAATACAGAAGACAATCACCCAAAAATCGTGGCTTAACTGCGAAAATACAAATAAGTGACGGAGACCAATTAGAAATAGATAATCAAACAAAATGTTTCAATCACGCATAAACTTAAAATACTGCAATTCAGTAAAATCGATCAAATATGTCTGTAAGTATGTGAACAAAGGGAGTGACATGACAGTATATCAAATAGTCAAAGACAGTAATCAACGATATAGAAACGATGAGAGTATCATGTACTAAATGGGAAGATATGTCAACAGTGATGAAATAGCGTGGTGGACTTTCGTTTTTTCCCATACACAAACGGAAGCCAACTGTGGAACATCTAGCAGCTCATTTGGAAAATGAACAGAAATTTACTTCACAAACGGATACATTCGCGAAAACATTACTATATGTCGACGTCTCTATATATATAGAACACAACAAAACCTTTCAAAGATAAACTAAGGAATTCCAGTAGAGGAATATCCTAGAGCTACAAAAACACTAGGCCAAATATACACCCCATCAGTGGCGACGGCTTCTAAGAACTCGATTCTTATCGGCTTCCCTTTCATAAAATATTTAATATGCATAATTCATAAATAAATAAATTATTGCTTTTTAGTATACAGACACTTAAAATTATTTTTAATTTTCAATAATTATTGTAAATAATATCCAGCCTTCTTACGTTAGTAACGTAAGCCCTATATAAAAAACACTTCAAATAACTCGAAAGCGACCGAGTTATTTAGACGACCAAATTCAGAATGTTCGCAATCGTCGTAATCAATGTGAAATGTTGAGTCTTCCATATTCAGTTGTATTATAGCGTTATGGCGGGCGCCTCGAGTCCGCGAGCCAGCCGCGGGGGAGCGGGGAAAGGGAGCTTCATAACTCGGCCGATCGCGAGTTTTACTTCCACAACGAAATGACGCAATTGTAATTCGTGTAACATAATTTCACCTTTAACGTGAACTTTTAGGTGTTATATTCGGTTGCGGATTGTTGTGATATACATTATTATGTAAATAATAATGCGTTTCGATCAGCGGAGATTTCCGATTATACCCGAATAAAGAACGGTTTTGCATATAGCATCATTCCCGTGTCGAATTAAGTATAGAAGCGTTGTAAATGTAATTGAATTTATATAATACGAGTTAGTGTAGTGGTATTTAAGACGAATTGATTGTTATTCTATTTATTCAGTAAGTGTTTTTCTATTTTCGATTTTATAATGGCACTCTTAGCAATTGAATGCTGCACTACGGATTTTCTGATATAAGTGAGCCTCCACGAAGACGCCGACGTCTATTTAGCTCAGAATCAGACTTAAAACGTGAGTATAAACGTAATTTCATCGAAATTGTAGATAATGTTAAAAATCAAATTCAAACCAGATATAGTTCACTAAGCAATTTGTCGTTTTTTAGATTTACTAAGTAAGTCGAAACATGATTTATTCGAACGTACATTTCCTGAGGATAAACTAAATAATTTAAATTTATTATTTCCTCGAATTTTTGACATAAATGCATTAAAAAATGAGTTGATGAAATGAAAAAAATGAGCATTAAATATTCGTCTCCCTCGCTTAAAGGATTAGATATGTACGAGTTATTTTTGCATTTACAAAAAGATATCTTAAAAGATACATTTCCTCAAATTTTAAGCTTAAGTAATATCTGTTTAACCCTTCCGATAACAATTGCGGCCGCGGAACGATCTTTTTCAGCTCTCAATCGCATTCATACGTACCTCAGGAATAGCCAGACAGAACAAAGGCTTTCAGATCTCGCGTTGTTATCTATAGAAAAACATTTACTGTTGCAAATCAAAAGTAAGCCAAATTTTTTATGACTTGGTATTAGCTCATTTTCTCAAGAAAAATCGTAGATTACCACTAGAATTTAAATAGCTTTTTTATCTCATTTAATTCATTTATCCACTGCGCTGCTATAAATTCGACTAAAGGAAACTACTTCATTAGCTTTTTTCAAAGCTGCTTTTATGCATGCTCGAAGTCTTCCGTTTGTATTCTATCGTTGACTTCAAGTATGCCAAAAGTGGCGAATGAAATATCTCCGCGTTATACCAGAGGGCGTTACAGAGCTCGGTAAGTAATAGTTATATTTTATTAATAATGTTTAATGTTGACAATTTTTTAAGGTTCGGCTTCCCTTTATATTTTTCTCACCCCTCGCCACTGCACCCCATATCCGAACAACGCTGAATCTTCCTATCTCCGGATGTTGTTACATGAAATACGGGGACCAACGAGTTTCGCAGATATCAAAACTGTCACCTATGCCTAACATACAGGGAGGCTTATGACTACTGGAGAACGACAGACACTGGGAATTAACACTACAAGAAGTCTTACTGACAGCTTTAGCTGAGCAAATCAAAGCTCTGTTTTCCATAATTCTAATCACATAAAACCCATCAAATCTCAAACAGCTATAAGACTCCTTCAAAGAGAGTATCCAGAACTGGCCATCTAATTCAACGACGACATATTCAATGGGACACTCATTTGCCTAGAAGATAAATGTTTAGCAATAAAAAATCAGATCTTAGTTTAGCTAGGGATGCCAGAACCCTAAAAAAATGCATTCAGTGTGCCTAATTTCGAAATTACAAAAGAAAACCTGTAACATAAATGAACTACTTCAATACGTTGCTGACAACAAGTCACTTCCCAATGGCAATCAAAACATTTACAACGCTATTATGATCAGGATGAACAACAACACTAGGGAAATTATTTCCTTGAACACACCAGGGGTACTAAGAAAACGTTTCCAATAAATTTATTATTGGCGGTAATACATGCCAAACAATAAATGACTCTTGTACTGGCATCATCAGGCATTGCAGCCACGCTTATGGAAGGAGGTTCAACTGCTCGTTCCGCCCTACAACTACCATCGAATATAGCCGAAGAACAATTCCCGGTATGTAAAATTTCAAAAGCATCTGGACGGGATAAACTTTTAAAACACGCAAAAACATCGTCTAGAATGAATACACAATGGTACATAAAAAATCGCCCCAAACCATGAACAGAACCTTACCAGACTTATGGTAAACTCTGAAGTGATGGGAGGAACTCTAATCATAATCAGGAGATTTTCGACAAACAGTTCCAGTTATCCCCGACTCAACGCCAGCAGACGAGATTAAAGCATGCTTAAGAAATCTCCGGCTACGCATACAAATACGTCAACCAACAAAAATATGTGAGCTGAACTATCGAAAAACTAACCAGCAGCACTTTTCGCTGACATTCTTTTATAAATAAATATATACTTTTATAACATGTCCTCCCGACCAGACGACCGGTCTTATTTACCTCAATAGTGATTTGTGCAACTGCTAAAAACGAGCTCATCGACAAAATTTATCACGACATTGTTTATAACTATACCAATTCGGAGTACCTATTTGAAAGGGAAATTTTTTCAACTAAAAATAATATTGTCGACGATATCTACTTTAACATTCAAAAGAAAATTCCCGGTGAAGAGAGAATATATAAATCAATCGATATGACTCTTTACAAGTACCGGGACTGCCATTACACTGCTTTCAAGTTAAAATTGGATCTCCGATCATACTACTCCGAAATCTTAACTCACAAACACTATGTAATGACACAAGGATGATCGACAAACAGCTGTCAAATAACATCATCGAAACTTAGCTTATGAGTGGAAAGGAAAAAGGACGCACAGTTTTTATCCCTAATATACCAATATCTCTGCTGAATTGATAATCCAATTTAAAAGATTGCAATTTCCAATAAAATTAGCTTATGGTTTTACTATTTATAAAGCGCAAGGACAAACTTCAAAATATAGCAGCATCAATCTTAAAGACTCTTGCTTCTCTCACGATCAATTCATTTCGCTTTTTCTAGAATAGGAAATAGCTAAAATTTGGATATATTATATATACTCCTGATAATAAAATGAGAAATGTTTTTAAGAGTTATTGTAATAAATTGTTAAAATATATTGTCAATATTTTTTTATACTATAAATATTATCTTTTTATTTCAAATACAACAAAATCTTATATCAAGTCCCAAAGCAAAGTCAGGTACTCTAGTTAGTTTTTAATAAAAATTCCATCCATGTCAAGCCGCGAACAAGCTGCATCAAGCTAGTATCAAATAACAACGATTCAACCACAAGTATCTTGAAAATTGTTCAAGCTCCGATTTCAATCACTAATCTCGCATAATGTAGAGGACTTATAGAAATACAATCTCTGCACTATTCATGTCATATTCAAGAACATAATTTAACATCACACCTGTTCACTATTTCGATAGGTAGAAATCACCGCTCGTTAGTTGGTACCACGTTAAGATATTAAGTTATCTCACGAATATTGTAGGTTATTAATGTTCACTTTGTTTATTAATTAGCTTAAACTTAAATTAAATAATCAAACCAAAACAGAACCTTTATATTCAAAGTATTAAATTCTGAATGTAGTTTGAAAACCACCAAGTTCTTCGAACTTGTACCCATAACTTACGCAGTAATATGGTATATCGTTGTCATACTGGAAGAGCACCCATCTTCGGTTCACTAAACCTAGAATTTCTGCAACAAAACCTCGTACAGTCGTGTCAGCTGCTCACTAAATATCTCGGCAGTGATAGTTCGACCATTTGGATTTATTTCAAAGTATACTAAACCTTCATAATTCCACCAAACACATTACAATATTTCAATCGATCTATCTTCACGATGGGTTCAGGTGATTGTTCTTTGTTTAACCACTGATTTTCATGTTCAAATTGTGTATATAAATCCATTTCATCGCAAGTAACAATGCGTTTAATAAAATGATCGTCTTTCAGCAAGACAAGGAGCTGTTTGCACACGCCTACTCAAATCTTGTTAACGAGTGGGGCACTATTCGATAACTTTTATAGATCTTACCATTGATCTTAAGTAGAGATGTATTGTATCTTGAAAAGATCCAAGAAAGTCCGATAATCGACAGGTGCTGGTACTAAGTTGGTTTTCTACTGCCTCCTTTGTAGCCTCAATATCCCATACAAGTGGGCGACCAGAGCTCGAATGACTTACCAGCGTCAAATTTCCACTATTGGAACGATTAAACAAACGCTATGCTGTTCATTCATTAACTATATGTTAACCTTAAATTTCACTTAAATCATGGCTACTTTTAATTTTTATTTCCAGTAATATCTTAACAATACACGAATTTCATATTTATCGTATTCCATCCATATGTTTTATCATCAATGCGTCTTGCTTCGTCAATGAACACGGAAAGTAGCATAAAAAAAAGTAAAACAGTCGTACATAGAACTAGAGACTTGTCGTAACGCGTTTGGCATTTTTAAAAAGGAGCGTATGAACTTCAGTACTGAAAACCGATATTATTTGTGATACATCGTCAGTTCTTCTTTCACTTTACTGACATTCATCAAACGTGTCATACGAGCTCGTCGCTTTTAGGTGCTTATTGGGCAGTTCTTTTATATGCTCCCAATTTAAGTTAATAAATTAGGTTAGGTTAGATTAGGTTAGTTTTCCTAAGTGTTCTAACACACTGTAAAAAAGTTAACCACACGATTTTATTTTGCTATCTTTTAATGCACTAGCTCATTAACTGTATATACATTTCCTGATTGCATGTTTATTTTAAAATTTTTTGACCACTGGATTTGTATAAACTTGTCAGTAACCAATAGTGCATCTTATATAAAAAAGTCGGCCAAGTGCGAGTCGGACTCGCGCATCGAAGGTTCCGTACAAACCTGTAGGTATATGAATAAAACTTCACCCATCACGACAATCGAATCATAGTTATGCCATTTTTATTGCAAAATGAAATCCATAACATTACAATGTAGAAAGCTGGAGGAGTGTAAATTTAAAACAAAACTCTCTTTATCGTTTCAGTAATCCCTTATTTTATATTAACACTTATCATTTATTATATAATATAACTGAAATACCTGCACTAACCTTGCAGCAGTCTTGCAAAAGTTCTTTTATCAAAGTTATCTATTTACAAAGTTTTTTAATCACTATTTAGAAATCTGGTTCAAAAATACTAATTATGTATTAAATTTGAACCAGATCTATAAATGGTGACTGAAAAAGTATGAATCGTACCATATTGAACATTGGAGTTCGAAAAAACGTTATCAATAGTTGTACAACTTCTTGTAGTGCTAGTATTTATTAACGGAAACATGTTTATGGATGAAAAGTATGTGGAAATTCCATTTTACTCGTTTAGTTATGTTAAATAAACATAAATTTAGCCATCACCTATTAATACAAGCAGAAACTGCTGAATTTACTGCTGGTTAAAGAACTCGTTTATTGGCGTATAAGATATTCATTCATTCAAATACATGATGTAATTTCATCATTTCCCTACGAATTTCAAAACTGACAAATATACAAACTCCCCGAATCTCATTATCATTTCCACGAGAACGGTTCGCTAACTAATCACTTATAACTTCATCTCGCATTCTAAGCAGATCATTTAAATTCTCTGTACAACAAAATGTTCCAACGAAACATGTAATATTTTTTTAATATTCCCCTTTGTAAACATCGGTAGTTTTTTTGAATGAATTTTTTTAAAAGATAGAAAATATTGTCGTCCTTCCGAAAAGAATTTCCGCCCTGCGTCCGTATTTTCACAGTGGAAAATATTCACAAGAATTCAAACAGCAACAGTTTCGAAATTAAAATGTTATCTCCACACGTTTACAGAACTATAGCTTAAACACAAGGCTCTTTTTGTCTAATAAAATATACGTACTTGGTCAGTGGAGCTTTGCTCGGCATCTTCGTGTCTATCAGTGGGGTAATGATAAGTTCTCACGAAAAATTAGATTATGTCCATTTCCAACAACAAATATTTAGGTACATAATAAAATACTATGTAATTGCAAAATTTTATTCATGATGTGCCATTTATAGTTTAAGACATGCAGTGCCATATGTTGTTGAGAACCGAAAATATAACGAAAAGGTTATCTCAAAATTATACAAAAATAGCACTTAATAAAACAAAGTTTAAAAATATTAATTTTTTGATCGTTTTTCCAGCAAAACATATAGATGAATTTGAAAAGAAAAACTTGATCAAAGTACACATTAACATCGAAATCATTAAAACCGTTACGTGAGTCAAATTGAAAGTCCTTAGAAAATCAAAAATTCAACAAACTAGCAAGTTATTTTTGATATTTTTTTTTTCAAAATAGTGCCCGTAGAAATCAATGCATCGCTGAGAATCACTAAGAGGAACACTTAACCAACTCGCACTCGAGGTTCGTTTCGACGGCCTTTTCATATGGAGCCAGTGCTCTTCTGTGTCCGTAAACCACTTTCCTAGAAGTTTATCTTTTATTTTAGGAAAAAAATAAAAATCGCATGGTGCGAAGTCAGAGTTGTAATTTGAGTGAGCCAGTATTTCTTTACTTAGCGTCCCCAATTGTTATTTGTTTGTTCAGCTGTGTATAGTGAAGCGTTGTCAAGGAGAATTCTACCACGAGGTCGTTTTTCCTCAACTTTTTCCAAAACAAAAGGTAGAAAATTGTTAGTATCTGAAGTGAATTTTTTTTAACCTCTAAAACAGTTATTGCATAATGACCTATAATTATGAAGAAAAAGGCCACCACGTTTTTCCGATGCTTTGATCTCGATTTACTTGACCACCCACTGAGCAGACTGTCTTTTTGGTTTCGGGATTGTAATATTAAATACTAGCTTTCGTCATCTGTAATCATCTAGTACACGGCATTATGTCAACACCGACAATCTTTACATCATTTCACGGCACCAACTATGACAACGGAGTTCTTGAGCTTCGGTCAAGTTATGAAGTATCCACCGAAAACAAAGCATCCTGACCGCTAAATATTCACGAAGGATTTTGTGCACTTGACTTATACCGATGCCTAAGCTTATCCAAATTTGCTGGTATATCACTCTTTTGTCACTGTCTATTATGAGCCACACAGCATTGTTGTTGCGTTCGGTCGTCGCCATGGAAGGACGTTCCTCACGCAAATCGTCAGTCAGATTAATATAACCACGATCGAACTAGTGAAACCAATTATAAACAGTAGTAGGAGATGAACCTTCATCATGAACGGCCAAGCAAAGTCTGTTATCACTTTCTTGTTGTCTTAAATGTCGAAGAAAATCATAGAAAATCATTGTACGAAAATTTTCTCGTGTTAAATTCATGTTGACGTTAGGCAAACAATTTCCTTCTTTTCTTTTTCCACCAATTTATGAAAACAAATAATAGATCAATACAATGGAAATAATATACACAAAGAGTTCCAATTTAAAAATTTTAATATGTTTTCATTTTTTACACTTTCTAAGGGGCTAATTCTAAAAAAATTAAGTGTGACCTAAGTTACGAGATAGGCATGTATAAAAAATACCAGAATTACTTGCTTAAAATAATAAGATAAGACGTACATCATAAAATGCATTTACGAATAATAAATCTTTCGTATGTCTAATAAAATCATCCATATTATAAGAGACAACATCAGATGCATATTAAAATATTTAATATTTGAAAACTTTGTCTGAAGAAGATTACGTTGAAAATACAATCTTAATATTATATTTTAAAATATCCAGAAGCATAATGAAATTGAACTGAAAATAGCTTAAAATAATTTGCTGCGCAAGTATAATATTAAACGTAAAAATCAAACGAAAATTTTAATCATACGCCATACGCAAACCGAAACTAATAGCATGCACGGATTTATTGGGTGAAAAATTAAAAACACAACTCAAGCAAGGTGCCAAAATATACCCCTTGCCGACACATATTTTTATAATTTCAATCAATATAAATTCATAAATCCCCTGACTCATATAATGCCCATAGATATTAAAAAAATAATTTCTGTTTTTACCTTAAAAGCAACAGGAACTCGCAAGGTAAGTAAAGTGTTAGTAAACTAAAACGCTCCACGTACCGTTTACAGACAGCAACTTATTAGAGCATTATGAAACAAGCGAATAAGCTTTTACGGCTCGTCGTCATCAATTACTTTCATTACACAATGACTCTTTAGAGCAGTTTCAATACACAGACGAGGAACACCAACAAGTTATCAACGCTTTTGCTAGGCACTAACCGATCCTGCTACATGTAATGCCATGAATGCAAAGAAACATGACATAAATGCCATTGTAAGTAAATTAGATCCAACGAATTGGTATGATATTTACGCACGAAGTTAATTCCAGAGAAGAATTACATTATGGTGAGTTTCATGCCATGGTCAGTGGCACGAATATAGAAAAAACCGAATCAATTAAAAAATACATCTCTTTTTTCAAACAGACGTAGGCCTCACACTTATAACACCTTTCATTTAGTGTTGAAAGTTATAAAAATCTAATCTAGTAGAAATGTGCTTCCATTGAATTTATAATAATTTTATGCTTTAAAAATACTACAAGTAAAGAAGCACACAATGTTTAATACAATATAAACAAAAATATCCACAATAAAAAAAGTTTCAAACTACTTTTCTACAAAGTACCAAGAATGTAACAAAAATGTATGTAAAAAGAAACAAAATGTGGAACGTTAAACCCACATCGGGAGTAACAATTCAAACAGCCCATAAAAAAATCGCGTTCAAACTAATATACGAGGGGCGGCTGATAAGTCCGCGGCCCAAGGTACTTAGCGATGACTCATTATTTCACAACTATTACCACTAATTGCGACACTTCTTGTTGGTATAAATATAACTTCCTTTCGTTATTAAAGTCATTAACAAATTATCTGTCGAAGCACAAACGTCATCATGTCAGCCGAATCGTCAAATCTCAGTAATATTGAACATCGCGCCGTAATAAAGTACTTCGTAAAGAAAGGAAAACGCCCAAAGAAATTTTCGAAGACATGGTATCAGTTCTTCAGGAATCTGCGCCTTCGTATACGATGGTCAAAAAATGGGCTCGCTTATTTCAACAAGGACGAGAGAGCTGTGAAGATGATCCTCGCCCAGGGCGTCCTGTGACGGTAGTGACGGAGGAAAATGTTCGAAAAATCGAAAAATTAGTACTGGCCGACCGAAGAATAAAATTATGGCAGATAGCTGAAGAGTTGCACATTAGTAAAGAACGAGTTGAAGAAATTATACACGAGCATGTGAATATGAGAAAAATCAGTGCGCGTTGGGTACCAAAAATGCTAACGCCGTTTGACAAGCAGCGGCGACTTCAGACAAGTAAGGATTTTTTGGAGTTAGTCGGGGATAATATAGACGAAATTTGCGACCGAATTGTAACCGTGAATGAAACCTGGGTTCGTCAATATGATCCGGAATCTAAACAGGAGTCATGCAATGGACGAAAAAGGAGAAAGGCCGCCGAAGAAATTCAAGGTTCAAAGTCGGCATCGAAGCTTATGGCGACAATTTTTGGGATAGTGAAGGTGTTTTACTTATTGATTACTTGCCAAAGGGACTACTATGAATGGCCTATATTACGCGAATTTATTGGCTCGGGCACGAGAGGCAGTCGTACAGAAGCGACGTGGGAAGTTATCGCGCGGAGTGCTGTTTTTACAAGACAATGCATCTGTTCACATGGCGCGGGTTTCGAGGCAGGCCCTGAAGGACACGGGCATCTAGGAAATTGACCACCCACCCTACAGCCCAGATCTAGCTCCCAGCGACTTTTTCCTTTTTTGCAATTTAAAAAAGGAGTTATGTGGTCGTAGATTTGTTGATGACAATCAAATGAAGATGGCTGTAGAAAGCCATTTTGACTGCAAAGAAAAGGAATATTTTTTGGGCGGTTTGAAGGCGTTATACACCAGCTGTGAAAAATGTATTTCGCTTGAGGGAGACTATATTGAAAAATAAAAATAAAATACTCGTACTTTTCTTTCATTTAATGTCTTAGGCCGCGGACTTATCAGCCGCCCCTCGTAATATGCTGTACGTGAAACGATTTTTAATGAATAATCGTGGACGTATTTATAAAGATGAATAGTCGTGGACGTATTTATAAAGAAGTAAATTATTACAAGGAATATTTACATTTACATAATTTGTCTCAGGTCTTTATTATTAAAGTCGATTTAAACCGCCATAGCCCTTGCACCGACCCACACGATCGGAGGCCCTACAAGAGTTCCAACCGCCTCTCCCCTATGCGTTCCGAAGGCGCCTAGCGTATTCTTTGGATGATGTTCAGTAAATATTTGATTCCATATGAACCGACCTAAGTAACTGAACCCCTTTTTCATTGTCTAGCACTGCACTCTCTTACAATTGCACTGTACTATCTGAAACAAGCCTTTTTATTAATTTTGAAGACTGCGATCCGGCATAAGGTCTCACTTGGTCAACTTTAGTATTTTTCTGTAAAATGTTCATATCAGAAAATTTGATAGTCTATAAATCATCGCAAGAATAACTCTAATTCTCTTCGTAGTGAAATTATTACTGATTCTTTATTTGTGAATAATTGATTTTTAAGTACTATTCTGCCCCTACCCGGCCTTCTCAGTCGGTGACATAATACCTGGTTATGTTAATTCATTAACTGGAAAGACTCGTTGCTCTATTGTTAGTATATACCCATAATCCTTGGATCACGATATATACTAATATTTACGTAAATACATAAAAACAGAGCCGTGTTTTTTTTCAGTTGATATTGGAATTGAATATTGTGCCACAATTACAAGCCTAATTTTAATGTTAAATCAAACGTGATTGTGAAAAGTAATATAGTATTTTAATACTCTCATTTTCTTTTGTTAAGTTTAATAACATTTATTATGATTTTAAAGGCATTGTAGTAGTTTTTGTTAAGGCCCTAAAAGATATTTTAAATTATTTGGCTTTAATCTAAAATTCTTTTGATTAAACAATGAAAAGGGATTTTTATTTAGAATTTGTATTAATGTCTACCAAACATTTGTTATCCACGTCTATTTTAGTCAAATTCAAATTTCTCTTTTTTAAAAATAGTTGAATTATCTCAAACATATAAAAAGTAAAATATTATGTAATGATGTAATTAGCGTATTTTGCGATCTCTCCAAAGCATTTGATTGTGTTCATCATGAAATTCTGATCGGAAAACTACGTCACTATGGAGTAATAGGCCGGACACTCGACCTTCTGAAGTCGTTTTTGAGTAACAGGGTTCACAGAGTTGATGTCAATGGCATGAGATCGTATGGATCTATAGTCCACATGGGTGTACCACAGGAATCATTTCTTGGTCCCTTTCTTTTTTTTTAATCTGCAAATGATTTACCTAGCCTTGTTAAGGATGTTCATGTGATAGTACTGTTCCCATTTTTCTCACTCTTTTTTAATAGTTACATACAGTTACTTCCACTAATCTCGCTTTCCTTGTTTTCCTCATTATTGGCAGGCAACCACGATCTAGTCATTCTGGGCAAAATCTGGCGGTACTGTGTAAATTGTGTATTTGTTTAAGGGGCTAATAAATAAATGTAAAAAAATGCTTTTTGTATAAAATAAAATTTAACACCTAGTTATTAAAATATCCATACCTTACGAAATTTAAAAAGTTTTTAAATTTCATACTACCATCTTGTTTAATTCACTCAATATGTAAATTATTACCTTATATTTACTTAGTCAATTCACTTTCAATATAATTCTAAGTTTAACGGTACTGCAAAATTATCCTTTAATAGATTATCGATCCTGTTGATGAAGTTCGATGAACTTTTCTACCACATTTTAAGAAACTAGTCTCATTTCAAGTACTTTATTTTTATAATTAAATTGTAATATAGAATTTTGTATGTGCGTTGTTATGCAAAATGTCATATATTAATTTAATAGGATGCCTATACATCTGTTCGGGTCACCATAATTCGACATGCCCGGGCAGCGTGTGGAGGTGGCTTACTCGAAACAGCCCGAACAATCGGCGTTTTGCCACTTGACTAAATGGAACGCCATACATACAAATACGGCTTCTGTTATTCGACTTCTACATTCCGCTCATGAGAATGAAAGAACTATCTAGTTATATTCGAGTTGTGGGTCGAAGAAGACGTACTATTCTGTGCAGCTTCCTAGTAATTTCTGTTAATAACGCTAAATAAAAAAAGCTTCGAAGCTATTGATTAAATTTGGAGATCTATATATTTCGATAAACTGAATCGTTAGATCTGCTGACCACTTCGTAGTGACGTCCATTTCTTAAGACGATCCAGTGACTTAGTTTTGCCGAACCGAATCTGATCCAAAACATGCCGATGAGCCTTATTCGGTGAACTTTCGACACATCCAAATGAAACGGATGGGGACAGAGCGTTCGCTCCATGCCACGCCTGTTTGAACAAGTAGATAATGCCGATCGAGTTTGCCGAAAAAAAAAAAAATACCGAACTGAATATGCCAATCCGAACAGGTGTATAGCCGCCCTAAAATTTTATATTCTTAACTAACATAACTGTTTATATGTGGTGTATTTTTTGTATTAAATCAAAAAAATTATGATTTTGAACATGTCCAAATTGGACGTTACGTGCTTAGTAATGTAGTAAAAAATGTAACGGATAAGAAGCAACATGAACGACTACCTTCGTCATCTCTGACAACTCCATTTCTGCTCATTGCGTGTCAGAAGAAGAGAGAGAACCTTAATACAATAAAATAAAGAGTTCCGAAATTTTATGTACAATTATTCTATTTTCTATTAAGGACGAAAAATTTTATAAAGAAATTCCATACAGCAAAGACATTTAGTTTCTTAGAAAAATACATCTTAAATAAATCCCACCACATAAGAGAAAGATCGACAAAGAATATATTAAACTCATACATATTCCAATTATTTTTAATAGTTTCACTTCAATGAAATTAACGCTAATTCCATTTTAACGCTTATAAAAATTTAACGATTGAATTACGAAGTAAAACAATTTCAATACTAATTGTAATTTTAATATTACACTTTAGAGTATTGTATATTTCATCTCATCAATCATGCTATTGACTCCTAGACAATTCAATGTATGAATTTTGAACTTATTTCAACGATAATTATAGGCACTTTATTTTGAAAAATAAACGCAAAGCAATAGAAAATTAAGTTTTACCTTAATAAATCTTTACAAAATATTATGGAGAAATTAACTTTTAATGAAAAACTTTACCAGCAGTTGACTTTACAGATCAACTCCAAAACATTCGCATTATGAGCAATAAATTTTCATGATATGAAAACACGAATACATTATTTTGAAATCGAAGAGCATTCTCCTTTTGATTTGTTAGAGTTATAAAAAGCGACATAATTGTTATTTTTCAAATATTTAATCAAATATATCTTTTAAAAAAATTTGAACAGCAGTTGACCTTAAAGACCAGTCCTAAAACTTTCTGCATTGTTTTAGAAATAATGTTTTAGAGCTCTGAAAACACAAAAACATTGTATCTCACATTTTCGGGTAAAGAACGATCAGTGTTCTTCTAATTTTTTAAAGATATAAAAAACGACCTAATTGTTATTTTTTAAATATTCCTTCTAAGAAACCTTTGAACGGTTTGAACTAAATTTACTGCATTTGATGCAGCTTTTTAAGTTTAAAAAATATTCAGACCCGAAAATTATTTCGAGAAACTTTTTTTTCCGAATACATTATCTTCTTATTAATTTCAACCATTTCAAAGAGACCTGTAACTTTAGATACAACTCGCGTGAAATTCAATTTTTTCCATTTTAAACAACACGCTATGAGAGTTTGCTAACAAAAGACTTCCATTTAAAAAAAAACCAAAGATATTCAAATATTTCCTTTTTTTAAACCTAATCAATATTCCAGCTTCACCAATCAGTATTTATTTCTTTTGATGCCAAAGTGTTTATACACCATTCTCATTTTCTAGTGAACGCCCTTAACATCAGCAATAGCTCCCAAACGTTATATGATAAACTATACATTCTGATTTTTACTTAAAAATAGTTTACAGTTAATACAAACATTACTTTCGACATAAATACATAAAATATAGAAATAGAGTATGCAGTTTCCTTTATTAGTAACGTAATTCCATCGATCGATTCCACAACCTAATTTACTCTAAGCTTGGCGAGCTACGTTGAGTTGCATCATAGCTTCAGCCATTTCGTCCACTACCGGACATAAGCCGCCCCCCTAGACGTAAGTCCTGGGCCACCGGCGATTTCTGGGCAGTCAGTCCACTCAGTAAGACGCCGCCCATCGCTGACACGTCCAGTTCGTGGTCGACATTCCAAAATCTTTCTTGCGTAGCGGTTGCCGGTCCTACGAGCGACGTCCCTGCCCGTTGCCAGTTCAATTTGCTGATTCTGTGAAATATTTAGTCACTTCGATATAACTATAAACGTATTTATGTCACCATCAAAGTGACTGATATATCGCTATCGCTATCGAAACAAATATTATTAAACATTTTTATTAATGTTTTATGTGTATAAATTTCAAAATGACTTGTTCACATTTTTTTTTGTTCAAGTTTATGAAATACGACAAAGTGGATTCAAAGCTTGAAGAGTTCAAAAATATTGGTCCCCAGCCAAATATTTCTATTTTTTCTGAGCACAGTAATAGCGGGAAGTTTTGGAACTGCATAATCCACAGGGTCTTTCTACAAATTTGTGAATCAAGTTTGCTTTATCCTTCCAAGTGACTTGGAGGCTACTATATGATTTGGAATCAGTTTTTTGCTTTTAAATTCAAAATTATAAAATATCACTAAGGAAAACATAATTATTTATAGTTGGAATAATTGGCGGAATTACAAACATAGGTATATTATTGAGATACGAATCATTGCAAAGGGTTATACCTATATCTTAATTTGCATTTTAATTTTTTTCTGACCTTAAAAAATATATTGTGTGGATACGATTTTACTTTTGATTGAAGTTTTATTATAGTTATATACGTACGTGCGGGCAAGTATGCGTGTGCGTCGACATAATTTCGAAATGTATTCGAAGTGTTCGAAATGTATCATCGAAATCAAAAATATATTTTTTAAAACGTAAGTTAATATTTTTTCTTTTTGGTTCCGACACGGATGAAGTTTTTATGAGCTCACTTTTGTGAACGTCACTTACTAAGTGTTTACGAAGTCACTTACGTAAGCTACATATTTTATGTACAACTATTTTCTTTCAATTGATCGTTGCAACATTTTGATTCTTCTATTTTAGTGAAGGTCGTCATAAAATTTCTGAGTCTATACTATTAGGCATTAAGATTTTTTCTCGTGAAAAAATTATGAATTAATTAACATTATAGCAACAAAGATTAACATGTGTACAATATATCAAATAAGTAGAACTTCGAAAACTTTGAACTTTGAAAAGTCCTCTCGATAATACAGATGCAACATCAAGACACACTTAAAATTTTATACACAAGCTTGTAAAGATAATATTTTGTAAAATGATAACGTTGTTTTTTAGGGTTCCGTACCTAAAGAGTGATAACGGGACCCTATTACTAAAGTTCCTCTATCGTCTGTATCTCATGAACTGTAATAAGTAGACATTTTCATTGCGTATTATTGTTGTTGATAAAAAATAATACTATTAAGTTTAAAATTAAAAGGTATAAAAATAACAAATAGTGCTTTTTTGTGTACACATAATGCCCACCAAATCTAAGTCGTTTTAATATAAACTAGCTTCAAGCCGCGGTTTCGCCTGCGTGGATTTTGAACACATTCCTTTATCTTTAGTGTCGACCGTTTACGATCTTAACCCCAATCCTGATTTCGATATCGATTTGTCTCACTTTTGACTTTGATCGCAGTCTCGCTTTTAATTCAGAACCCGGTCTCGGACCTTAATCTACTTGTAGATTAGGGTTAAGAAGCCCCGCTCTGATTTCTGACCTCGGCACCGTTCCTTATTCCGATTCCGAACATGCTCTTGGTTCTAATTTAAATTCCACACTCGATTTCAACCACGCTTCCATTCTCGATTCCGTTCTCGATTCTGTCCTCATCCGATCTCGACTTTCGATTCTGCTCTTCGTCTTGTTGCAATATTTCGTTACCTCTCATGGTTCTGATTTGGACCATGGGCTACTGCCAAAATAAAATTTAGGCTATATTACTCGGAGATGATGTAGGTTTCTATAAGTGAAAAAAGTTTTAAAATCTGTAATAGCACAAATATGCAGATGACGCCATATCGAAATGTTTATAATCTATTTTAGTCAAGAAGTTTCTCATTCATGAAGGAACTTTTAGAATAGATTCTGTAATTTTATTCAATGGCACAAATATGCAGAACAAATATATCAGCTTCTGAACGAGATGTCTTAGTGTTACTGTGATGGTTCCATAATTCGTTTTGATTAGAAGTAAAGGAACTTTTTTGCATCTATAATTCGATTCAGTCGATGGATCATAAAAAAGAAGAAATTTAAAAACATCTGTTTTGAATATTTACTTGTTAGTGCCATTCAATCCTTCATTAGATTGATCTGCCATATCATTTGTAACATATCGAAGATCACTTTTTCAAACACAAAGATTCATGGGTATTCTTTTCTAATTTGAAAATCGTCAAGGCAGACATTGCGAAAGGCGAATTTCTTTCAAGGAAATATTACAACCAGTCAATCTTCTCCTGTCTAATATAAGTATTTATCGTGGGATCCTCCTAAGTAACGGGTAAGATGCGATGTTTTGTTCGGAGAAGTGATTTGTGAAATCTGGTACACCGGTTATCATTGGTGGCACGTGTCTATGGTGTATCCTTTTTTTTCACCCCTGCAAAAGTGGATGTCCGATATCTGGATACACAGGCGGTGGTTTGGAAGTACACAGTGTTCCATTGCTGTGGCAGCCTCAGCCCGAAACATTTCTTCTAACATATTTGCCAGCACTGCCTACTGCCGAGGTTTCATTACAGATGAGAAGCCAAGAACAAATATAGGTGGGAAGTGATCCCAGTCTAATATTCGAAATCGGGTAACTACCTTAATCTCTTTGTACAACATTTGATTGTGAACATCATTAAGTTTGATTATATAACTTTTCTCGGCACTTGCTCTGGGGTGGCACCCATTAATTACACTGTAATTATGTACAATGTTTATCATATGTCTCAATTGATAAATTTGTTAGGTAATTTAGACCTAAGTTGAACCCTATTATATGTCAGAGGTCACATAAAAAACAACCATACGCCCTGAACCTCATGTCTCATTAAACATAAAGTAAATATTCTGTATTATATCTTTATGCTTTTATTTAGTTATATTGACAAACTCACTAATAAAAATACAGCTATACATAAGACATAAAAACACATACACACATGCCAAAAAACAGATAGACAAACAGCCTATTATTTACGCAATCACATGTTCTTACTGTCGGTACACAAATTTTCATCAAGATGAGTATAACCTTTTTTTAGTTATAGAAAAACGTACAAACAGACGAACCGGAAAACAATAGCCCACCATTTACAAATCAAACGTTCTTACTGTATACCAATTTTAATCATAATCGGTCAAGCCGTTCTTACATTATAAAAACACACACAGACAAACAGACACACAGTAAAACAACAGACAGAGGCCTATCATGTGCGCAATTACATTTTATTATTGTATACTAATTTTCATTTCGATCGTCCGAGACGTTCTTGAATTATAAAAAGAGATACAGATAGACAGACAGACAGACAAAAATGAAAAAAAATAGAATAATACGAATCACTGCATCATAAAACGATTATTTATCACAAAATTAGGTGAAAAAAATAAATGTACAGATAGAGCCAATAGATTTGTAGAGTGGTATAGATAAAAAGTGGAGCAAATAAAAAAAAAACTTGGTTCGACAGTTCAATATCTTTAATATTCTGAATTTTTCTTTTAATAAGGAAATCAAGCGCAAAACCTTACGTATAACAAATAAGGACATAAATTTTCCAGGAGTTAAATTCCTTTCGTTTTGTACACAAACGATTACATTTGGCCATTCTAAGGACAATTTCGGCGAAAAATCGTTAAGGCCGCGGAGCGAAAGCGGCCGCCGGAAAACGGAAGCGCGCCGCCGCCACGTTTGTGCGGCGGCGCCTTTGTCGGCACTTTTTGTTTGTGGTTGTTACTGCAATTGTTTTAAAACAACGCACGAAATAATAACATCATGTCTGTACACAATAACTCAATGTTTCGTGAATATGTTTTGTTCATGGTGCGAGTATGAAAAATACGCAGCCCGTTTATTTTACGTCTCGCTACGATTGACTTTCTTTCTGGTTTTTATGAATGTACAAAAAAAGGATTTTTTTTTCTTTATATTAAAACTGAACAGTCCTTCATATTAAAGTATTAATGCCACTTTTATATTTCATAATAAAATTAACTCTTGTATTCATTAATTATATTTTTTCTTAGATTATGTTTTAGGTCAATTTGCGGCATTTTTTTATGCCCGAACATAGCGAATATTAGAAAGGTCAAGCCATTGTTTGTTTATTTACTTAAACTGTTTATTTTGGCTACGACTCGCTGAGAGAACGCTCCGTTTTACGGACCCAATTAAAGTCAGTCTGCGTTAGCGTTGTCACCAATAGAACAATGGAAAATATATAGAATTGACGTAGATTGCAAAACTTATTTTTTTTTAAACTTACAGCAACACATTTTATTAGGTCGGGGAAAAAGCTTTTTCGTATTTTGTAAGTAAAAATATGCAGTAAAATCTCTTTGGTTGTAAAATTTATACTTGGCTAGTTTTGATACCATTAAACATACGACATTTTAAAAAAGAAAAAATTAAAAGTAGAAACGGTCCTGTCATTTTTCTATTGTTTTTATGTCCACCAAAATGTCTCATTGAAAGAAAACTAATGATTGTGTACTCATTTGCGATTTTCTATAGAATTGAACTCGCAATAAGTTGATGCTGTGTGTATGGTGGGATTGCAATTATTCATTATAAACTTTTACCGTCGGACAAAACCATCAATACGGATCTCAACTTCCAACAGCTAATGAGACTCAAGAGACAGAATGTTGTTTTTCACTTTGAGTACCTGGATGAGCTTCGCTAGGTTTTTTTTTGTTAATCAGGTTTATACGAATTACATTCTGATGAAATATGAATAATATTTTTTGATCTTACAGCGTTTTTTTTTCAAAAATCTTTTAGGCATTTTTAAGTAAACAAGGAATTTAAAAAGACACATATTATACTAATAACATAAGTGAACAATTGATTCTCTTGGTCTAACCTCAAACCAACACTCATTAGCTTGTATTGCTTAACAACGCCATTTATGTCAAGTAGCTTTAGTGTCGCTGTGTCGGTAAAACAGTTAGTTGCTCCCGATAATAGTTTTCCTCACAAAAAAATAAACGTCTTTTCACAAAAGAAGAAAATTGAGGTTTTTTTCAGAAAATAAGAAACTTGAAAAAAATAATTGAAAAACTATGTAGATTCGAACCGAGGTCTTCCAAACTTGAGACGGAACGGTTACTCAACTGTGCTGTTATAATCTTGTCGACAGTGGCTAAATTTTCCTTCATATTCTAATTCATTGCCTGAAAACGCGAATAAAACGAGGAGCTAGATCAACTTATCGTCCCCGAACCTTAAACATACTAAATTTCATAGAAATCGTTAGAGCCGTTTCCGAGATTTTGATCATGTATATGTATACAAGAATTACTCGTTTAAAGGTATGTGATAACGCACCACACACCACAGACCACACACATCTTTAACCCCAGTATTAAGGGTTTGGTTGGGAAGTATTAATACATCTACCATATAGCCCTGATCTTGCACCCTCAAATTTCTACCTGTTTCGGTCTCATCGGAATTCCTTAGGTACAAAAAAACTTTTTCCACGTCTTGTAGATTTTTCTTTGTTGTATAAAGTCCAAATTTAGTCTCGTCTAAACCAACTAGTTGATATAAAAAAAACCCACTAAAGTTTCATAAAATAAACTAGTATTCATTTAATTAAGTCATCTTGTTAAGTATGACATTGGCATGAATGTTGTAAATAAGAAACCAGTACCGACACTGCGATAAAAACTAATAACGATCTTATTATCAGTTCTATATAAAGGATATAGCAATTTAACACAAGCTTTCGCCCGTGGCTCTGTCCACGTGAACACAGAATCATTTCCTTAGCCTTGTATGATGATCACATATATTCTTTCAACCAATTTTTCAATCACTTTTTCACTTTGTCATACATGTTTTGTAAGGTTTCTTTGTCAATAAGGAAGCAATAAAGATTCGTCATGCCCGTAAAAACACCCGCAAAGCAATAAAATAAAATAAAAAATATATCTCAGTATCGTGGATGAATTTTCAAAAACTTTATTTAACTTAATGAATCAGTAGTATGTATGTTCTAATAAAAAAAAACTGTCCTAAAAATAAACTTTCATTCAAAGATTCATTTATACAAAAACAAAAACAATAATTTTCTGCCAGGTTTCCGCTGATGAATATTATTTATGTAGTTGAATATAATAAAATAGATCAATCGAAATTCTGCATAAAACTATGTACTTGTATAGCCACTGTTTTAGAATAATCACTGAATAATGAGTATACACATCTATACGTAATATTCTGTTACATCAAATAATTTCAAAAGCTTGTAGCGCAAATAGAAAACACAGAAAAAGGTAGTTTTAAAAGAAGAGTAGAGATAGAATAAGTAGATTTAAAATATATAAATTTCTTGCGCGCTAAAAGCTTTTAAAATTATTTGATGTAATAGAATATTAGGTATAATTACATATATTTATTTTTCATTATCCAAAAATTTTGCCTATATAATTACATAATTTTACGTGGGATTTCGATGTACTCGTTTTACTATATTCAACTATATAAATAACATTCACCAGCACTACTTTTGCGTAACATTATTATTTTTTGTTTTAATATAGATGAATTTTTGAATAACAGCTTGTTTTAAAAAAAAAATCATTTTTAATATGTTTTCTTCTTTCTATTTAATTGCATGGGATATCCTTAATTATTTCATTCAAAAATACTGTTGGTGCGTTAAAAACTATTTTATCAATGCAGGGATCCGTTTGCAAAACATTAGGCTTAACAACGCAAATCTTTGCTAGATTCAAGTTTTCCCCCCTCTGCCAGCTAGATGGTTGCTTTTTGATATGTACAAATAATGTATTACGAAATTAAAATGAAAACTATGACAACTAAATACACTTGACAAGTAATAGTCGCCTAACTTACGAAATGTTCTTGGAAAAGTAAAAAAGCGTAATTTCGTTGAAATTCAATTGAAAATGACTTAGACGAAGTTGCTAGCCATTAAACTGTGAACTTACTGTAAATTTTCTTAGCTTGAAAAAAATTGGCCGCACATTTGACGAACAATTAAGGAACCTTACAATGCATGTGGCCTTATACGCACTTGTCCAGTTTTTCAATAATGTAAACAATTTTTGAATTAATATATGCTTACCCATTGTCAAACCTCTAATTTAAAGGTTCAAGAAGTTCCCATGTTCAGTCATCCCTTTTATCGTCTTGAAATTATGAAATCATTAACTTCAATAGCCTTTAACTAGGCCAGAAATTTCCTTAATCCTATAATGAGTTATGGATTCAAATCCATTTAGTTATTTTCACGTGATGGGCTTGCAAATAAATAGACAAGAAGAGAGCATATAGAAATAAGAGGCATTTACCTGAGCAAAAAGGAAACCTAACCCTAGCAACATAGAACATAGTTCATATCGCATTTCCAAGCTGGAAGTAGCAACGGACAAGTTGCGCTGACATTATTTTTATCTCAAGTCCGATGAAAGGAAGAGGATACGTTAAATCTCCAGTCCGGGAATTCCGCAGGCAGACAATAGTTTGTGTCGAGGCAGTACTATCTCTTGTGCATGACTTGTGCATGACAAGTCTCTCACCAACAATGTAATACATATCTATTGAAAATTTTACCAAACATAATTTGTGGAATATCATAGAGTTTTACACGCTTACTTCAAAACACTCTTACAATGGAGGTATTTCAAAAGCTGTATGTATCTCACCAACTCACTACGTAATGATGATGGGGGATTTCAATACAAATTTAAACAAATGAGTCGATAATGAACGTAGAATAAGAAAATCTGGAACGGAGAAATTAAACTCTAGGGTTTGACTACTAGTTAATTTCTTATAAGAAGGGACTACTTATGATGATTTTTTTCTTCAAAAAGTGGCGTCACAGAAAATGAACCTAGATTATTCTTAATAGTTCTACAAAAGATGGTTTGGATTTCATTTTAAGACTACACTGAAAATGTTTAATGATACTTTGATTATTCATAATCATCAATAATGATCAAATCAATAAATCACCTCAACGTCATGTGTAAAAATCTGAGCAAAGTTTCTCAAGAAGTGGCTCTAAAAATAAACATAGAAAGCTCGAAAATTATGTGGGCGCCAGTGTTAGTTGAGAACTCTCCAATCAAAACTGTTATACGCAAATACGTCTACTTGGTACTATTATATAAATAGATAGATCCAACTTAGCTAAATAAGTTACACGAAGAGATCAACTGGACTGGATAGGAAAATTGCACGAAGTCGTCAAGTCCAAAATATTTAAGCGCCTAAAGACGAAAGCCTTTTCTGACTGCGTGCTGTCAGTGTTGACATTTGAATGTCAGAAGTGGTTCCTCACTATTGGTCCTATACACAAGCTCAGAGTACCTCAAGGTGCTATGAAAAGAGCGTTACGAAAGTTTCTCTGCGATACGAGCTAAAACAAGAAAATCCGAGACAGACCACATCGTTCGTAAGATCCAATAATTATAGAACCGAAAAAAGCTGTGATGAAAATTAGACAAGGGTAAGAAGTGAATTCAATGAAAACAAAATGAAAATCATGAAGGCATGTAACAATTACGCCTGACTGAACCACAATTTTTTTTTGTCGTTTCGGCAGATATTATGACTATTATAACAATCAACAAGTAATGTCATAATTTAATAGAATAAACTGGGATCGAGATTGTGATTAAAAGAAATTTTCTTATATTAAAATTAAGGAATTCATTTTATATCCGGCGTGATAAGCGTAGCTAATTATTAATGAAATAATTATAAATAAACACAACAAAATCTTAGGGGCTAACGTACGAATACTGAATACTGGCCATTACAAATTTGAGTATTTCTGGTTTGATCACAAATTTAAACCATTCTAATTAAAAATTCGGAAATGGCGTATACCTACCTATAAAATATACAGAAAGTTTATTCCGTTTAAAAAAAAATAAATTACCCCCAAGTCACACCCAAAAACATTTTACTTCTTAATCGTTTTTAATAAGACATTTTATCTCAGCATTTTTGTTTATGAAAGATTTTTGTATTTCTATTGTTAATTTGTAATGTTTTCTTTTTAATAACGTATAATTAGTGTAATCGACGGTTATTCCGTTCTGTTGTTCGTGTCTATTCGGAAACAAGAAAACATTCGAATCGTATCTCTGAATTAGTTGCAGTGTAACAATCCTACTCATCTAGATCAAATGGGTAACGTTAGGTTTCACAACGATCATACTATAACATCAAATTAATCTAAGCTTCGTAACATGGTAATGTTACAAACGACGCGATTATAACTGGAATTATTCGGTCGTTTCGTGAGCCAACGGGGAGTATTGTCATCATAATCCTTTCAAATGAAGTGGTACAGCATTAAGGTAATTAACATCTCGTAAAACAGCCAATCCGTTATCCCCTCCGCCCTCCCTACTAAAAGCGAATGGATCCGTCATTAACGGGCTTTATTATGACTCGCGATTATTAGCTTTAACTGCCGCGGCTTTGTTCCGTATTACTTCGTACGGCTTCGTCTGTCACTCACTATGGCAACGAAATTAGCCGTCAGACAGTATCGTAGAGAGCGTGAGGGGTTTGGAAGCACCGCTACTCCTTTACGAACTGTTCATCCTCAACAGGACAAATTAATCAGATATTCGTATAAATGAAATAAAACATACTATTTGTTTATATACATATACGTATTATGACTTTATTTCGAGGATGACATTTTTTTTATTTAATTTAATGAAAATTATTTTACTCTCCTTTCAGTCTACATCGACCTAAAAAGGAATTACTAAATATATTTATTATTTATGTCTTTAAATAGCAGTGTTCCATAAAATGGGAAAATTAAAGTTTTTCTATAATCTATTGTTTGAGTTGATAATTCGCGGAGGTACATAATTGGACACTCGCTTGCAACATGCTTCAACATACACCATACAACTCACCGATGACTCTCGAATCTGTTTTTCCACCACGAATCCTTATCCAACGAGTTAAATACTGATTTGAGAGGATCACTGCTTCTTTGTTGGTCCCGAATGCTCTGGCTCTTGATAGGAGCATACTATTATACTAATTGAACGGTATGACGAAAGAAGGTACTGAATCGTTTTCAGTAAAATTCTTAGAACTGTATGGAAGTACATGTATATTTATTTACCTTATTCTTATATTTATATTAATTCGTGAACAATATTATATAATTTTTCCATTAAAAAATTTAAATTCTGTCCAATACAACGATCGTTAATGTCTTACATAATTATTGTTTAATTATATTCGCGTCGTCGTCCGATGCCAGGCGCATCGAAAGGCGCATGCGCGCACTGCAGTTAAGTATCCTCGCCGTGGCGTCGCTTTCTCTCTCGACCAGCGGACATCGTGGCAAACGGGTGTGTCTCAAAGGCGAAGCAGCGCACGGAGTATGCTGTGGCGAGGAGAAGATGTATGCTGTGCAAGGTTCGGTTATAAAGCTTTTCAGATCTGCTCGCAGTTTCTACAAATGTGCCACAGTCATTTTGAGATCTGTTTCCTTAGAGTATACGTTGTGGGTCACCACAAACAGTTTTCCATCTTCATCTAAAAAACGGTTACTGGCAGATGTAGATAGACTCCAAGGATAAGGAAAAAACAACGTTCTGAACGGGAAAGGACTTCCTGCAGTTCAATATTATGCCGTTTGGGCTATGTAACGCCCCGGATACCTTTGGACGACTGATGGAACAGGTTCTGATGGGACTAACTGGAGATGCATACTTAATATGTCTGGATGATGGTAGAGTAGTAGAAAAGGATTTCATTGATCACCTACAAAAGCACGAGCAGGTCTCAAAGGAAATATGATATGCAAACTTGAAGCTAAGTCAAAGCAATGTTCGATATTTCGAAGACGGTAATTATCTCGGCCATGTGATTTCGGAAGAGGGTATCGGATCCGATTCTTATAAGATCAAGGCTATGGTGGAAAAGGACGCTGGATTGTTTTCAGTGAAACAACTAGTAATTGTTTGAAATGCTTGTTTTATTTTTGATCGATCTGTTCTTATATATTATCTTGTGAACAATGGGTTCACAAAATCCGCCAATCAAATGCTCAGAGTTTTATCCAATCAAAACGATTGTTAATGCTCGAATCGTTTTTTAATCGTTTTCAATTGTTTATATTGTATTTCTTTGTTTCCGCGCCGGCGGCCGACGCCGCACTATGGGCCGCGGGGGGGAAACATATGTCATAAATCTATAACTCCATTGTTTTTAGAGCTAAAATTTTTAAATTTTGGAATAATGTAGAATAATAAATAAACTACAAATACATTTTGATAAAATAATTTTAATATAATAATTAACATGGAAAAAATAATTATTGTCAAAAATTACAAATTTAATTTCGAATATTTATTTTTATGGTATACCTACATAAAAAAAGAAAAATATAAAACTAATCAAAACATTAATGAGATAGCTAAATCAAACTAAATTTATTGTTATACCTAATTTTATTCAAAATAAGTCGTTAGTCCGAAAAATCTAATAAATTTTGTGTCTTCCGTTAAAGGTTTAGTAATCTTTTTAGGAGTTTTTCTTAGACTGTAAATTTAAGGTTAGGATGTACAATAAATAATAAAGTATGAAAAACACCTTCGTTTGTAGCTTCTCTAGAACATTTTCGCCCCTGATGTAGCCTAATTTTTTTACAGTCCTTATGTCTCGATTCCTGTGCATTTCCAAAACTGGCCCAAAGGTAAAACAGCATTATGTCGTATGATGCTTTCACCATGCATTAATATTTTGTGAATAGAAGAAGGCATGTAGTACCAATTATATTGATTTACATAACAGTTTTGTTGTTTCTAAAGCACATTCTCCGAATTTTCTGGGTTAATTTTATGCCACATGAGACTGGAAGAATGTATGAAATCTTTGATTAAATCCTCATCAAAACCCGTTATTTCGGCACTGCAAGTAAGATTAGAAAAAAATCTTCTTGATGTATTTCCATTGTTTGAATTACCACTGAACTAACTGTCTTGGCTTATCGATGATCAAAGCCATTTCCTTTCGGAATCATTTTTTTTTTGTATAAACCGTTTCTTTTCTTCTTTTAATTTTTGGTTTTCTAGGCCTTTCGCAGCCCATGTTTTGAAAAGCATATCATAGGACACGTATAGCACAAATTCCATAAACCTAATCCAGGCATATAATGTAGGCAAGCCGAATCTAAATGTTTCTTCCTTTTCATATTTCGCACTAGCCTCAAATTATTCATTTCGAAAGGCTTTGCACCACAAACCTCGCAAACGGAGGTTGCATTTGTATCTGTTAAAACATGGCTTTTTGATCTATCATAGTCAAAAACAACTCATAATTCACTGACACTTGTATTCCGTTTTGTACTATTAGAGAAGCTATTAAATTCTGAATTTCATTTTTCATCATATTTATCAGAGTTGACGTTTTTTCTAGCGTTTGGCTTCATGTAAATTTTATATTTTCCCATAATTTCCATCAACAATAGATATGTTTGATAACCTAAATCTTATCAAACGTATCTAAACCAAAACGCAATCATTCAAAAACAAACGATTGCGGTCAATTTCGTGGGTATTCGATAGCTTTAACAGCGTATCATTGACTTCTAACCATTGCATAATAAAATAAAAAAACGTTGAGATAACATACTTCACGTAGTCCTTATATATAGAGCAATTTTCCAAAGAAACCTAATATTCCTTAATAATCTATTTAGCTATAATGAAATAGGTATCTACAAATTTAATCTTAATTGCCTTCGAGTTAATAAACTAAAACAATATAAAAATTTTTAATCATTGCAAAGTAGTAGTTAAAATATGTAAAGTCACTACGCGCCGTATCTTTGACGTTTACCGAGTGCGTCTGTATTTAGTATTTCGAATGCATATCGTTAGTTCGCAAGTTTTCGCAAAAAAATTGTTTTATTATGTAGTTACATACATTTCTAACAAAACAGAATAAATTTCCCAACTGAGGCAAACTGAGATAACAATTAAAACTCTAATTAAAATTTAGAAATGCGTGAAAAATCTGCTTTTGATAAAATTCCGATTAAAAATTAATTTATAAATAAAATGTAAAAAAACAAATAGTTTTAAAGTAGATAAACCACACATTATTTAAAATAAATTTCAAATTTATGGGTTGCATACTTTTTATGTTACATAACGATGAAGCTGTAGCATGTAAATACACTTAAATAGAAAAGCGGAGTAAGTCAAAGTTTAATTATTTTTTTAAGTAATTTAAATAAACTTCTGGTACTTATAATTTTGGAAATCATACATCTTCATATGTTGGCAACAATATTCTGTCATTTTTTTGAATAAAGGAGAATAATGACTTTAACCATTTTTGGCACATTTCCCTTCCCCGCGTCCTATAGTGCGCCGGGCGCGCCGTAGAGCGCACCCGGTGTCGCAGAGCGCATGTGCGCGTTGTGTCTTAAATACCCCCGCCAGCATTTTGCTTCAGCAGACGACCGACGGGCACCGCTGTAAGCGGTTGTACTCTGGCATCGAAGCGGCGCGCAAAGAATTCTGTGGCGAGACGATAACATGTGCGATGCAGCGTTTAATCTGTAGCTCGCAATAGGCATGATGACAGTCAGCAAGAATCACTGAAATTATGATTTAAAACAATTATACACAATATAAAGATTCTTTTTATGTCACTTATTTTTTAAAAACCAGTGTGATTATTTTTATTTTATAAAAATAAAAACACAAAACTCACCAATTCGCCATATTAAGTCAAACACCAATCCGAAGCGTGTGACGTCATGCTTTCGTAAACATTATTAAACGTTTTAAGGACATTGTGATCTTGCTTTGTATTTCCCTTTTTTACAGTTTAACTGATATTTACTTGATATAAATGTTGTGTCTTGGCTTTTATAAACAAAAGTACCTACGAGAAGGAAACATTATTCATGGAACAAGGATTTATCGAAGCAAACAGTTCAAGTTTGCCAAAATCGACTTGTTGATGCTGGGAGGATTTTGCATCAAACAATGGCTTTTGTTCGGCAGAATTTCGATATGTTAAAACTTCCAAGTAAGTATTGCATTAAATATTATTCAAAATACATTAAACGACCTAAATTTTCACAAAGTATCTATATTATGCTTGAGTACGACACTTTGAGGTTATGTTATGAAAGCAGTTCGTTTTCTTCTGTCGGGTTGGCATTCAAATTTTGTGGGAATACATCCTGACTTCATGCGCACTTGGGAAACAGAACCCATCACACGATACTGAATATAGTTTTCCATATCATTTGGTAACTGGAACAAGAATAAAAGTTTTAGCAATAAAGCAATAAAACTTAACCTCAAACTTGACGACTGAATTATTTATAAATTAGGATAATTATGTTCATTAATTTATTATTACATAGCGAATAAAGTTAATACTTACGTCAAAATGGTCTTCACAGAAGTAAATTACTGAACTTGAAGATATATCTGCTGGATCTCGCCTTGCAAGATTTAACCACTTGTTTCTATGTTTTTATGCATTGAGACGTCAATAAATAACTTGTTGGGAGTTTTATAGATGTATTATTACATTGAGGAACCGCACACCATCGATACACATTAGGATTCATGACTTTAGCACAAAATCTTAATTAGATATCAAAATAAACAATACACATTCAAGCTGCTAACAAATGTTTACGAAAGCGTGACGTCATAGGCAGACGCCATTACCAATCAAGCGTTTTGGTGCATAATTCAAATTTTATTTTTTATAGGTAATTTTTTGCACCAAAACCTATATTTTTTATAGAAATACGATTTATTTTGTATAAAATAGACACCTAAGAACAATATGGAGTAGTTTTTGAAAATCAGTCATCATGCCTATTGCCGTAGTTCTTTTCAGAACTGTCTTTATGTTACACACGTACATCGTAGATCGCCACAAAGGCGGTCAACAAATGACCGACACCGAATATATAGATATTTTATAGACGTTTTATGAAAAAAATTTGATATATATCTAAGTCTTTAAATAAATTAACCGAAGAGAGACGCCACCTTCAATGGGATAAGCGTTTTGAAACTACACTTAAAGAACTCAAGAAACAAATGTATGAAAAACTTATTCCTGGTTACCTGAAAAGACAAGGGAATTCATCGTCGACACAGATGTAAATAATACCAGCTTGCCATTAACAAATTGTTGTAGGACCGCACCTACCGCTGTATTGGATGCGTCGGTCATTAGACCGAGAGTAGCGTCTGCGAGCGGATGAGATAATGTAACGGCGCTTTGCAAGCTAACCTTACACTTCTCAAAAGCTCGTTCGTCATCCGGTGTCCAGTCGATAGGTGTTTTATCTTTTTTTTTGGCTCCGTGGATATGTTTATTTAAAATTGCTTGATACCCGCGACTTTAGGTAAGTGTGACCTGTAAAATTTAACATGCCTAGAAAGCGGCGTAGTTCAACTATTGTTTTGGTCGCGGGTAAGCAACGATGGCTTTGACCTTTCTTCGAGCGGGCTTATGCCGCTTGTTGACACTTCGTAGCCAAGAAAATCGATTTTATCTTTTCAAAGCGCATTTAGACAGGTTTATGGTTATGCCATATGTATCTAAACGGCTAAATAGTGCTTTGAGGTGTCTGCGGTGTTGTTCGATATCGTCACTCGCTATTATTATGTCATCAATGTATGCGAATAAAGAGTCAAGTCCTTGTAGTACAGTGTGGTTGAGAAACCTTTGAAATGTTTGGGCGGCGTTACGTAATCCAAATGTCATGCGCGAAAAATCGAAAAGTCCGAAAGGTGTTATTATAGCGGTTTTCTCAATATCATTTTCGTGAATCGGAATGTGGTAGTAAGCGCGGTTTATGTCAATTCTCGAAAAGATTTTTCCTGTCAGTATATAAGTAAAGTCCTGTAAACGTGGAATAGGGTACCTGTCTGGCTTCGTAACTGCGTTGAGACGTCGGTAGTCTCCGCATGGGCGGATCTGCCCGTCTTTCGGGACCATGCAGCGGGCTGGCCCAGGACTCTTCGATGGTTTGCAGGTACCCATATCCATCATGGTTCAGAACTCCTCCTTCACACCTCCGATAGCGGTCCGGTTGTAGGTCTTGCTTTTGCGAAAACTGGCGGACCTGTAGTTTCAATGTGATGGACTACGGAGGAAGGAGTTTCTTTGAATGAAATGGGTTTAGTTATATTTGGAAATTCGGATAATAGGTCTAGGCATGGATAGTTTTGTCTAACGTAGACGCTAGGTTGTGCCGTTTTGACGATTCCTGCGATCGTTTTAAGTTTTGTAACCTGATCGACTATCCTACGGTTGCTTAGATCTACAGAGTAACTTGAAATGACTCAAAAAGTCGGCTCCTATTATAGGCTGCTTAACGTCCGCTATTACGAACGTCCAACGAAACGATCTCCTTAAACCTAAATCAACCACTAAAGTCTTTAATTCATAAGTCTTAATCTCAGTGCCGTTCGCTGCGTATAACTTATAATCTACACTAAGATTGGTTGTTTATTTTGACACTACACTTTAGGCAACACTGAAATATTTGCACCTGTGTCGACTAGAAAATGTAACCGACTTTCTCGGTCGATTACACAAAGACGGTGGTTGAGCTGCAGTGAGTGCAGTCTCCGTCGCAAACTGTTCCTCGCTTAGTTTTCCGTTTCGGTGTCCAGTTGCACGGTTGCGCACTTCCGTGCTTTGTCTCGGAACCGCAGGTGATAAAAAGAAGCCAGTCTGATCCTCTGGGGTTCTACAACGTCTCGGTTGCCGTTCCGCTGGTCCCTGTTGTTCACTGCAGTTCGCGTGGTACCTTCTGCTGCGTGAGGGCGTGCGGGATCGGGAGCGCTGTCTGTGAGTTTCATGCCAACTGGTTGTGTTCTTCCCATGCGTTTTATGACCATGGATACTGATATTTCATCGACATATGGTTGATGTCCGCTCAGTGGATTTGAATGGATGGAATGGAATGGATGGAGTGGAATGGAACTGCGTCGTCCGGTAGATGTTTCATACGGTGCGTCCGGTAACGCTTCACGCGTCGTAGGAGTTGTGGCGGTCTTTGATCACCTAGTTCCACTTCGATAAAAGTTTCTGCAGTTGTCTGATTTCACTTTCCTCGTATACGGTTAATAAACGAGTTTTCAAAGTGTTATATTTGTCGTTTACGGGCGGTGTCAACAAAATGTCGCTTATTTCTGTATTGTTTCCTTATTTAATTTCGCTACTACTAGATTATAGCAAGCAATGTCGGGAAGTCGCTGGTTGATTACAACAGCCTCGAACTGAGCGAACCATAGCCGTGCCTGATCGGTCCAAAGTCGGGAACTCTTGCGCATTGATCGTGATTGCGGAGAGAGTTGAGTCTTCAGCGTCTGTGGCGGGATAGTGGCTTCGGTGTTCACCATTTTGATTTTATATTTAAAAAAAAATTATTATTTATGCGAGGAAATCGTTTCTATTCGTCCACAAACACTTTTTATTATATATCGGAGTCAGACAAAATTCGCGTTAACACGGTTTAAATCACGTCGGTACAGTTTATATCACGTCGGTACAGTTTATATCACGTCGGGGTCACCAGTGTGAGAACGGTTGGCGTGTTCATTTACTTCAAAAATAAAATAACATAACTGACTCTAATTTTGGTTTTATTGATTTCACATTTATACCACTTAATTAGATGCTAGGTACTACTGGTGAGCATTAGCTGGCTGACGACCTTATACGAGAGTCTGCCTGCGAGAGGTATCGGGATTAGACGCGACTCGACTGACTCTGGCGGGCAGGATCGCCACCGGCGCTGTGTCGCAGGTGGGAGCGAGGGCTTTTCTATTGGCTGCCGATCACGTTATAATTTTCAGAACATCGGCCGGCGTTTCACCATATAAGGTAATGAATTTGTTCCCGGGCCGCGTTCTGGGAAAGTGCCGTTTGCAGCCTGATTCGTCGCGCGATCGCTGACGCATCGCCTGTGTATGTGGTGCAACCGCTACAATCTGGGAGTAAATTGCTGTAATTTTTTGTGTGCTTGTTAAAAAGCATTAACATGCATACAACAATTCTTCCATTGGCTAAACTGTAACAGTGATGCTTAAACTTTGTGCAGGCAATGTACTAGCTATGCATCTGTAAAAGGGCCAGAGACCAAAGAGAAGAGATAGCTAAAAATGTACAATGTAGGAGCACCATGGGTAGCCGGATATATCGATGGTCCATTTTCGACAACTGTTAACGGGAAGAAATATATTCTTGTCGTGATAGACTATTTCATGCAATGACCAGAAGAGTTTTATATCAAACCAAGAGGCAGTAATGGTGGTGGAGAAGCTTTTCAACGAGTGTTCTACTGATTTTCATACGCCTTGAAAATTCACATCGAGGAAGCTAGGAACCTTGAATCCTACCTTTTTTAAAAGGAGTATGCCGTATTCTGGCTATCCATAGGACAAGGACATCATTATCGTAATTAACAGTCTAACGGTATTGTAGAGCGGTACAACAAAACTTTGAAAAGGCATCTTTGGAAAGTTGTTAAAAGTTACCAGACGGACTGAGATCACATATACCCTTGTTCTTGTTGTCCTATAGAGTTGTTTTATACGAAACAACAAGCGTAACACCGGTTCTAGTGACTATCGGTCGGAGGCTACGAATACCAGCAGACTTAATGACTCGTGTTACCCGGACATGTAAAAATGCTAACCGACTACGGAGAATCAAAAAGAGGATCTTAAGGAAATACTCAAAAAGAGGATCAATTTCGTGTATCATCTCATTCATCAAGGTGCGTGCAGCTTGCACTCGCTTACTGAAAAAATGAAAACTCACTACGATTGACTCACGCATCAGTCATTTGGTAAAGGAAAACTGCTGTGGTTACAAGATCTTACCACGACGCAATCCTACCCGACCCTATGGAAAGCTCACATGATTTAACTATGTGACCTACCGTATCGATCGTAGTTCAAAAGGGACGAAAGAGATCGTTCATGTAGATCACTAAGCCAAATATTCTGGAGTAGTCGTGCGCGGGACGTATTCGTCTTAAGAGGAAATCAATGTAATGAACTGCGCTTCCAAGCAAAAAATAGAACAGCAAAATAATTCCCCTATAAAGAAAATATCCTAGAATAGAGCAGTAGTTTGTTGTGACTGTATTGTTGAATTTACACCTTCTGCTATTTTACGCATTTCTTTTGATCTAGTCTCAATCCTCGAATCCCCGATAGGGTCATTTGATACCAATGTTTTAGGTCTATATTTGAGGTGTTTGAATATCATTAATCCGTGACGTATATGTCTCGTTCTAATATATATTATACAGGCAAAAACCTCATTTTTTTCAAAGTTTAAATTAGGTGAATCCTTAAATCTTTTAAAATTTCAAATCTTCAGTCATTTAAAATTGAGGAAAGGAATAACATTTTTATGTATGCTAAGAAAAGTAAAATTCTGTGTTTTACACTCTTACGAAAAGTAAACCCTAGCAAGAAACATAAGCGCCGCCCGCGGGGCTCGTTGTAAAATATCGTAACATCCTTCAGGGGTAACAAGCGTCGTCCTGTTTAATTTTATTCTGCTTGTATTCACTGAATATTTCATTTTCCATGAAAAAGCTTCGAAGACGCATTATTAGAAAATTTCTAATAACGCATATTTACGCACATCGAGCGAAATGAACTCGCGTCGATATGGAGACAATTTGAATTCCTCGTAAAAAAAAAGCCGTGACATTCGGATTTTTACCTTTGAATTGGGGTCCCCTAGAAATTAATAAATATTTAACGTGGACAAATTCAAATAATTACACATCCTTTTTATTTATTGCTTAGTTTTTTCGCAACCTTTCTGTATGAATTGAATGCAATTAAATCTAAAATTTGAGGTTCAAGCTAGACACACTTTGGATTTTTGAGGAACAAACGAGAATAAAAAGAGTGGGTAAGTAGTCACCGTAGCCAATGAAGACCTGCAACCTCAAGGGCATCACTATTGCGTTGTCGCCCTTTTAGAAAGGAATGGAATCTTTCCTTAAAGATTTCCTTGTCAAAGTTGATAGTAAACACCGCCAATGGTAGATCATTCCAAAGCTTTAACCGCACGTAGCAAAAAATTACGCGGTTGATGAAGTTTAATTAGTCTTAGATTTCAACATGTATAGATGTCTAAAAAAGATATTACAATATAAAATAGTAATTTTTATTTCTTATTCATCAAGTTGTTCTTTGATGCGAAGTAGTAAAATAGCTTATTCCTAGCCTCGTAATTAATTTTTATCATTTTAAACTAAACGATCTTAACTTTTAGAGTAGACAAATAAAGCTCTCAATGTGTCAAAAATTATACATCATTTTCAACATTGCACTAGTCAATAATGCAACGCTATTTATATATTTGATATTTATATAATGCACAATATTGTATCGACATGAATACTGAAATGGTAAGATTCGTGCTTCGGGAAAGACATGCAGTTGTAATGAACTCTAAAATATTTATGTATAAATACGCAAAATGTTTGCGAGACACGAAAGAGTTAACCAAACTATCATCGTCCTGACTCAGTTTGGCAAAGAACTAGTCAAAAGTTTCACTACGAAGCTACCTATATACAGATTATTCTATTTAAGAAATCCTTCAATACTTAATTATGTGCTCCGAGAAAATTGTATTTGCGCCGCTTTTATATAATATTTCTTACCTAAACGGACCTCATAAAATTTACCTCCGACACCCGCTTCGCTTCTGGAGTTTCGGGCTCAGAACCCGACCTGACGAAAAGCGCAGCTGCGGGTCGGGGCTGTTTTAGGCAAATTGCTGGCGTGTGAGCTGAATCACATTAACGCGCCACCGGCGGGAGTGCCCGTGAGGCCTCCGTTTTTGTAGTATGTCGTTTACCTATCGACATTTTTGGGTAAACATTTATGGAGCTTATGCCTCCGTATGAGTAACAGAAAGTTGCATATAGTGATGATTTTAGACTTAAAATAGTTTACTATGAAGCTAAGAGGGTTTATGGCATTTAGGTTTTATATCCGAAAACAATTGTAGTCAATTCATTATCGATTTTTATGAAGAGAAATTGTCTTCCATTCCTTTCACCAATTTTCTTCGACATATAAGTAGTTGTAACCTCATGCTGGTACGACAAACCTTAAATATTGCTTTCTGTTCCTTACCACATTTAAATATTTTAAGACTTGCTGCGCCCCGCAGTTTCACCCGCATAGTGATGGAAAATTGTAACAATGATGATAGAAAGCGTTTTATTTTTTTGTCAATTTTTCAATGTTTTTCTGTCATTATGCTATTCAGGACGGAGACAAATCTAACAAATTAATAATGAAAATCGGTCCAGCTATTCTCCAGTTATAAGCGTTCGAACAATTATATTGTGTAATGTATGTTAATTTGAACTAAGTATTTTTTATGATGATCTCATTAATATGTATCATAGGTATTATAAACGCTATAGTTTGTAAGGATAGATAGGTACGGAAGTGTATGATGATTGATGGTAATGCAAAAGTTATAGGTGGCTACTGCAATATACTATAAACTATCTTAAATGATTTATTTTGGTCTGTATAAACATGCAGATTTTGAGATTTAGAAACGCCTTTGCAAGCCACATAGAGCTGGCCGTGGAAAAAATATAGCGTGCTCAAATGTATACCTGCCATCTTTATGGTCTGACCCTGCCGCCGGACCGCACCATAATATCGCGCACTCGCTTGTCTATCGTCTTAACTATTCAAATATTTGTCCCAATGATGTAGTGTAAAAGACAAAGCTTATCTACTTTAAACACCAGATGCGATAAAAGTATTTATTTTGATATAAGGATCAATTTGTTACTACCAAATGTGCGTTAGAAATAAATTATCAATTACTTTTATATTTATGGTTCACTATTTTGGCGATAATGGCTTACACATAAAAGATAGATATATGCTGTCGCTAGGTTCTTTGTAGAACTATTTAAGATAAACATTTCCATTAAACATAATATACGTGTAATTCCAACGGTTTTTGCGGCGCACGCCAGAATAGCTTGCAGTTAACAGATTTTTTTCCTAATTACTTGACACTTTTCGTTACATTTTGGATAATTGACACTATATCTTAATAAATTATAGCCTGTGTTATTCTGATGTGTAAGCTATATATTATTGTACAGTGTCATCGAAATTCAGTAGTTTTTGCGTGAAAGAGCAAAAACCACCAATCCATACTTACAAACTTTCGCTTTTATAATATTAGTATAGATACATTATTACTTTATCACAGGTGAATGTGAACCAATTTTCCCAAGTGAATGTGAACCATCCAGACTAGATCATAATAAAAATATATCACAATTCTAGATTTAAGTAAATGACATTACAAAGACACGTTGAAATTTTTGGTTTTGGAAAGTTTCACGAATCAAATAATATTTCAACAATTGTGTTCAGAAATTTAATTTATAAAAACCCACCAAGTAGGTGTCAGGTCACGGGCAGTGTAGGATTCCGTAGTTGCCTGTCGCAATATGCGTACTTAAAAAGGGGCTATTTGTTTGATGCTATGAACATATTAATTGAGTTAACGGTTTAACGGTTAACAGCGTCTAAAAACGGGTCCACATAGGACGGATATTAAGAATGTTTTTATTTTACATTTCCATTACTTAAAATTGTTCATAAATTTATATTTGCTACTATTTTACACAACCCACAACGTCATCTAAGTAATTTGCGCCGGGGTACATACGAAATTCTACTTTTTACTTCTCCAAATACATTTTACAAGTTAACCGATTATTAGTCGTTAACTTGTAAAGCCTAATAAGTTGTGGTAGTTTTCCTTTTAATTTCATTATATATGATATTGCCGTGAATTTTCTCACATAGCCAACAATAACCATTTGATTGGCAGAAGGGGGACGCTAAACTATAACTAAAATTAGCAATTAAAAGCTTAATATTTCTCATACGAATTCCTAAATCGATACATAGTTTTCATAGATCCGCAGTGTTCTTGAAACAGCTATCCAACGTCACCACAAACCATAATATAAACGAGGAAAAAAATTCATTGCCAAATTACGAGTAGGGAGCTCGTAATTTGGCAATGTTTAAAAAATGTTTTTTTCTACATTTGTTCCACCACTTTGTCGATGTCGTATATATATATGTATGTATGTATTTATGCATATATATGTACATAAAAATGTATGTACGCGCATCACTTCCTAATGAGTGCACTAAATTGGATAATTCTTCTTTTGTTGTGTTCGTTGTTATTAGGACAAGGTTTGCATGAAAGAAAATAACCCTTTCTATTTTTCTGTCTATCTGTTTGTCCGGGGTATCTTCGGAATCGCTAAACAGATCACCATGCGACTTTCACTGGGAGATAGAAGAGCTTACTGGGGTACATTTAGGTACTTTCCATGGCGATATATTTAGGATTCCTGCGTAAAAAGAAACCCTTAAAAATGGGATAATTTATTGGCATTGAATCAAAAATGGAACCACAAACGAGGTCGCGAGTAAAACCGCGATCGCGATTAGATCGAAACGAAAACAAGGATGAGGAGCGGAAACGGTATCACGATGGACATAGCGTCATCGTTTCCAAAACAGGGATCGAAAATGAATGTAGAAACCGGATCAAAATTTAAAGTGTGAATGGGATGTTTCATGTTTTGTTTGTTATGCTTACTAATATTTGTCTCCAGCTTCGAGTGTGTAATTATATTGTTGAACCGAACTTCTACATCGATTCTAAAAGTTTATTTAATCATAAAAATCGACATTATTGTCAAGTAATATCAACTATATTTTATTTTCATAATAACCCCCGGCTTTGTTGAAATTGGAACTGTGAAAGCGGGACGGAGAGCAGAATCGGGAACGGTGCCAGGATCAGAATCGAAAGCGAGACCGGAACCAAAATTGTGAACGGGACTAGGGTCGAAAACGATTGTGGGAACAGGATCAGAATCAAGTGTAACTGGGATCGGAGTCAAAAATGAGATCGGGATTGAAGTTGATATCGATCAATAAAAAAGAAGAAAAATCCTTTCTATGTATACGTTGGTGCAGCTGCGCCAATATTAACTATACGACAAGTCACCTACAAATAAAGAGCAGAACAAGATCTGCCGGACCAGCCAGTATATATATACAGCTAGTATATATACGAGTAGCTACACCAAATTACAGCTTTCTAGTACTAAGTCTCAGAGCTATCCGCGTACAAACAAGCGGACGGACGGAAATGGCGAAATTATAAGTGTCCTTTGTTGACTAAAGAACCCTTAAAAAGTACATTATTTAATCTGGTAAGCTACGCAGTGGTTTTTTATGGTGCCTGCACAAGCAACTCACAACCAACCTTTAACAGAACCCCGAGGCAATTGAGGGGACGCATTTTAAAAGGATGCCGTCGCTCCCCACGCTGCTCGACCTAACTTTGACAGAAACCGTACCTCCAATCATCTACTTGGTATCAAGGATCCCACCTTAGTAAGGTTACGTCAAGTAAATTCCTGGTGTGCCGCCCGGCTTCCAACCGTTAACTTGGCAGCTGACCTATAGACATACCTCAGACTTTGTACTAGTGGAAAGGCATATCCTCGTACCCAGCTCCAAGACACATCTACATCATCTATTTCCTTTGAGTTGATCCCGAGCGCCGCCCAATCCTTGCATCTTATAGCTCACTTTAAGTCTTATATTTTTAACATTCATGAAAAGTGACGAATACTTCGGCCATTAAATGTTAAATTGACAGCATCGCATTCTGAACAATGTAGAGCGTAAAGTTGGATAATTATAATTAGTGCACATGCGGATGTACGCACACGCGTGTGTATCAGTACACAACTCAAAAATAAAGTTTACAGAAAATGTTTTCTTGAAATAACTTTCAGAATACAGTACTAATCGACAACAAAATTTAATCAGCTCTTTTTTACAAACTGCACTGATCGATGCAAGTTGCAAGATGCAAGTTACATAAAAATCGGTTGATTTATTTAAGAGGAGATATTGTAGAAGAAAATTTAAAAAAAAATATTATTTAAAGTATTTCTCAAATTACTCTGCCGATAGATTCTGCGTTTTTTTATCTAATAATTTAGTTTTTCGAACTTGAAGCGCTCAAAGCATATTATAACTATATTTTTGTGCCTATAGTGCTAAGAAAAGCACTATAATTTACTACTACTTATATTTTTTAACGCACGAGCTGAAAGTAGCATGAAGCGTCAAAAATAATATACACGATCAATTGTCTTTCGAATTTTGGAGCTCAAATAGTTTAAAAACTTATAAACAACTAACTGTATGTATTTTGGAAGTCAAAAAGTTCAAGAACACATCGATAAATATCATAGCAGCTAGTTTTAGAATCACCTATTTTTCAGATTTTTGTTTTGTTTTTGTTTGATATACCATGAAGATGAAATTTTGTCTAGTTAAGAATATATATATATATCTTAATACTATATTTTAATAAATCACATTCTTGACTACTAATATGTTGTTGATAAAAGCGTGTTTTTGAGTTAAACGGTAAACATTTTTTTACTTTTTAACATTAAAATAACTTAAATGTATTACTAATTCAGATAAATGTATACTTGACATACATTGCCCTTTTCATGTATTCTTAAGTTTAAGTGCTAAGAATGGCATTTCCAGCTTTACTGAGTAAAATAAATTGGATATTGCGACTGTACTTATAGTTTGTAAATACACCGCGCATTAGCTATTAGACTAGTTAAAAAAATAAATTTTCTAAAATTATTTATGTACTGAACTACTCATGGCTGTACTCAGTAACATGATTAGTTTTTATTTATTAATAATTTATTTATTTCTCTTAACAGATAGGTAGCCTATTACTAGGGGTATTTTGTACATTTTAAATGGTGATTTCATAAATTTTGCATGGCTGGTGCCTAAATTAAATATGTAATACCTTTATTATAGTTACCAGTATGCCATGCCAACTATGGCATACTGGTAAAGGCACTTTTTCTTTATAATTCGTAAGAGCACAAGTGTTCTCACGAATCATAAAAAAAAGTGACATATTCTTGAATAAAGCTAATAAAAGTGTGTTACAAAAGAGGCTCCACAACGTAATAAAAGTTTTCTAAAGCTCCTAAAGTCATCCAAGTCTTAAGCTCTTATTTGTTTCACGACTGAATAATCTTTAAATCAGATTTAGAAAAGTTAGCGATCGCAAAATCGTCTAGACAGTTAAACCTGCCGCTAACGCAAAGGGACAGGCCTGCGACGAGCGCCGGTGCTGCACATCAAATACCTAACTTTTATCAAGTCTGTGATAGTTCTTCTACGTGCAGTAACATATGTAAATAAAATAAGATATAATGCGAATGAATTTTGACGATAATTTACAATATCTGTAAGAGGTCTGCGGCGTTTTTCCAATTTTTAAAAATAAAAAATATGTTATATCAATGTTAAGAACAAATCTATGATTTTAAATTGAAATGGATCAAAACTTGAAAATAAAACGGTTTATAAATACAACATTAAACATTTATTGTTTTTCAAAATAATCTAGGTATATTTTATGCATTATTCTCAATTCGCTTAAGACATTTTTCGAAACAGAAGAAAAATTTAATTTTTTAATTGTAATTGTAATTTTCCTACATATAAATGTAGGATGAGTTTCGAACTCCACTATTTAGGAACCAAAATTGTCTATGCCTTAAACTTTTCGCAGTGTGCCGATAAGCATTTTCGTAACGTAAGAAGCTGTGACGTTTCAACTAGGCTTTTCAAATTTTAAATCTTAATATAATTACTTATGAGATATAACTTGTAACAATTCTCAAATTGCCTCGAAACCCCTTCTAAGGATTTTAATGATTCATCGGTTTTCATCACTTAGCCGCCTAACAGTCAAGGTTAATGAATCTCACCATGAATGACCACAATTAAATGCAGCATACCAACGCTTTATAACGCTCTGATGACCAGCGGGTCATCAAAATTGGTTAATTAATGTGAAAAATTGGATTTATGCTAACGATGATAACTTTGAGAAACAATAATTTCATTTTTGAACATTCATAGCAATTTTTTCTCATTCATTCTAAAATTTTTCAGTATGCCCTACGTACTAAGATCCTAGTTGAATTTCAAAATTGAGCGTTTTATGAATTTAACCTTTTCATTAAAAATAGTTAATTAGCAAGGGCTATTATACCATGTCTGAATTCTATCACGTCATGATATCTAAGTGTTGTACTAATTCATTAAGTATTCAATACTTTGTATCGATGAGCAAAAAAAGAACCAGCCTTGAGTTTCTTGCCCATTATTCTCAAGGTGAATCAGCATTTGAAATGATTGGTAACGGTAGTGTTAATGTTGAAAACAATTCGTCGATATCATATTTAAAGAGTAGTTCTATTACCTATGAAATAAAGCTATTTTTTAATCAGAAACCAAAAACCAATGTGACACATCACATTTACAATATATCTACAAAGTCATTAATTTTGTGCAGCTTCGTTATTTTTCTATATTATCTATTAAGGTATATCGACAGTGTCCTTAAATACAAACCTTCTAAGGATTAAATTCCAAAAAATGTTACCATCGTTATTAAGAATAAAACGCCCACATATCGAAATCCCAGCACAAAACGATACAGTCACCTGACACCTTCCGCCGGTAACGCACTTAGAGTAGCTTGCCATCTGGGAGCGCAGGCACTCTACCCGCTCCCTCGGGCATAGTCGCAACGGCACGAGCACCATCCGGCCCGGATGGGAGTACCTACGTAACGCTCTGGAGCCGCGGCGTGCATGAACACCGAATCGTATTAAAGCCGAGCATAACTTTTCATCGTTCACTTAAAACTTTACGGCGGTAGAGTAGTATTGGGTACTTGAAGGAAATTACTCGCTCGTATTTTTATATATTTCCACTTAAAATTTTAATTCATACCGTCATAGAACTAAAAGCCAAATAGGTATTTTCTAGGAACTTTTTAATGTTTTTTTTTAATAATTCTTTAGGGTTCCGTACTACAGTTGCAAAAAGATAAAATAAACGATATCACTAACTTAGGTCACTATGCTTGTATTGCAGAAACTGCTGAAATGTACAGTACAATTACCTTCTTTCATTGCCGGAATCACGCTATATATAAATCTTTTACGTCTAACAATAAGCTTACTATACATTGCATTGCTTGTAAAGGAAAGGATGAAGTTGCGCCGCATTGCTGTAGACGATGCATTGACTTAACCACCTTCACCGGACGCTGAAACCAAAATACCTGAAACATTATGAAGTTCCAGGACTCCTTGACCTCTGTCTCCAACTAAATGGCTTGCCGTTAAGTAAGTGAAACAGAAATTTCGCAATTGTCTGTAAACCAACTGCGTTATATTTATGTGTAGTAATGAGTACGACAATAACATACATTTATTATTACAAAATATCTACCAACTTCACCAAATTTCTCTTTTATTCTGTTTAGGAAATAAAATAAATTGATGGAAATCAATACACAAAATAACAAAACGAATTTGGCAATACAAGACCTTAAATACTAATGAAATTTAAAGAGCTACAGATATTAATAAATAATGCTTATATAAATTTGTACATCGATTGGAATCTACAAATAAACTTCCTAGATGTTAAAAAACTATTCTTAAAAATCGTACTCTAGGTGCAAAATATCAGGTGAAAATTCGTATTGCAATCCCAATTATGCTAAATTAGAAACATAAAAATTGGTATTAAAATTTTAATATAAAAAATGAGTACGTCAGGGAACATCCGGTAGAAGTTAAACATAAAAACTGTTGTATATCGTATTATTTTTATATATATATATATATATATATATATATATATATATATATATATATATATAGATTAATTTAATATGTATAGGTTTCTATATGCAATATATAACATTTTATATGGAAATCTTGTATATAGAAAGCACTGTTTATTGATATAAAAAGCTTCATTTCAGGAGGAAATCAGACGCACACGGCGTAGGTCAAAACTAAGGGTCTCCGAAGTGTGAGACGCTTGGTATTGCCTCATGCCGACGCGTTACCCCTCTACCTGTGCACAGCGCTAGGCGCAGATGATTAGGCCAACACCAGGTATCTCCTGAATTTTGAGACGTCTTAGGCTTACCCCAATCCAAAGCGCGTATAGATGTTTCACATTATTAAAAAATCCTTGTTACATGTATAGTAACCTCCTCATTTTTACACGCAACTTGACCATTTTCATCTCGACTTTATTTCACAAGGTCGTAACTGCCATATTCGGTTTCATTTTGGCCCTGCTTCCTCAAATGAACATAAATGTCTTTGGTAGGTCTACCCACATTTTTATAGGCGTTTTAAGGGACAAACGAACATGCGAATCACCAGAGAGTAAGTGATTACCGCCGTTCATAGATACCCGCAACTCCAAGGACATCAATAGTGCGTTGCCCGAGCAGAAGGAACAAACTCTTTTTGCACAATATTATCAAAAGGAAAAAATAACATTTTTTTTCCATTTTTACTCCAAATTATTATAACATAAGTTCCCTTATATAAAGAACTTCAGCGTGGGTGTGACGACACACAGCTTCGAGTCGTCGATCGATACGAAATGGAATGCGCACGCGCATACCATAAATTACACAAATACAGTAAATTACGGGATACACCCTATCAAAACATAAACTATTCGTATATTTTCGAGAGTGAGTGCAGTGGTTGCCAAAAGGCGATCTCAACCACGCTCTTGGGCGTCAGAAAGACCCAGATTGCTGGCGGCGAGGTGCACCTTGTCTCTCTGATGGACATATCACCCCTCAGTCCGGGGCGCTAACATAATAGAATGTAAATCATTTATGAAATCTGCTTGTAAACATTTAAAAATATTCATCGCATACTAATGAAAAACATTATGAGAAAATATCTTAAGCAATACGATACATATATCGTAAATATCTGCACAATTAGTAAACTTAGCAATTTTGAAAGCTGCCAAGTCTAAATAGAAATACGCTTATGTTGATTAGAGCAACTAGTCACACTTTTTTCTAATTGTTAATTATATATAAAATAATAAAATATTTAAACCATAACATATTTTCTTCAACTCCTTGGGGATTTTCAGGATTCAATAATCAAAGACAATTAAAATCGTATTCAATTTTTCGGTTCGACATGTTTGTCCATCCGAAGGTCACCGCCTTATAAATCCATTATTTTCTCAGTGACTCTCAATTAAATTGATAAATTGTACGTGCAGGTGTGTCATGGAAAAAAGTATACAATTTTGTGATATCGTTTTTAGTGGTAACTTTCTAAGCATAAAATTTAAGGATAAAAATTATTTTTCGCGTATGCCATTGTGCCAGGTGTCATTAGATTAAGTCTTTGAAAATGCATTAAAAGTCCTTAAGTGACTTTCACTTTCACTCTCAGATGTAAGTACATTTTGCTGCCTAATAGCTTCCAATGTCGTTAATTTTGTGTCCCTTTTCTTATTTTGGAATCATATATTTTAAAATAGTCGCAATAACAGAACTTTATATAAATTTTCGCGTAAAATTTGTTTTAACGACATAATTTTTATAAATAATTACATTTTTCAATAATAACAATCCATTCACCGATTCACATGGACAAACATGTGATATGATAGGTAATTAACAATAAACATATATTTATGTCGATATATTTTATATTATTTTTTCTTAATATATGAAGAATAATTTATACCTATTTAATTTAAATTAAAATATTACAAATTTTGACTCGTTTCGCTCGTTGGTAGCAAAACTTGGATGCGGGAGTCATAATCAATAGCCTTGGCCAATTTTTCAAATTTGATTTTATATCCTCATTTTAGTTTATTTTTTTTGAAACAAATAAGTGTTTTATTTGGTTTTAAAAAGTGCACTGACAATCGATTAAAACAATCAATTAAACAAGACAATTAAAGGTAAAGAAGTATCATCAGCAAAAAGTACAATCCCATGCTCGTCCTTTATAAGGTGTGGTAGATCATTAATATAAACTAGAAGAACAAATGGTCTAAGAACTAAACCTTACGGCACATCTATACTGACTGGAGATCCCGAAGACCTTTCGTCATTAATATCAAAACTCTAAACTGTGCCACTCAAATATGACTCAAGAAGGTCCAAGTAAGAGAACCCTAACGCCGTAGTGACGTAGTTTTCTGATTATATCATGATGAACGCAATCAAATGCCTCGGATAATTCATAGAAAACACCAATTGCGTCCTGTGACTCTTCCCAGGTACCAAAAATCTACTGGCACCAAAAAAAAAAGTAAAAAAGCCCGATCCTTTGTAAATCCAAACTGTTTAACGTTCATCAAATTATTGTTATAAAAATACTGCGATAGTTGATTTACTATTAGTTTCTCAAAAATTTTACTAAGTACCGGTAATATTGATATCGGTCTAAAATTCGAAGGGTTGAATATACTACCAGATTTAAGTATTGGAATTATGTTACTTTGCTTCGTTAGATCTAGAAATACACCACCATCAAGACGAGCATAAAAATTGATACCAAACACGGGGCAATGCAGTCTATTATTGAATTAGTTATTTTTATAGAGAGGCCATCAAGATCAGCAGCCCATTTCATTTTTATAGATTTAAATGCTTTAAGAATATCATTGTAATTGACATGTGCAAATTCAAATCAACGCCACAATCATCAACGTTACGCTTTAGTAGAGATTAAGGGAGAGGTCAATGACTTTACAATTTTTCCAAAGCCAAAACTACTTCTATACTTTTGTTTAAAATTTTATCGGCTATTTTTATTTGAAATTCTGATCGACGCGTTGAAAGTTTTCCAGTTTCTCTATGGATTATATTCCAAGTAGTTTTAATCATATCCGCACTTTTTTTATTTTATTACAGAGAAAATATTGATTTTGTAATTGCGCATATACGCTTAAATACTTTGGTGAAATTTGTTATATAATTTACAAACAAATCCGAATTATTATACAATCTCTCCTAGTAAAGTTAGTATAATCTACCGTCCACCGTCACCCAATCGCTAAATGATAAGGCATTTTAACATTTAACAATTAACATTTTTGATCTAAAGGCTCAATTACATTTAGACCTGGTCACAGTCGACAATGAACCATACATTTCATTAGGGTTGTTATAATATGTCAGATTAAACAACTTTATTTTTTTTATTTGGATTTATTTTCGATTTTTAGTAAGTTTGGTATGTATTGCTGAAATCTACATGTTACGTAACTTTTGCTGTTTTTAGTGCGATCTATATATCATTATAATGTATACTGCTTTTCTTTTTACTTTTTAAATTGAGAACTTCTCTGATTCGTCTATAATCTGAGTGAAGAAAAAAGTATTCAATAATTCGTAGTTTGAGGATAACTGTAGCATTGTTACCAATACATAATCAATATCGTTTTTTGTATGTTCATCTTGTTAAATTCGTGTTATATTTTTCAAATTACATTCATGTTATAATGATATTCAATCGAATAATTTTCAAGCGATATCAATTTTATATCTGCTATTTAGATAATGCATTCTATATATCTTTTCATGGTCTGTTTGTTGGGAACGTTCTGTTGGCGCAAATGCTTGTGTTATTAGGAAGTTTTGAGTTTCCAGTTGTATTACTAATATGCAAATTCTTTCCGAAACTTCAATGAAATTCTTTATATTTCTTTTTACTAACAAAAATTAGGTCATATAGACCTTTTGTTTGTCCTGCCTAATACAAAATATATCTTCATCTTCTAAAACATTTTCTCCTAAATGCCTTACTTCACATAAACCTAACATATATCAATTGATGTCTTCTATTTATATCAAGGAGCTTTTCAGATAAAGATAGTGTGGATACAATCAGCGAGCAGATTTATAAAAGTTTTTCTTCATTGTCTAAGTGTTTTGTAGAGTTGTAGTCGTGATCCTTCGCGGTGACTAACGCAATTGAGAAAATTGTTAGTGTTGAGGAGGAGTCCGTCTGTAATGGATATTTTTCCGACGTGTTTATCTTCGACTTTTGACTCTTTTTCATAAAAATTTTCAGGAGAATAAATGAGTTTAGATTGTTGTATAAGAAAAATCTTCAGTTTAGCTGTTTTGTTCTTGTTTAATGGGTGGTAATGTCGAAACAAAATTTTTATGTCGTACTTCAAGTGTGGTTTCATTACCTACGAAATACAGATATTTTTGGTTTGATTGGATTTGTCAAGGTCGTTTTTTTATTGTCCTTTGTAGGTTAATTCTAATGTCTCAAATACGTTTCTCTTATTTATGTGATTACGCGACTTGTCGTGTTGTTTGCTTTTTTTCAAATTGCACATTATAGGTTTATCAAAAGTCCGAAAATGAGAGGATACAATAAGCCTTCAGTCCGGTAATTTATTGAACTATCGGGAAACCAATCGCTCAATTAGGTATATGATAGATAAGTAGGGGCCTTAGTAGCCATGCCATGTAGGCAGATTGAAAATTCGTAATTCCGACTATAAGTTGCACATTATTGACAAGCTGTCCAAGGACTAGTTTCAGAATATTAGCACGCGAGTGTCTGCCGATAAAAAATGAAAATAAGGAAAGTTGAACCTGTGAGTATAATTGTACATAAGTGAGTATGATTTTGTATATTTGTACACTTATTTAGTAACATGTCAAATGCAATATGAATGAATGCACAAATATCGACGAATGAATATGAGAATAGGCGTAAAAGGGCGCATGTTTAAAATCTATTAGTGACTCATTAACTTACTACACCATTGTGTCGGAAACTTCAATGTAAAATTAGACAAACGAGGTGAATTAGACTAATTTCACACAAAATTAGATAAATTTCAAACCCAACAATTTGAATTTGGGTAGGAAAACCCAAGGAGGCAACTAGTAGTCAACTTTTTAGAAGGATAAGAACTTTTATGATGACATCCTTCTTCAAAAAGTAGACCCACAGGAAATAGACCCGGACCAGCCCTGCTGGTTTAATGAAAAATGAGGTAGACTTCATATGACAACTTCTATGTAGACTTCATGATTATCAAGTTAAAACTTCAGTATCGATTTAGAAATCTAAACAAATGCGTAAACTATGGCCAATGCAAACAACGAGTTTGTGAAAACTGTTCATGCAGTTAAATCAAAGTTTTTAACTTCCCGCTAAGAAAATTGAAAATTTTAAAAATTTTCGGGAAGTTATCGGTTTTACCCCATTTTCCAAAAATCGAGTTCTCATCAGATCTCGACGTTATTAAGGTCTGGGAAGCTTCCCTGATCATCCCTGAAATGATGTCCGTATTTCTGTGTGGATGTGTGTGTGTGTCGTGTGTGTACGTGTGTATGCGCGTGTGTGTGTGTGTGTGTGTGTGTGTGTGTGTGTGTGTGTGTGTGTGTGTGTGTGTGTGTGTGTGTGTGTGTGTGTGTATGTAACCAAACCTCTTATAACTTTTAAACAGCTTGACCGAATCGAGCCCACTAAAAGTTCAAAGAGTTTCACCAAACTTAGATTTCCTGAAAGTTTGGTTGATTTGGGCTGGTAGATTTTGAGAAAATGTCAAAAAACTTAGAAAAAAATTTTTTTTTTAAGTATTTTTTTTTCAAAATAACTTTAAAATGGCTTGACCGATCAATTCCTAAATCTAATCAGCTCTTAACCTATTAAAAACACGTCAATTGCCGCAAACCGGGTTAAAATCGGTTGATTCGTTTGTGAGAAATCGTTGTCGAAAGAAATCGAAACAAACCGTTTTTTTACTCAAAAAATCGCGTCAAATCCCGTATATTTTCGAGTGTTTTGAACTCGAAAATAGCGGGAAGTTTCAGGGTTGGCCTGCAGGGTTAACCTATTTTTTTATTACCAGATGGCAAAATAAAAGTCAAAAAGTTTATAATGATACTCTAAAAGTGGTGGCACAAAGACAAAGTTATGAGGTTGCAGTCTTCACTTCTTACATTGGATTATTAACAGTGAAAAATTTCGCAACCAATGCAACACGACATACGTCCCTACAATGCAAACTGTATTGAAGAGATAATGGAGCAAAGCAAAGATTTCAAATTGTTCGTCTAAAAATCGTCCATTTAAAATAAAAGACAGATGACTAAGTTGATAACTTTATACTGAAAGAATTATTTCGTTGAAACTAAAAATTTTAGAAGAAATCGAGGACTCAATCGACAGCTATGCACATCAACACAAAGACCTGATATCAACAAAGATATAAATTCTCGTGCAAAACTAAGTCGATACCTACAACACAGAATCCCGGATGTCATAACGGTATAACTGTCTACATTTTTCTGATGATATGCTGATTTGGCATGAAACGTACATAGAAATTAGTAGTGGAAGAAAAGATTCGAAGGTCAGGGGTAGGTTGTATGTTGTAAGTTAACACATGTTGCAGGCAAATATCTCCGACAAAGAGCTTACATGAAGAATTTAGTTCGAATGAACAGTTTTCGGGAAATTACGAAGCATCGTCAAGTCAACATACCTTAGTGTCTAAAGATAAATGTCTTTGAACAGTGCATGTACCTAGTGATGACATATGAATTCCAGACTTGATTTTTCTCTATCGACCTCATAAAAAAGCTCATAATTACTCAATGTGCAATGGAAAGAGCTGTGCTCGGACTTTCTCTGCGATTTAAATTCGAAACGAGAAAATCCGCAAATGAACCAGAATTACCGACATAGCACATAGAATCAGTAAGTTGAAGTGGAAATGAAGAGGCCATATCGCTCGTAGAATCGATAACGGCTGGAGAAAAAAGATTCTCAAGTAGCGATCATAAACTGGAAATCAGCGTGAGGCGGCCTCCCGCTAAGTTGACTCAGGTTTTCAGGACTGGGTCACACGCCACCGTTGACTTGAAGTGATCAGGACAGTACAGGAAATTTAAAATCGATGTTCAGTGGCTGAAACGAATTAAAAGTCTATCAATTTCATAAAATATCCTTGTTGTCATAAGTACCCTTGTTGTCAAAAGTATCTTAAAATTATTATAATTAATTAATTTCTATTATAAACACATTTGTTTAGGATATAGAATTTATAAAATGTTGTTGCTTGTACTTATTAAAACTAACCATGACATATTAAAGTATTTTATGGAGGTATAAAATATATTTTTTGCAACGTTATTTATAAATGCTACATTACAGCACCAATACTTACCTGTGCGACCTATACGACGCCGCATACAAACAATTTACTAGCAGACTACTTTCTTCTTACCAGCTCTCTCCCGTCAGAAGCACCATAAATAATTCACGCGAACGTCATACGTGCGTAGGGCTGAGTGACGTGCGCGCGTCGGGACGAGGGCGGCCGGTCGTAACACACAGCACCGCCGCTGCCGGCGCGGCCCCGGCCCGGGAGCGTTCGGAAAGGCTACACGATAAGGCTTTTACATCTATCGGTCATGTCGGGCGGCCCGATGAAAAGGTCCCACTTACCTCGTCAACTGCCAATCCGTTCCGACCCGCGAGCCTCCGAGACATCGCATGGATTATGGAATAACTTGAACGACGTACCAAAGACGACGCAAGAAACTAATCGAATAGTTTTAACCTAAATGTTCCCTTAAAAAGATAAGTTTAGGGTACTGAATTTAAATACAATTTTTATTGTACGTCTTTAACTATCGGCACCTGCTTATGCTGAATCGCCAACATTTCCTTGGTAAAAGCATTTTGCAATTAACATAGTGAGATTCCAAAATACAAAATAAGTGTATAAAATTTTTAATCTTACTTACTGACCACTTTGCAACTGCTTATACACTTTTGCTTGTAATTGTAGTCTACCCCTGGAAGTAAGGACTTGCAATTTTGATTGACAACTGGCCACCAGAAACAGAGGGTCGAATGATTACGAATTTGACATACAACTAGAGTAGGAAATCCGAAATTACAAAAATTAATATGCATATCGTGCCTTCTCTAACTATCCTAAATCGGTAGCTACGCCATGAGCTTTGTGACGTCAAAGTTTCATTTCCATTTTTTATTCATCTCGTCAAAAGGTCAGCTCTTTTACTCTATAACATCAGACGTTGCAACAGATTTCATAGTTCTGTTTATAACCGACTGTGATCTTCAAACACTGACACGTGTAAATTTTATTTATATTATTTTAAGAATTCCTTGCCTCAAAAGGAACCTTTATATGATCACTTCATTGTCCATCCGTCTGTCTGTCTGTCTGTCTGTCTCTTAGGATCCCTTTCCTTTGAACTGCATAGAGGCATCAAATTGAAATCGATATCACATACTTAGGCTTACGATTCCTTAGAACTGTAAAGAAATTAAATCTGTATATCAATTCGATTAAAAATACAGAGATGAAAATATTTTACTGATATTAGCTATTTAGGATGAACGGTGATGTAAACACATATATGGAAAATGTTTTTTAAAATATCGGGCTATGAAAATTCAAAGCCCGCATATATTAAATATTTCAGATTTTTCTGTATATATATATACATATAAAAAATAGGCAAAAATCGTCAAGAATCTTGATGGATAAAATATCTACCACATAACTAAGTTTGAACGGATGTCTCAGAGTGCTAGTTGTCTTCGCACTTGCCCGTTGTTTTATTTCTCAAAAAACTAAATTTATATAGATTATGGGTACCCACCATTCAAAAATATACTTGTTCTGATATCGTTTTAATTCAAATTTCTGATATTTACAAGAAATAACATGTTACCCGTGTAATTAATATAAAATTCACCTGTTCATTAAAACGTTAATCATCACCTGTTTTAGCGATCAAGTAAAACATCACATTCGAAAAAGGGTACCAGCAATCCCCAAATAGGATTAGACCAATGCGTGGATCCCTCGGAAACCATCATTAAATAGTGATTCATAGACATCAATGCAGTGTCATCTTAATAAGGGTTGTGAAAATGCAAATACAAACAACATCTTAGTAATTGAGTAAGTGGCATGTGAGGCATCCGGCCTCCGTGCCCAGTCCGTGAATGTCAGTTCCATTTGACTTCAATGTATTAAAACTTCAAAATAGAATAGAATATTAGTTGACAAGAAAAACAAGGGAGAAAAAAAGGGAAAAAAGTTAATCCGGGATCCTGCCTTCGTACAGAGTGTTCGATAGTAATAAAATCCTGAATGTAAAGTATTCAATGTGTACCTATTATTGAGTGTACATAAAATTCATGACCAGATAATTTGAAGAACTGATCAAATAAATATAGTTTTCGTTGATTTTGATTCACGATCCTGGGTACCAGAGGATCCAAACCTGATGAAGGCTACATCTGACCTACAAAATTGGAAGTACAGAAACTTAAACACAACAAAGTTCGATTCAAGATTTCATTCAGATTTCAACAAAATTGAGAAATTCAATAATTGCGCAGATTTTAACAAAGAGTGGTTGTATTTGATTATAGTATTCTTAACTTTGAAGAATAGAAGAAATGTTTTTTTACCTCTACACTATGCTCTCATTAAAAATATAGATTTGTCGAAAGTAACATTGTCTTTTCTACACTTAACTTTTCTTCTTTGACAGACATACACGTACCTATAATATCTGCAGGGAACACCAGAAATATTTCTATGAATTACTTATATCTTTCGCCGTTAGTCGCCCGGTGCTTGTAGTGCTGGACCGCTGTGCAATTATAAAAACTTGCACTAACTCTCCTTCATTTCACATAAAATAAGTTCAAAGTTTATGTTTGAGAAGAGTCTGCTGCTGCAATTGAAATGGTAAATAAAACCTAACAGTTATATCTTTATATTCTATTTTAAAATAAAATGTTTGATCGCACTACCGAAATTTATTTACAGTATTAAGAAATATAAGTTTAATATTTTTTAGTAAAATTTTTACGGATTACAAATTTTCCCTCGCTACTGTGTTCACATGGACAACGTATGGATAACTTATTTTTATTTTAAATCGATTTTAAATCATTTAAATCTCTTAAGTTTGTCGCCAATCCTGATTCTGTTTCCAGCCACGCTCTTGGTTCTGATTCCGAACCCACACTCGACATCGACCCCGGTCCCGTGCATAATTTCAAGCCCAGTTTCATTTCGGTTCTAATCCTAGTCCGACTCTCAATCGCGCTCGCCATCTCGATTGCCCTTTTCGTTCTGACTGGAATCAGAATCATAAACTCGATTTCGACCATTTTCTCGTTTACAATTTTTGTCCTCGTCTCACTATCAATTATTATTATCTCATTTATAACCTTTACTGTACCGATTATTTATTTTCAGACATTTACGACGATAATACTTTTATTAACATTCTTTATTAAAGTAAACTGTGGTCTTATAGACGTGAAAGAAATAACATCTGACACCTTAAATATATTGCCAGTCAACTTATCACTAGCTTTGAAGGACATAGCAGAAAGTCTACCGTCTAGAGCTATAACGATAGTACAAGGAAATTCGACTAAAATAGGGTAAGCATTAATTTGTGGAAAAAGTTATTCTTATGAGAATAACTGCGTATTAGACTTTTTCTTTTATTATTCTAATTGCAATCTATGTATGATAATTCTATACGGCACTTGAATATAAATAAATATTATTTATTTTATTATTTATTAATACTATCCAGTCTCAAGATTTCATTGCAATTTACGTTCCAATGATAGATTTCAATGCAATGCAAAGATAGAAGATTTCAATGCAAGATTTTATTGCATTTGAAACAAACAATTTTACTTTACCATTATTTTCTACATACTCAAATAACTAACAAGTGCGAAACATAAAAAATCTGTTAAACTTGATGAATTGTGATGAATACTATCAATTTTTAACTATTATTACACATTCGTTGTTTTCTTTTGTTTTCTAAAAGCATTAACGAAGGCGCATCGTTCGTAACAGATGCTAAAAAGATACAACCACTACTATCCTCTACGTCTTCCAAACGTTTACGTCATATAGATTAGTTGACTCGTCATTTTCTAATATTTTTTTTCCTATTCAAGTTTTTCTTGAACGGAACGTGTATTGTTTTCGTAATGCAAACTCACTTTAATATAATTCTTGGACTGATTACTATAGATAAGTATCTCATAGTATTAAAAATGATATACAGTATTATATGTTTAAGTCAATCGATTATGTGAAAACCCAGCTCTGAGGACATATTCGAGCTGCACTGCTTACTCAACGCGCACAACATTCAAGTCGCAGGCCTGGACCTCTTCACGCCAGAAAACAAAGAAAAGGTTTGCATCCGAATTTTGAGTCTAATTAAGATGAAACACACTTCTCAAAGTACAATATAAGCGATAACGTAAATTATTCTTATATAGCAATACTAGTGATACATTACAGCACTATCACAACTGCTAGAATCATCCGGTTTAATAAGTGAAAGTCTTTGAGCTAGTAAAAACGTTATTCCGTTGATAGAAAACTAAATTAAAAATTATATGTGAACGTGTAATAAACCAAGAAATAAAATAAAAAGTAGGTCTTTATTTTTACTTTTCATTCGCTTTTTTTTTTTGCTCTTTTAAAATTACAGTATTACAACAGTTTGAGGAAGGCTTTGGATACGTCCGACGTAAGAACCAGTTTCATACTTTGCGAACCGCAAGAGTGTGAGAGTATCCTTATAGAGGTAAGATAGTTATAATCTATACATATAATAAGACTGTGGGGCTGTCTTATCTGTGCATTGAAAATATTTGCCAGATACTGATTACAGATGATGTAGAGAATGTAGAACATTAACACTATTTTCAAAAACTTCATGTAGATTTTGGTAGGGTCATTCTATGGTCGACTTGGCTGCACAATGAAAATGGACCAAGTCAAGTGAATGAGAGTTTCGGTGGCCGTGGCAGTTCCAGTGGGTCAGACCACTCTCCAAGACCTCCCTTACCCACGATCACACCACTCCGTTTCCATCAACTTAGTCCCCCTCTATAAAGTGGCATACCATATACTTCAACCCAAGAGGCCGGCAACGCGCTGGTGACTCGTCTGAGGTTGCAAGCATCTATGGACAGCAATGACCACTTACTCTCTGTTGGCTCGAATGCTCGTCTATCTTTCAAAAATACAAAAATAAAGCTTTTTCTTTTTTTTTGGACACGTTAATCTCCTAAACTATTTTAAAAATCTATTGGAATAATCCAAGTAACTTAAGTGTAGCTTGAACCAACTTATACGCTCTATTTCATTAAAATTGGCTTAATTATAACTAGTTGATTTTTAAAAGATGCTCACAGAATTGTTGAACTTACCTCAGTGCCATAATCATCGTACCATAATACATTAAAGAACCAAAAGTTGACATTGTTAGTTTATTTCAGTAGCAAAAGTATTTTTACTCCAATGAATTGTCGATTTTTTTTATTCTTCAGAGATAATAATTTACCTCGACGTAACTCCGATTGATCCAGACGTCAATCCTTGGTATAAGACGGTGTGTCCACCTACCTTCGCTGCGACATCCCATTGGAGCTGCCATCGGCTTATGCTGTTCTGCCATTCTTCTATGCTAAGTTCTTCAGCGCTCAGTGCAGTTGACCTCTTTCGGTGCTACAGGGCCCTTCTTTCTGCAGCTAGAACTCTAAGTGGCAGGATTCCAGAAATGACACACACTGCTTCCTGTGATATTGTTCGGAAGGCGCTGGCTACTCTTAGCGCACTTAATCGATATACCGGTCCAGCTTTCCTCTATGCTTCTTGGATTTCTAGTGTATCGACCCAGATGGATATTCCATATGTGAGGTTTGGTTAACTACTAATGACAGCAGCCGTCTTCTGCTCTGCTTTATGCCTCCGACGTTTGGCATCAATCGCGCAAGGCTAGCTCTCACCACTGATGCTTTGGCACTGACGTGTTCGACTTGCTGTTTGAAATTGAATTGCGCATCAATCATCGCTCCCATTGCGAAGTGATTCGTTGCTCGCCAACTTCCAGCGTGATCGTTTCCAATTTTTTTTTGCTGTTACGTACCGCTTCGTTCTTGTGATGTGCCAATTGCAGATTCACTGCATTCATCCACCGGTTAACTGGCTCGAAAGCGATACCGGACATATAATTGATCTCATCTAGGTGTTTTGCGACGATTACTACAGATACATCGTCCGCATATGCTACGAGTTTGACGCTTCTTGGCAGCCTCAATCTTAACCGTCCGTCATACATAATATTCCACAGTAGTGGGCCGAGAACAGAGCCCTGTTGCACCCCTCCAGTAATATTGTCCAGACCGTTTTATCGGATCGTTTTTCGTGTCGTATTTCAGGATTCTGTCTGTAAAGTAGCTAGCCACTATCTTACACAGATATTCTGGTACGTTTTTCTCTCTAAGAGCTTGCATAATTCATTCCCAGTTGGCGGAATTGAAGGCGTTTCTGATGTCCAAGGTGGCCACCAGGCAATACTTCTTGATACCACCCTTCCATCTGGTTCCTGCAATTGCCTCCCTGGCCGTGTTAACAACCAGGGTGATCGCGTCCAGGTTTGATCGTCCTTTCGAAATCCGTACTAATTGTCGGCTAGAAGTGGTTCGGCAGCGGCTTCTATCCTTTGGTGAATTATGCGTTTGAATATCTTACCGTCTGTATCCAACATGCAGAGTAGTGCCGTGATTGGAATTAAGATCGGAGCTAGAATCGTAATCTATTTCGATCGAGACCGGCTTCCCAATCAAAAGCGAGACCATAATCAGAATCGAGAGTGCAACCAACTGACATGGTGACCGGGACCGGGACTGTAATCGAGAATGGAATAGCGATCGGAATCATGATTAAGATCGTAATCGGTCGATAAATAAGATGAAGAAATTCATCCACCATGGCGGAGCCGTGGACGGGAGCTAGTAGTAAATAAAATCATTTCCAGCCTGTCGGTTCGTAAACACATTATTTTTTTTTCCTTTTGAAAGCAGAACCAGTCGTTGCTGTTTCCACTTCCGAGGAAAAGTCCCTTCTTTGAGGCATATTTTAAAAACGTCATGGAATAATGTTGACACTGCCTTTATAAATGTTTTTAAGGCAATATTAGGGATTGCGTCTAATCCCGGTGCTTTATTATTTCCTGCTCGATTATAGGCCTCCTTAAGTTCTTCATGTGTGACAGATGGAATATCCTCCGCTTCATCCTGAATTTTCAGGTAGTTGAATTTGCGTTGTTGTGGAAACAGCGCAGTAACAATGTTCTGCAAGAGTTGTTGACAGGTGGGTGGGGGCATTGGCTGGTTTTTCAGGTGAGTCATGACTACCTTATATGGCCGTCCCAAGGGGTCTTTATCCACCTCATTGATAAACTCCTCCCAACATCTTTTGCTATCCTTAATGGCTTTGTTAAGCTCTCGACGTGCATTTTTATACTCTGTGATCAGTTCAGCTGAGTTATGTCATCGATAGCTACACTGAGATATTCTTCTTTTTTGATGACACTCTTTACGAAGAACACTGATTTGATCATTCCACCAGTGTACCGCCGCGCGTTGGTTCATGTTATGTTTCCTGGGCATACATGCATCGCAGGCGTGAGTGACTCTCTTCAACAAGTCCTTGGTCATTTCTTCTGCAGATCCAGCAACGATTAGCTTGCTATCTATGACTACTATCAACGTACTTGGATCAAAAATCTTAATTTTCCACCCAACGGTAGTGTTAGTTTGCCTATTTGGCCATTCACGTTTCTGGTCACATGATATTTCCCAGAGTATCGCATTACGGTCACTAGCAGTATGTATGTCCATCACCTTCCAGTCAGAGTTCCCTCTAGTGAAGCAGTTGCTTACGAATGTAAGATCTACGATAGAGCTTGCATCTCCTTTGATGTAAGTTGGTGTATCACCATAGTTGAGCAGGATAACATCTATTGTAGTGAAGGCTTCTAGTAGTGCTTTTCCTCGCGCATTAGTTTGCTTACTACCTCAGTCCACTGCCCAAGAATTGAAATCACCGGCAATCGCCACTGGGTGATGCTGCTTCGCGTTTTCGGTCAGTTTGTCTAGGAAATCGGTAAATTCGACAATGGAAAGGCTAGGCGGTGCGTAACAGCTGTAGATATGAATGCCATCTACTGATGCCGCTACAAAGCCGGCGCTTTTATTCTTAACTATACTCTGAAATGGAAGCTTGCCGCAGGACCAAATGTCAGCTTTGGAGGTTCTGTCAGTTTCCCATGGTTGGTCGTTGAGGTGTTTATACGGCTCTGATATGAGCATAAGTTCAAACTTTAAGTCTCGTACTGTCTGCATGAGTAAGTCACGCGCAGCCTCACAATGATTGATGTTAAGCTGAAGTATCTTAATTTTTGTCGATCCGATATCTTCTGGAGTGCCTCTTGATAGACTGGACATCTATTTGAGCCGGCATGGTGAGCAACATTCTCTGTACCGGGTTGTTCACTGCATAGTGCACATTTAGCTGACTTGTTACACTTGGCGATTGTGTGTCCTTCTTCTCCACATTTCAAGCAGAGTTATGATCGGTCAATCTTGCTTTGACACTGAACAGCATGGTGTCTAAAGTGCCAGCGTTTAAAACATCGGACTGGCCTTATGACTGTTCTGATTCGACAGTTCACCCATCCGATCCTGATCTTGCCATGTTCTCCAAGCACTTTCTGCGCAATCGTTGCAGCTAGTGTCACCGGCGCTGTTTGTGTTCCTCTAAAAACTTTACGTATTTTTATAGCCTCTGCTGTTATACCACAATCGTTCCCGGCAGTCTTTTACAACGCTGCTCGAATGTCGTCAATCGTGGTCGTATCGTCAAGATTGCGGATTTCGAGATCATCTTCGGGACTAGTATCGATGACTTTTGCGTCTTCTTTTAATATGCCCGCAATGGTCTCCCGCAGAACTTTGCCTTTGTCAGCACTACCTTTGGACAGTGTGATAAGCATATCTACAGCCGCTGTTTTACGTATCTTATTTAGAAATATTGTTAGTGAAAATTTTTCAAAATGTATTTTTTAGAATATTTTTTAAAGTAACGATAAATTCTAAAATCTACCAAGTTGCGTATATTTAATAACAGTATTATTCATCGTTACAAATTGCGTGAAAATCGGTTGGTTTTTTCGAGACATACATTTAACGAAAAATTCTAAAAAAAAGGTTTTTTCAGAATATATGGAGATACTTGTTGGAATGATAATTGGTCATCTTTTTAAAACAGATCAAAATCGTATATCGCGTTCGTAAAATATAGTAGTTGGAAGATAAAAAAAAAAGCGTTTTGTATGTATATAAATTTTTTAACCCGCAGAACTCAAATTGTATTAGAATTATATTTTTGAGCTTAGAGAACTTGAAAATACACTAAATTTTATCTCTTGAATGTAATGAATGTATCAAATTTTCGATACTTCTTTTTTGAACTCTTTGAGCACGAAAGTAGTGAGAAGTATGGCCTGCAGTGTCAAACGTCTTGCAAATTTTTTAGCTCAAAAATTTATAGAAAATATTTATAGCTCAAGGAGCTTACGAGCACATCGATAAATATCGTAACGGAAAATTTTAAAGATGTACTGCAGGGTGAACCGTTACAGGGTGATCACATTACTTATATCATGTAATGGATAGGCTACGAGTATTCGTAGGCTACGAATACTCGTAGCCTATCCATTACATTATATATACACCCATAGCATGTAAAAGCTCGTCTATAAAAATGACTTGAAACAGTGCGGTAATAAGAACTTAGAAAATGTCAATTTCAGCTGACGGAGAACAACTTTATCCATCGAAATATACTGTACATGTTCTATTGGCCCTACGGTAAGGTCTCTCGTCGTTTCTTGAACACCATGCGAGAGGCCATGCGAGTTACTGTCGTCACCAACCCCAGACTTAGTGTGTAAGTATATATCTAGAAATAAGCTATGTGAAAATCGTTCTCTCATCCTTAGTATTCTATATCGTCCATGTATATAAGTATGCTGTTAGAATTTATTATAAGCTTTGATATAAAAACGTCCTTAAAAATTGAAATTAATTATGAAACTGCATAACGAGTCCAATCGTGTACGTGCGACGAATTAAGAATACAACTGATTTTCTTAATCAAATATTTAGGAATCAAAATAAGCCTCAGAATCACGTTCGACCGACGAAAAAAATTAAATAAATATAACTTTTCAACCTGAAGGTTCTTATCGATGAAAATGAGACTAATATTGAACAATGACTTTATTTATAATTGAAATTCTCGTCACAATTAAAATTTTTAAAAACCAACTAACACGTAACTGTTTAACGAAACGATTATTACATAAACGTAGAGACAGTTTTCGCACTATAAGAAAGGCTGTATCTATAAGGAGAAAATACGATATTATACTTTTCTGTCTAGGAGAAAACTCCGACAATAACGACAGTAAAACGTTTATCCAATACCATTGTAATAAACGAACGCTAAAGAATTATCGGAAAATACTTTCTATTTTTTTCTTGTACAAAAAAATTCGTTTAGGTTTTCCTCGCTGATAAAAGCGGAGGTGAATCGAAACAACACGGCGGAGCCGCGCCCGCGCCGCCTAACTACGTTTGCGCGATTGGGAGTTGGCGGGCTCGATTTTATAACTGCCAAGGCAAACGGCGAATCTTGTTATAGCGAATCTTTATTTGCGCCCCCGGACGACGGATTTCGGATCTAAACGCATTGTTACATTAATGAGTATTACGATTTCAATTTATTTGCCAGTATCGAGTACTCGTCTTAAGTTTGAGTTTTAAGTGCTCAGAACCAAGAATTTCGACTCAGAAGTCGAAAGTTAGAACTCAGTGTTAAATTATATTTTCGCAATACAATTACTTTACAAACTTTGAATGAAGGAAATAGCAGTCACTATATATAAAAATGGTATTTTTAATGAGTGATCCTGTGCCATTTTGTGTAGTGAAACATCAGGCATATGATATTTTTTTTTTTGCAAATAAGTATTTTATTGTTTCTCATTTTGTATTTTGATTATTACCTAATAACAATAACTAGTATATAACTTTCTCCGTCAATTTTTAATATCATAGTGTATTAACATGTACGTTACTTACACTCCATTTTTATATAACATCAAAAACAGTGTGGAAATAGCAAGGTGAACGAAGTATCATGAAGATGTCATTTTTGCTTCATACAAGAAAGGTGATACATGGATTAGAGGTGGTATTTGAAAACAAAATCTCCTACAGACAATTTGGACTCGTTTAATGAAATATTTATTTGTTGCAAGAAGCCAAAGTTCATTGACTTATGATAAACCAAAATATTCAGCAAGCGTTCTGCGAAAATCAATGTTAAGGTAATTAATTACCCATTTTATGAAGCATCTTAAATGATTGAAGTAGTTGCGAACAATTTCATGAATGTAACTTTCAAATTTTAAATTGAGGTCTACAGACAAATCCAAGCTGCAAAATTTTTGAGTATATTGTAGTCTCAGAGCCAAGCATAATGTCAACTTTCTGACAATGTATTTCTTGAATGGCATGAAACACCTAATCGTAAATCATTGACGAAATAACAGTAGTAACAATTCTTTTAACATTTTATGACGTCAATACAGTCAGTACCTATAGATGATAATAAAAACCGTCGTAAAATAAATCCCTTAGTAACACCTCGTGTAACCACTGATGGACAAGAAAAAGACACAAAGCCATAATCATTAGGCACTTTCTCAAACTGAAAACGAAAACTGTTCAACTATCTCGCAGTGGATGCGTCGAAGCCGTAATATGATATTTTAAAAATAGTAGACACGTATTAACCGTGTCAAAGGCCAGAAGAAAATCCAATTGCAGTAGTATTGTTCTCATCTTGGTATTCTGAGATTCTAAAATTTTGCTACAGTCATACATCAAAGCACTGGCTGCGCTTAGGTATTTCTGAAAATCTGACTATACCTGCGAAAGAATACTTCGAACTTCTAAGTAACCTGTAAGCTGTAAACAAACGACCTTCTTTATAACTTTCGTTAAGCAAGGCAAGATACTGATTGGTTCAAAATTTTTCCGTTCATCGAAAAAGTTGGTTGGGACCAAATAAAAGCTCTCTTCCACAAATCCGAAAAGATTGAAGTAACGTTCATAATGAAACGTTTAACATTTAGTGGCTTAGATAAAGTTAACTGAAGCACGTCTAAAGAGGTCATGTATTTACCCATACATAATAAAAGCAATGCAATGTAAACAGCAATTTCATATTGTACTATTTTTTTATAACTTATATGAATTTTCTAATGTTCAAATGTTTTGAAATATTTTCTTAGAAATGTTTATGAGTTATGTTTCGATTCGCAATTCTAAGGTATCATTTTTTTTAAACTATAATTAACAATATGAAAACTTTAAGTATTTGTCTTTTCAATTGTACTTAAACAACTCACATTCCACACAATAAATTTGACATACGGATAAACATTTATAGGTGATTTAATAAGTAAGTCACTTATCCAGTTTTTGTCGCAAATGCTAAAAATAATTAATATTTCCCTATTCATCCGATAAATTTATTACAAGCTCAATGCCCGGTAATTGTAAAACACACGTTCGAACTTGAGCCACGAGGACGTCTTCACCCACGCGTCTCTTCGCGTCCTCCTCGTGTCGTTCGTTTTGAAATTACCCAATTTCGCGGAGATAATCTCCGGCGGGCGTCACACAATAAAACCACCCTCCTGTTACGCACAAAACGGAATACTTCATTATTACTTGCGAACAAACAAAGTCGGCTCCCGGAACAGGCGGCGCGGCTTTTAGTAAATTAGATCACGCAGTTATCGGGCGCCGTTAAGCGCGCAACTTCCGCGGGGCCGGCGACCGGTTTCCGCTTTTAAATATACCGATTCGAGGCTCTTTTAAATTTGTCGCAATTCCTGGTTGTAAATTTTGAAAAGCACCCCTACCTCTAAATTGTATGCGCGTGCATGGTACATAACATCATACAGAATAAAATTATAGAGAAAGTATTAATTCATTATCGGAACGTCATACAAAAATACCTTTCGAAAGTTCCATTGGATGGCAACATGTGATCCGCATAAATGCTAATATGTCCCTGTTTAAACGAAATACATTTCTCGTGAGGAAAATTTCTGGTACTGTGTACCCATTGAGAACAGTAACAGTTCCCGGGATGGACAATGCAGGATTTAAGACGGTCCAAAGACATGACTTTCCTATAGCGTAGACAAGACAACGCAAACATTTTTATATGGTTTTAATAACATTGCCGATAAATGTCGTCAGCAATCCCCGAGTGCGCCGGAGTGGAAGATTTCAAACCTCTCAGTCAAAATCGAATAGATTGTGCGCGCCTCAACCAATGTCGATGCACACTCTCTCATAATGACTTTTATTAAAACCTGACATATTATCATATTATTGCATAAAACATAACGAATTTCAAATTAGTATACTGACAAACCGAAACCGTAAAGATTTAATTTGTATGTCCACGTCTCGGAGGGATAGAGAAATATTTTTTTATGGATTTCCTTGCTATGCGAGACCACGAAGGGTTACCGCGTCCCGCTGATGTTTTATAACACACACGTTTGTCTTTGGAAATCGTGGGTCTTCTTCAAACTTTGCTTTGAAATTCTTCTTCATGCGCTAGGAACTGAATTCTAGTGTGTTTTCACGTGATGAAGAAAGATATATTTCATTGTGTTATAAAAACATTTTTGGTTTGTTGTATACTCTCACCATATGGAACTTGGTAAAACTCTCAATTTTAGTGCCGTTTTATTTGTGTGAGTAGTATACCAATTTTTTTTATATTTTTTATCCCTTAAACTATGAGTCACAGACCATCTATATGATTCATTTCAATGTGTAAAATATTTTTCTATGATAATCTTCTTTTATTTAAGCTACATTCTTATCGTTTTGACTCTTCATTTATTTTAATGCAAATCAATATTATTTTACGCACTCTTTTACTGACGTATGCATATCAATTATAACAAATATTGTTAATATTAATTAATATTAATACAATATTGTAAATGTTCTGCATTTTTTGTTACAACTCCAACTAATCCTAGATTTTATTTTAGAGATGCAACATTAAAATTCTATCTGCACATATGACATAGAAATTACGACATAAAAGGTAATTAGACACACATTTTTCTTCTACATGTTCGGATGCGACAATTATCTTTTTTCTTTATCGCCGTTCTAGCACTGAGATCAACTTCGCTCCCCCTGCACCCGCCGCCCCGCCGGCCGCGCGGCGATCAAACGCCTATAGCACGAAATACGACCATCCTTACATGTTCCTATTGTTAGTTTTCTTCAATGAGTCCGCCCGGCCGAGCTAACTCAGCCCGTACACTCATAGCGCTTCAAGGGAGTAGAACATAGTTCAAATACAGTTACCACTGCAAAATAGAACGTTGTTTTTATAGACTACATAACTTAATGCCTGATCACCTTCTTTTTTAATTTTACTCGATACATTTTAATGAATACATTTTATCAGAAATTACACTTAATGACTAAAATATATTTTAGGAAATATTTTTAATACGAAAATATTATGGTCAACATTAATTAGTTCACTTATTATTTATATAATAATAAACCTATAAGTAGCTAAACACATAAAAATCTATATGAATAGCTGCTGCTAAGACATTATTTTAAAAAATCTTTTTAACTTCCCGTTGAGGTAATTAAAACTTTTCTAAAATCGGGATAATATTGGTTTTACCCCGTTTTTCGAAAATCGACTTCTCATCAGATCTCAACGTTTTGAAGCCCTAGGAAGCATCCCTGACTATTTTTACGATGGTGTCCGTATGCCTGTGTGTGCGTGCGTGCGTGCGCGTGTGTGTGTAGGTGTGGGGGTATGTGTATGTATGTAAACTTCTTATAACTTTTGAACGACTTGACCAATAGAAACGAGACTTGTGGCATTTGAAAGGGTTCCATTGAACTTAGAATCCCTGTAAGTTTAAGTTGATTTGAACTAATAGATTCCAAGAAATTTCAAAAAAAACGGAAGAGAATTCAAAAACTACGTTTTTTGAGAATAACTTTTTAACTATTGCACCGATCAATTCCATAATCTAATCAACTCTTAACCTCAAAAAATAACTTTGAATGCCGTTTTGGAAATCAAAATCAGTTGACTTGTTCGTGAGATATCTTTAACGAAAAAAATCAAAAAAATCATTTTTTTAGAATAACTTAGAAACTCTATGGCTAATCGATTTTGCTCCTAGTATAACATTTTTAGGCCTCAAAAAACTACGTCCATTGACGTCTTAAGCATAGTAATCGATCAACGCATTCTAAAGTTATGGTATTTTAAAATACTCAAAAAAAAAAATTTTTCAACATTCCTTTGAAATTTTGAGACTTGTCGATTTTTTATGGAGAACTTTCAAATGATCGTACGAATCGATTTTAATAATTCATTTATTTAAAACCTCAAACGATTGTATCAATCATTAATAAACAAATCAGACACGATTAATTTGTTTGAAAAAAATTATTGTCAAATCATTTTCAAATTTCGTTAAATAAGTCAATTAAAATAACTTTCGCCTAAGAGAGCTATATAAACGACGTCAAATGCCGTAAAACAACTTAAAATCGAACAATTTGTGTAAGAAATTACTTTGTTTAATGTATACCAGACTTTTGAGTTCTAAAAGATCAAAATAACATACTAATCGTATTTTTTGAGCTTGAAGAGCTCAAAGACGTCAAAACAAACTACGTTACCATAACTTCACGGTTAAAATTAACGGGAAGTTGCAGGGATGGCCTTTAGGGTCAACCGTTTTTCAGATTTTTTAAGTATACTTTAGAATAGTCTGGTGCTTTCTTAATGAAGTCATGACTCTAACTCAAGAATAAAAGCAAGCGAATTCTCTTGTCTTTTGCTTAATGGTATTCACTTTTTGTGTTAAGGGTTCTAAGAAGCTCTCTTTGATAACTCACTTTACAAGATTTGAACCGAGTCAATCCCATTCTGATTGATTTGGTTCCTCTGTTTCTACCACAAAACACGACGTGTTTGAACGAAACAACAAATAAAATGTAATATGTAATTTCTGTGTTCATGCGACCTAGCAACTTCGTCTGCATATAATTTGTTCTGTACAAATCGAAATTTGGATACCGTTGTTATTGTTCGGGATATCGGCTGTTGTTGATATAACTAATGAAAATTAATATGCTCTAAAAATAAGATAGACGTATTCCATACATTTCTATTTACTATTCGAAACTTTTAAAAATAAAAACTTAAATCAGTAATTACGTTTTATAATTATTTCCTTTTCCAATTGATATATTTTCTAATAAGATTATATAATGTACGATACAGTTAAAGTAATTAATAAATTAACGTTTACTCGTAAATGAAAAGCGTATAAATAAATGTGCAACAGGTTTCGAGTGTACTACAACCAAGCGCATCCGGCAAGATTGAGACATTTGGAGTTAGTCAACTGGTGGGCCGGGAAGCTGTATCACTCTCCTCTGCTACCCCCTCCCGAAAGGGCTTATCGAAACTTCAAAGGGAGAGTATTTCAAGTTCCTGTACTGCATGTAAGATCTGTGCAATCATCTCTTTGAATTATACTTACATTATCAAATGTTTGTCCTCCTCTACAGCGCAAATTTCAATTGTGTATAGTAAACTATTATCTGAAATGGATTTAACTCATCAACTAATTTTGGTAATCACGTACTCGTACGCCGGTGGTAAAGTACTTACTTACTATTAAATTACCCAAATATTTTAGATCGTGGTAATAAAGCGAGCGCCTTCAAGTATACCAAGAATAGAATGTATTAGACGTGGATCACGTTTTGGAGCGCTAGGGACCGGTGGTTAAAAGCAAACTTTTCGTATCAGTATATAGCGACTCCGAATCCATTTAACATAACAACCAATGAAAGCAATGGGCTTAAAAACCCTAATAGTCGTCACATTAAACCACTTGCTCAATGCTTCTAAGAGCATGCCAAGCCGTTGTTTCCTGATGTTGGAAGCTTGATCATGCAATCAAAAAAAAATTGTTGTGGAAAGGGATGACAAAGACCTTACTCAACAAGATTACATTTGTTAAGTGCAGACAAGGAAAACTGTATAAAAAAAAAAGATAAAAATTAGAATTTCACTACTCTATCATTTTAACTAGTTATCATTTACATTATTTATTTAATTTTATCTTTTACTTCCTATCAAAAGAACAAGTCGTACAAGTGATTTTTTTTGTCTTGGTGCCACCGCGAAAATCTGTTGTCTATGCTGTCTGTATCCTGTCAGTCGCGTTCCTCCACCGCGTCCTAGATGGTTTGGCTACCGTCGTCTAGGACTTTTTCGCTTTACAATACACTTTTATGAAGAAGCGCTTCCGCCAGCGAGTGCCCGCGTGCACGCGTCGATATTTCGTTATTCTGCGTGTGCCCGCACTCATACGTCTGTCCTGTCCTGCAGTTTGTCACTTAAATTATCTGCGAAATTGTGTCTTAATAATTTAGTTGTTGGATAGCGTAAACGTGCATTTCTAACCGCATTTACACCATATGTAATTCCTGCATATATTTCAATACGCGTTCCCATTCTCGCGTTCCCGCCCGCTAGGCCCCGCCGTGGCACTTCGTGCGCTACAACAACGACTCCGCGCTGAGCGTGACCGGCGGCCGCGACGACGAGCTGCTCGCGCTGCTTGCCAAGAAACTGAACTTCAAGTAAATCATTCTTACATAAGTCATCATACCGTATGCTTATTTTAATATAATGCACATGGTTTGATATTAAATAGTACAGTTATTAAAGTTTAAGTTTATTTATTATACGAGTCTCGTTTCTCCAGGTACAAATACTTTGATCCGCCAGAACGCAGCCAGGGCTCTAGCATCTCGGCCAACGGCACGTTCCGGGGCACATTGGGTCTGATATGGAAAAGGGTGAATTTTTCAGTCTTCACCACAAACCTAGTTGAGCAATAAATTCCTCATGAACGAGTCTTATACACCGTAACTCGTATATTGCTACTGGACTTAGAGGAAAATAAAAACATGTTTTAATACAATAATTTATAAAAAAAAAATACTTTTCATTAGATAAATTGTAATGACGACTTTGGATTCTTTTTCGTACGTATTTTTTTTATTACATTTCATAGTTACGCGACTACATGATCTCATTTTATAAACTGTCGATTATATTTTCTCAAAGTAACACCATTTCCATTTATTTTATTATTTACAATTATTGAATACACATACTTGAAACATTTTTTTCTTTTTAACTAACATTCTTAAATTTAAATACGTTGAGTGACATGCTCTGTTTTCCGCATAGCACTACGTTAATTATATATTCGACATTTTTTTCACGTATTCGATTCTGTGAATGGGTCCCGCTGAGATTGAGCATTTCCACAGAAAGCCGATTTCTTCCTGGGCGACGTGACCATGACCTGGGAGCGGCTGCAGGCGGTGGAATTCTCATTCCTGACGCTGGCCGACTCGGCGGCCTTCCTCACCCACGCGCCGGACAAACTCAGCGAAACTCTGGCGCTCATAAGACCCTTCCAGTGGGAGGTGTGTCCAAATTGATATTGGTTGTCGATACTTTCTAGTAAAAAAAATAGATTTGGGATTGACACATTTGATATATGCGTGCGTGCGTGCGCGCGTTAAACAAGTAACTTATGATGTAATTAGCCATTAAATTTTTGACGCGATTATTGCATGCCTTAAGCGCGAGCGTAGGTAACAACTATTTTCGCACGAGGATCAGCTGTACGATTTAGATCAACTTTAGCTTTAAATCACTTTAGCTTTAAATCGCGCGCGCAAGGTGCCCGGGGTCAAATCTGTTCTAGAATTTGTTTTTTTATTTACTTTTTTAATTACTTTCAAATATTTTAATTAATTCCAGAGTTATTTTTAATGTTATTAGTAATACGTTTATATTAACAACAATTATTGTACAATAATTTTAATTAGTGACTTCGGGAAAGTTTTGAAGAACTCCAAAAAAGGATTTTTGGTGAAAAGCTCATATATTATCATTAACCTCTAATTTAAATAACATACGTATGGCACGAGCACTTAAGGCATGCACATTTGGTAATACCAAATTTTTTGATAATGTGTACAAAGACCTATTTAAGATTTATTTCTTTTTCTTGTACTTAATTCGTATTATAAGTACATCACTTATATTTTTTTTTATTGCTTGGAAACCATTACCGCTCTGCAAATACAGCCTGCAATCTTCATTCCCGAAATTATTTGGCCTTTTATTGTTTTATGGTATTTCTGTGATATTTTCTATAAAAATGATTTATGTTAAGTTTAACTTCCTCAGGTATGGCCTTTAGTATGTGCAACCCTGATCGTAGCAGGACCCGCGCTGTGGGCCGTCATCGCTGCTCCCAGCCTCTGGAGACTATCACGTACACCAATAGATCAGCTCAAGCTGTTCTCTGATTGTTGCTGGTTCACCACATCACTGTTCCTCAGACAATGTGAATTATATCAATAATTTTTAGTACTAATTACCTAAACTTGAACAACGGTAGAAACCAAAATATTCCTCCGTATAACAACGCAACGCTTTTCATCCCTGACAATGAGCAATTTGACCAATTATCTCACTTGCTCCGACTTTGCGGAGCATGTTTAGCTCCCGCTACAACACATTGTCACCACATTGGTGATAACTGTTGTTGGCAGTCCTTGACCCGCAGATGGCCAGCATAGAAAGTATACTTTCACATTAAAGTAATAAAACATCTGACCTAAAAGTAAAACAACCCAAACTTCAATTCTTGTCACCACATTGGTGACAACTGCCGTTGGAAGTCTTCAACCCGCAGAGGGCCAGCGTAGAAAGTATACTTTCACATTAAAGTAATAAAAAAATCTGACTTAAGAATACAACAACTCAAACTTCAACTCTCGTGCACTGGTTGTTTGTCTGACTAACACGGGTATTTTTCTCAGACCCCACTGAATGCAGGTGATTGAAAATTGGAAAAACTATAGTAAACAGTTACCCAAACACAGACGATAAATTTAATATTTGAACTTTAAACTTGGGGACATAAATGTGGATTATAAAATGAAAAGTAACAGAAAAAACTTTCGTCAAAAAATTTTGAAGTTTATACAAAAATACTTAAGGTGATACGCATCTTGACCTGTTTTTAACGGTTAAATAAAAAATGCTTCATGCCTTTCCGAAACGGCTCTATATCTTATAAAGTATTACTAGAATATATCTAAAATAAATAATCAACTTAACCAGTAATACATAAAGCACTAGAACAAAATTTATTAAAATGACTATAATTTAAATTGGTTTTTATGCAATAAAATACGAATTTTAATGCACAAAGTAGTCTCTGTTTGGCTGATTTTTCTTTTTAGAGAGATAGTAAAGGTATATTAAAATATGTCAATTTTATACTTAAAAATTGAGATAGCGACGGTTACTTACCACGCGAGCTCAACTAGTGTGTCTGTTTTTTTTTATATAATAAGTAAAAAAATATTACATAATATAAAAATATTAAAGAAATTATAACGTCTTTATTATATTAGTTAAATCTAACGTGGTCGATATAGTTCCTACCAAGAACTACCAAATTGCTTTTTATGATGAATCGATATTGTGTGATATGACGATCCTATGACAAACGTCTTTATAATGAAGCTTTTTGAATGGTTTTTATGTGTGTTCTCCATTATTGATATATTTTATTATCGAAACTTCACAGTTTTCATTTTACACAAATAATACAACATTCCTTTTCATGTACAAATTACAGCCTCCACTAAAGAACCCTCGAACACTCACAAAGCTAGGCTGGTATCAGTCCTAGTATCCCTGGGAGCCACTTACGTCATTGGTGATATGTACTCTGCGAACCTCACCAGCTTGATGGCGCGGCCGGCGAGGGAGCAGCCGATAGGAACTTTGCAAGCTCTGGAAGAAGCCATGAGGGACCGCGGGTACGAGCTGGTGGTCGAGAGGCATAGCTCATCGTTAACTATTTTGCAAGTAAGTATTTTCAAATTCCCGTATCGTGTTTAAAAAATACGTGTCATCAATAATTTTGAAACGATGAACCTTGTGACGAAATATTGTTCAAAGTATAATTCCGGTTTTAGTGAGTATCAATAGTAATTAAAAACAATACTAATTCGAAAATTAACCTGATAATACATACGTCATTCATATAATTTAATAACCGCAAAGTTTTTAAAATTCCAGATTATTTTGCTTATGCATGATGTATTTAGCTTTGTTTTCTATTCCTTTCTATGTCGTTTTAAGCTTATCATTCCAGGTTCAGTATGTGTATGTATGTAATGATGAAACATTATTTCTCGAAATTAAACTATTAAGCGGGACGGGAACCGAAACCGACCGTTTAACCAGAATTAGCAGAATCGAGAACAGGACCATGATCACCACTAAAAGTGACAGAAAAATAGGCCACTATAGAATTTATTTTTTGTCAATAGAAGTAAAATCGAGATCATATTTGAATAATAAAAAAATAGCTAAATTTAAATTTACGCCCAGCGAAGACAGTGAGTGACTGCTAGTCGTATTATAATAGTGGTTGTTTTCCACTTATTACTCGTGTAATTTAAAAATCCAAAACACGCCCTTCACACATGTGTTTCCAGTATTGTCAAATAGTTTAACATTATTCATATTCTATCAAACAATTATTATTTTCAATAATCTACCGTTTTCAGTGCAGTTAACTCAAAAATTTATCTCCTGATGCTAAGTATCAATAATATTTAGAACGGCACCGGGGTGTACGGACGGCTGGCCCAGCTGATGCGTCGCCAGCGCGTGCAGCGCGTGCGCAGCGTGGAGGCGGGCGTGCGCCTCATCCTCAGCCAGAAGAACGTCGCCATCCTGGGCGGCAGGGAAACGCTCTACTTCGACACTGAACGATTCGGTCATACCCGTTATGTTTATGCTTTACTTTATAAATTAATTCTATTAGTTCATCCATTGCTGCTTATAACTCGCAGTTATAGAAATAATGCTATTCAATCTAGGTTTAAAAATTACAAAAACGATTACTGAAAAGATATGTCAGAAATTTTGTAAACACATAAATATCTCAAGGTCGCTTTTGTTAAGCCATGTCATAATTAGTTCTGAATTCCATTTCCATTTAACCAACCTTAATGTATACAATCGTAGAGCCAATACTCAGCGTGAAAACGGAATCCTGATTTTGAGACTAGCACAATGCACGTCTGCGTTTATTAGTACACAATTAAGTATTCATAGTTTTGAATTATTCAATTACAACTTCACTAGTGTGTATGTTTTAGAGATTTTTGTAATGACCAATGTATTGTTTTAATTGATTATTTCATATTTTATCCCTTAGGATCTCACAATTTCCACTTGAGTGAAAAATTGTACACCCGCTATTCAGCCATCGCGTTGCAGATCGGTTGTCCTTACATTGAACCTTTCAACAACGTGTGAGTTGATACTTTATTTGTTATTGTATAAAAGCCCAAATAATAAAAAAAAAACTATTAAGCGCGAATCATACTCGCGCAGAGAGGGTTCCATATTATTGCGTTAGCTACTAAATCGAAACAAAAAATTGTGCAAAACAAGAAAGTTACAGAAGTTATTGTGACCTAGAAATTAAACTTAGCTCCTTCATTATATAGGCTACCATGGCATCCATTAGACTAAACTGAATTTATTAGTAGGGACGAAGTTAAACTTTCTATACTAATAATATAAAATATTCCATAACGTAAATAACTTTTATTATATATTTTATTTACATAAATAATTTCCAGTCCTATATTCAATATGTATTTTTTAAAATTTCATTTCTACATTCTTGGAAATGAAGGGAAAGTTAGTTTGATACCTCAAATAATATGACAGACATATTTTATTTTAATCATCTGCTTTACTCCCAAAATAAAGATTAAGATCAGAATTCTTTTATTTACGTATTTACCGTGTTTGGGTTACGGAACTCTGTACAAATCCAATTTTTCGTCTAATATGTACGGAGAAAATAAATTGTTACACACAGACTAACATACGACCGACTAGACGCTTGTCTACGACGTGCAGTAACATGCAACATGTATCCCACCGCTGACTCTCGAATCTGTTCTTCCACTGCCAATCCTCATCCTACGAATTGAATATTGATTCGAGAGAATTGACAGCTATTGAATATTTAGTTACAATTTCTACGTACGTTACATGCCAATTAGGCATATCTCCAGGAAAATTCAGACAATCACATCCACCAGGGTTTTAGGAGTGTTAAAATTATAAAACGAGGACCGATATACATCAACAAGAACTTCCACAAAACCGAGTCTAGAATTAACGAAAATACGTCTTCATGTGACGACACACGTATACTAAAATCGCAATGGGGCGATGACCGCGCCGGCAGCATAATGACGCTGTTCGAGGCGGGCATCCTGGCCAAGATGACCAGCGACGAGTACAAGAACTTGCCGGAGCACGCGCGGCGCTCGCAGCCCGTCACCGAGAGCGAGGGCGCGGCCGCCGACGGCGCCGAGCCAGCCGCCGTGTCTCAGGTCGGACGCTGCTATTATCTATATTTTTTTTCCTTCGTTAACAATCCTACATACTGTTTATTTCCGAAGCGAACGCTTCTGTAGGCACGTTAGGCCAATTTTGGTAGGGTCAATCTTATGAGCTCGCGTCGCCGGGTCGCCGACATGCTAATGCAGTCTAGGTGACAATTTCTTTATGCGTTTCTGATGGTTTCTGTATGTGTAAAATTTTATGAGTTTGCATCACCGACATGCATGCTAATGTTAACAGTATATATAAATTAATAGAAAGTAAAGAGTATATAGGAAAATTTTTCGTATATTTAAAAAAGTTTAATTCATTTGCAAAGTTATTGTTGTTTTGTTAAAATTGAAAAGCTTAAATTGTACAATTCAAATGTATATAGTATACACATTGCTTTTTATTACTTTACTGAGCTTACCCAACCCATCATATGTTTTGATGAATAAATACATCACATAGAAATATACATAATTGTTACTGATAATGCCGACAGATGTGAAAGCCAGACTAATGTTAATGATATTAATTTACAGATTATACGAGTATTTAAATTTTTGATATTTAATAATTTTTGATATATTAGTTTGAAAATTCTACGTAAAACACTGTTATCTCATAATTTTAAATTTTCACTTCTGTGAGCTGACTCCAAGACCTGCTTACGAATATTTTCTTTAACACTTTCATGTAAGAGCCAAATTGTACACGGTATGTGCCCCGATAAACACTTACATATACAAATGTATGTCAGGTCGTACACTTTTAATTTCAATCTTCACGATTTTTAAATACATTTAGATAGAGTTCGATCGTAATCATAGTGATTACGAATCATTACGATCTATTTTATGATAAATTTATTTTTCAATATGTAAACCATCAAAAGAGACAAAATTATCCAATCTAGTCAAGTGTAAAGAGTTGTTCTTAAGAGGCATCAAAATAGATTCATGATGTTAAAATTGAAAAATCATTATTTTTCCACTTTTATATTAACAATCTACTGTATTAAAAAATGAAAAGTGCCAATAAAGCACTCAAAAAATATGTTTATTTCAGAAAAAAGTTTCTGAAGAATGAAGAAAGCTTCATTCTCTTTTTTCATCATAAAATGCTAACAAACAATAATTTTATTAATTTTCTACTTCTATTGTTTATAAAATTGTTATATACAAATGCTTTGTTTACAAGATATTCATTTTTTCGCGATTTGGAATATCAAACAGTATAATTTTCAAAAAAAATCGTTTCTTAAAAAACAGCTTTTGTTGAAAAAAAATGCATTTGTTCATTATAATTTTTTTTTTTGCTAAATTTTAATATCAAGGAACCACTGTTTTATGAAAATCATTATTGACATTGCCTTTCAAACAATGAAAAGACACCAATTTTTTTTCTTAATTGTTTAGTAAATTTTGTAATTTTTATCGGCCCCATTTCAAATTTTTCAAAAAGTTTCTAGATGTCATTTCGAATCGAATAAACTCTAAATCATAATTTTCGTTGCCTTTGAAGAGGTTACCACCAAACGAGCTCTCTCTGACTGTACCAATAACGCTGAAAAATGACACCCGTTTCGCGTAGACCCAAGCGGAGTCTACGAAGAGCTTGGAACCGGTGACGCTGAGGATGCTCCGTGGCGCCTTCTGCCTGCTGGGCATCGGTTATATACTAGCTGGTAAGCAAGTAGAACGTTGTTAATCGAACCAATGAGAGCAATTTGATACTTGAGGCGCTACCTTGGGTATCAAATCACTCCTATTGGGAATCACACTCTCCACGGAGTGCTTCAGACGAAGAGTAACACCGAAAGATAAAAACACTAGTTGTACAAACCGACGTAAGATTTGACAGACAATTTTTAAATAATCATCAAGTTTTACGATTTACAATATTTTTTTAACTTCCTGCTTAGAAAATTGAAAATTTTCTAAAATTTTCGGGAAGTTATTGGTTTCACCCCATTTTGCATAAATCGAGTTCTCATCAGATCTCGACGTTCTGAGGGTGTAGGAAGCTTCCCTGATTATCCCTGAGATGATGTCCGTATATCTGTGTGGATTAGTGTGTGTGTGTGTGTGTGTGTGTGTGCGTGCGTGCGTGCGTGCGTGCGTGCGTGCGTGCGTGCGTGCGTGCGTGCGTGCGTGCGTGCGTGCGTGCGTGCGTGCGTGCGTGCGTGCGTGTGTGTGTGTGTGTGTGGATGTGCATAAACCTGTTATAACTTTTAAAAGGCTTGACCGAATCAAGCCCACTAAACGGCGTTCCAAAGAGTTTCACCAAACTTAGATTTCCTGAAAGTTTGGATCGAATTGGACTGATAGATTTAGAGAAATTTTCAAAAAACTAAGAAAAAAATTTTTTTTAAAGTGTTTTTTTTCAATATTACTTTAAAATGGCTTGACCGATCAATTCCAAAATTAGCTTTTAACTTATTAAAAAGACGTTGATTGTCGCAAACCGGGTCAAAATCGGTTGATTCGTTTGCGAGAAATCGTTGTCGAAAGAAATCGAAACAAACCGTTTTTTTACTCAAAAAATCCCGTCAAATCCCATATATTTTTGAGTGTTTTGAACTCGAAAATAGCGGGAAGTTTAAGGGTTGGCCTACAGGGTTAAACTATTTTTATAATGTTGCAGCTTATCGATAATTCTTTAAAGATAAAATCTTTCATTGAATTTTATAAATATATAAATTTAATTTTTAACAATAAATTGCATTTGAGTGTTTGTTTGTTTAAAACAAATAAACATTAAATGCAATTTCCACCTCTCTATAACTGAAAACCAATGTATTTATTACAAAAATATATTTTTTGGCTAATATTGTTTTTTGAGCTTAGAAATAAATAAAATTTTTTTGGCTTTTCATTATTTTGTCTTTTAGTTTTATTCAAAAACTAAATAAAAAGAAGAACAGCCCATTAGAAAAAAAATCACATACGCTTTATGCTAGCTCAATACATCGAAAACTACTGGCAAAAAAAAAGCATAACGGAAAGTGGCCTCACTGAAATATAGTTTTTTTTTTTATAAAATGCTGAGGCAAGCATTAGTACATGCGTACTATATGGTCAGTCCTTTAACTTGACATAAATATCTCATGACATAGATATCTCAGGACATAGTTATCCTGACATAAATATCTTTCCAAATTAGGAATATTCTAACATTTGATCTTCGTGTGCATTAAAAAAATAGTATTATTCACAGAAACATAATTACATCAAGTATTTATTGTTTTGTACATAGACCTTTTTCTGCAACACACAACAACATGCAACCCACTGTTGATTAAGGAATATGCTTATTCACTGCTCTGTTTGTCAGTGCGTTTGTGCACGCTAATCTCAGTTACGGCTTAACCGATTTCAATACGGTTTTCAGTTATGTATTCCGGCAAGCTTAACGTAACATTTAATGTTAGTTTAGTTACACTCGATTCACAAATAAAAAAGCTATGTTAACATTCTATCTAAGTGAATATTATTAAAGATTAGAATAAACAGATGAAAATATGTTTTTTTTTTATTTTGAATTACCATTGATATATCGATGATATTTACCGACTTACGCATACATTTGTTTTTATGGACTTGCTAGTGGTGGTCATTAGTTGAGAATAGTGAAATAAATTACATTTTTGTAGTTACGAAATGTAACTTTCTTGACACACAATACATAGAGCACAAATAAAGTATGTAAAACACAACATTAATCGATACAAAATGTACAATTTACATCTATACATATTACAAAACTCGACGGCTTTTTGTCTGTCTCTTTGTTTACATCCTTTTCTAGCGGGAACCACTCCGATTCACATGGTTTTCTTTTAACTCATATGTATAATATCTGGCTAAGTTATAAGATATATGTTGCCACATAAAGTAACGTGCGAAATAAGCATGACGAGTATGGTGAATCAGTGAAAATAAAGCACTTTTAGACCGCTAAAATGGCTTACACTGAGCAAACCATAAAAGATGTATCAAACTAATGTACTACATAATTGTAGATCTTTAAAAGATCTACAAAAAACTCCAAAGTAGCATATGCCTGTCTTCTGAGGATGACTCACAACAAGCAATTTGTCTTTGAAATAACACCCAGCGGTAGACGGCGGAAACCGACTCGCACCCATTAAAAAACCGAATAAAGAGCGAGTTGAACTCGCCTACCGAGGGTCCCGTTCAAATTTGCAGATACATATAATAATTAGTTCAGGAATCGAGTCTCGCAGTTTTTTCCGAGCTTTTTTGTGATTTTTTTATGATTTAATTAATAATATACGGCTTTCAAATTTTTTATTCTGTACAAATTAGTAAAAGTTTAAAAAAGTCTGCTACAAGATTTGGTTACCTATTCAATTATGATCGCGCGTACCATTATTTAACCTCGATGATTGATTACGTACTTAAAAATTAAAGACTATATTCTTTTATGATTTCATTATAAATGTATGATTCTCAGATTTTTTTCCTATACTTGTTGTAAAAGACGGTATTACTTGTCAAATTTCAAAGTTCTAGTCAACGGAAAATACACTATAAATTTTTACTGCCTTTAGAGTGTCAAAATACACGTTTTTCGTAGCACAAACTACCGTATCTTTTTTTCACGTTAACTTGTATGTTTGATATTTTCACAATTTTAAGAAATTATAGACTTGATTACATGGTTTTAATATCAACTAGATACCTAACGTGTTTCCTAGATAAAGGATCTTGACGGACGGATGGACAACAAAGTGATCTTACAAGGGTTCCGTTTTTTCATTTGAGGTACAGAACCCTAAAAACGAGGAGTGTTGTATACAAAGAGGTCTTGATGTAAACAAAATGTATTTTTTCAAGTTAGAAAACTAAAAAAAATATATGAAATACCTAAAATACCTACAACTGTGAATATACTCAGGTAAAATAGTAAAATTCTACTTTATTTATAAAAGAACTTAAACAACAGCTCTGTTGCCCACGCAAGTGAAGCCGCGAGCACAGCTAGTTTCTTTATAAATGGTAACGTGAAAATGTGACATATGAGTACCCTATTCTATATAATATTAACTACAATTATAGTTTTAAATTTTTTAGTTTGTTACTTCTATCACTTAAAGGAAACGACGAAGTACAAACATTCAACTCATTTACTTTATTTTTTCACCGAAAAATTTTATTTATATCAATAATACCATCAAAATTTGCCAATTAACTGTAATTTTTGTATAAACTACTTCGTCGTGAAGGTTACTTATAACGTCTATACAAAACCCGAGATAACCCAATTAAACCATAATAAAAATACTAAGAAAATCTGAGCAACGTTTGACGTAGCAGACTAACCTCAAAACTTCCTGCATTGTTAAGAACAATAATATTAGCTCGGAATATACGAATACATCAAAACTCTCGTTGTTAGAGCTCAAAATTATCATTTTTTTTCAAAATTGTTGGATATTAAAGTAATTGTCTATTTTATAATCATTTTGTAAAATATATTCTTTGAATGAAGGAATCGATTGAAATGAAATTTAAGGTATTTAATGCAGTTTTCTAAGCTCAACAAATATGTCTTTTTTAAAAATCGATCGGTCAAGAATTATAAAAGATATTTTGAAATTACATATTTATCATGAATTTTTTTTAAAAACGTTTTTTTGAAAATATTCGTTAACGATATATTTTGATGCAATGAACCGATTTTGATCAAGTTTAAACAATTCAATGCAATTTTATTAAGATCAGAGCTATTAATCTTTGCAATCATTCCATCCAATATTTTAGAAATTATTTGAAAAATACACACACGTACTCACTTACGGGAATGCCTCCAAAACGTTAAAAGTAAAATCGGGACGCCGGCAGCGACGTGATCACCTAAATAAAGCTTTATGACATAAAACTGAAACTGCGAAATTATACGCAATAGTATTGCGGAAAGAGATTGCGAGGGGGCAGAAGCATTGCGAGGAGGAAAGAAAAATTTTCTATGATACCCACACTGATAATGGAAGTATATATTTGCCAGAATGCTCAGAGAGCACCAAAGGGGACACATGAATTGGGTTAGTCTATTGTTTGTTAATTTATTGAGGTAGTGCCTAGAGAGAATAAATTTATCATTGTATTTTCCAGCACTAACGCTGACGGTCGAAGTTGAAGTACATCGAAGGTCGAGAAAAAAGGAAGGCGGAATCTCAACAACCTGGGCCGGCAATGTAGAGCGTAGCAATATAAAAAACCTGAAACTGTGTCTGACTGGTGGCATTGAAGCCTTCAGGCGCTCGGTCAGAGCCCTAGTGCGAGCTGTAGATCGCGCACTAGGACCCGCACATTGAAAAATGTCAGCGGGATATCTTTGAGTAAAGTAATGTTTGATTTATAAGTTTTTTAAGTAATACCAGTAGAAAAAAATATATATTTTAGAAATTATGAGTGACTACCCACTACCCACATCCTCAAGCCAAGCTCAATTCGGCGCGCTCGAGTGGCATTAATTGAATATATGCGGAAAGAAAAACGTTTATGACCTTTTCTTTATAATTAAAGATGACATATTTAGAATCCTGTTTACACTTAAAGAATGTTATAAATAAGTAGATAGCGTGTGTACATAGAGAAATGTTGGCCATTCTAGTTATGTGATTTATAGTGCACTAATAAAAAGAACCGATGTGTTAGCGATAGTAATTTTTAAGTGCAACCAGATATTCTAGTAATTTTGTAGTACATCATTGTGACAAAGTGTAGTATATTATACAAATTCTGCTTATTCTAGTATACTTTTTTTCTCTCTCAATATTCTATCCTAATACTCGTAGATTGTAAGATTTGATGTCAGAAGTGGGATTGAGATGACGAAATCTGAATGGGAAGGTAAAGTGATGCGGAGGCAAATTGGGGCTCAGCAGTTCCACGACGGAAAGGGACGAAACCGCAGCTCCTCCCATAGCTCCGGCGGGTGGGAGTGTCAATTTGAGCACTCTATTTATGGTGTTTAGAAGCAGGCTCGCTGTTAGGAAGAACAGAAGCGCCGATCACAGAAATAGGCCCGAGAGTACTTTGATTATCTTACACCTGACACGTAAAGTGTTACTTATAACCAAACATTTTTATTTATATCAGTTATATAGTTACCATACTTATTTATTGGTGTCAAAACTACTCAATAACAGAAAAAAAACAAACATCTCAATAACATTAAATTACAATTGTTACATAATATAATAAATAATACGTTATTAAACACAAAAGTCAATTGAAACAAATTACACTCAGAATAACATGGAAAAAATCTAAGATTTTACAACGCATTACAATAGGATATTAAAAATTAGAAGACATTGAATAGATCTAAAAATAAATAAGAGGCATATATTTTAAGCAAACCCGTAGCTATTTCATAATTTAATAGAATAATTTAGTTATTTATTATCATCCTCAGCGATTGATATAATTATGTTAGTTTGCTAATTTAAATTTAGTATTATAATTTGGTGGGACATAATATCTTAATACCCTAATTTAATAATTTCTCTTTAAGTGAATTCTATGTGCATACTTTCGTTGAAAAATTAATTCCCTCAAATTGAGATTGCTAAAAAGTATTAATTTCTTTGACAGTAGTTAGCTCGTGAATGAAATGTTTTAAACTAGCTTTATAGCCGAAGCTCCATCCGCATGAACACAGAACAAACTCCTTCACGTTGCACATCGACCGATCGCGCTTTCAAACAACATCCTGGTCGCTTTCCCGTTTCCGATTTTGATCCCACAGCTTATTAGCTAAAACAAACCTTTTTCTAATTTATTATAGTTTTAAAATAATCATAGTTATTCCAAACTTCGTGTTTTGAAATACAAATGGACTCGCTATTAACAGTGCTTCTTCTACAACGAAATCTAATCGTAACACTGAACTTTAATAGCAAACACGAATTCTAAAAACGTTAGAAACCTCATTTCATAATTATCCTAAAATTCCGCTGTAGAAGCAAAAACTGTTCTATTAGAATCCTTGGATGATTTACAATCGATTTTGCGTCGTTCGTATTTCGTATAAAGAGAAGATATTTTTTTTTAAATCGTTAGATTAAATTATAACTTTGCACATTTATCCAAGGCCGATGACAATACATATAATAATACGGTATACTTGGACTGATCTGGTGATGGAGACAAGATACAACGTAATAACATATCCTAGTCGTGTTTGAGCTTGTAAGAGTTGGCTTAAAATTCACTTGTATGAGCGATTTTCGGGATCTAATGACGGAGTTGTAAGGTCGCCATTGGAACTTTATAATGGAACAACGTATTATAGCCGTATTTGGACTTATTTCAATTACCTTATACTATAGTTGTGAAGTAAAAACTCGTCTTAAATATGTTGTTCCATTATGAAGTTCCAGCGTAAAAAGTCCAACTCCAGCATCAGACCCTAAAAACCAATCATGGCCAAAGCGCATTTCAAGATTATTCCAGCACGACCGAGCAATGCTAAGAAACGTTGCCACATTGCAAACTTCCAATACCAAATTTCCAAATCCATCACTAAATACTTTCTACATTGTCCTACAGTAAGATATTGCATCCCAAATTTCATTTATATAGCTTAAGCTATTATTAAATTATAAAGGACATAGTGAAAGTGAGAATAAAAATTTGAATAAATGAATTTTAGGTGCGTCAAGGAAACCTATGAGAAAATTTTACAAAAATATCGTATGTACAGTTTTTTAATTTTATTATTATTAGTATATATAGATAAATCAAATTAAATCAAAAATAACCATATCTTATTTAATAGAATTACACTTAAAATTTGTTATTAACGAATTGTTTTCGACATTAACATTACCACCCACCTCCGATACTGATTCACAGCTTGAGAAGAATGGACAAGAAACTCAAAATTTACTCTTTTTTTGCTCATCGATACAAAGTTTTGAATAATTAATAAATTAGTACAACACTTGAAAATAACATAAAATAACCTAAATACCTAACCATAAAATAAGTCGTGCACTTCAATCCCATGGATTTCTTTCATTAAGTTATTCAGATACGATAAAATAGGTCTTGCCATATAATTTAACGAAAAGTGTAAATTAAAAAATGGTGAATTATGAAATTCAGCTGGGATCTTAGAATAAAAACGCACATTATCCCTTGAACGATTTGCTAACTTTGCTTAGTTGGGTTTTATGACCAGCAAGATCGTTCTTATTATTATTTATGTCACTCATTGTTTGAAACGATCCTATATTTCTCTTAACATGTACTAGGTTTTCGTAAATGTAATGTGATGTTACAATTAATCTCTTTAAATATTTCTCTGAGAGATACTTTGAAACCAAATTATAAATTACATCAACAGCCCGCTTCTGTAGCATAAAAATTGTGTTAATATTAAACGCGTGGCCCCATAATAAAATTCTATACGTAATAAGACTATGAAAGGAACTGAAATGAACTAGTCTCGTGGTGCTTTCAGTAAATCTTCGATTTTTTTATGGCGTATGCAACAGAACTAAGACTTTTGGCCAATCTCGTAATTTGAGAATTCCAACGTATTTTAGCATCTAAAGTGACATCAAGAAATAAGATCTTGTGCATAGTATCTATTATCTCGTTCTTGATCATTACATTTGTGTCAATCAGTTTAGCATTAGTCAAGGAAATTTTAGCTAGTATTGTTTTCCTCTTATTTAGAAGAATATTGTTAATACTAAACTTCTCGACTATTTCAGAGATGATACTGTTTATTTAATTAAAATCTGATTGTTGCCAATTAATCTTAAAAAGTACGGAGGTATCATCAGCAAACAGTATAACCTCATGTCTATCTTTAACAAGATATGATAGATCATTAATATATACTACGAACAGAAATGGTCCTAGAATCGAACCTTGTAGCGCACCCATATTGCAGGTCCTGACGACCTACCATCATTAACATCGACCCTTTGAATTATTTCACTTAAATAAGACTCCTGAAGTCCAAGTGATCGACCGGTGACACCATACTAATGTGGTTTCGTAATCAATGTGCCATGTTTAATGCAGTTAGATGCCTTAGATACATTACAGAAAACACCAATTGCCTCCCATGAATCCTCCCGAGCATGAAAAAATTACCGAACAAGCACAACACTGGCTTCAGTTGTTGAGCGACCCTTTGTGAATACAAATTATTTAACGTTCATCAAATAATTGTTATAAAAATAATGCAACAATTGATTTAAAATAATCTTTTCAAACATTTTACTGATTATCGGCAGTATTGATATCGGTCTAAAGTTTGTAGGGTCAAATTTACTACCGATTTGATAATAAAATAAATGGACATTCTTTTGCTTTATTCAAACACGCCACAATCAACGCAAGCATTAAAAATCACTACTAAACATGCAGTAATCCAGTTTATTATTGAATATATTATTTTTACAGAAAGGCCATCAAGATCACCAGCTTTTTCATTTTTAAGGTTCCGAGCCAAAATCGAAAAAAACGGAACCGTTATAGTTTCATCATGTCCGTCCATCCGTCGTATGTCACAGGCATTTTATTCAAAAACTACAAGACATATGTTGATGAAATTTATAATGTACGTATCTTATATAATTCGCTACTTAGTTTGGTAGTTCAAAAAATATATTTTTAGGATGGACACTTTATATATGTAACAGAAGTTTAAAAAAAAATTTTTCATCAACAAAAACGTGTCGCATTTATTTTGACAGTTATTTTAAGAAAATATTAAGATCTCTAAGCAATTTTTCTGATTACATGACAAATTTCGGAAATAATCGCTCCGAAATTAGCAGAAATTGTACCTCCCTTTATTTTTTAAACCATGAGTACAAAAAATGTAAATAAAATAAAAAAGTTATGTTTAATAAATACTTTCAATGAAAATTATATTGAACATGATCTGGTATACTGTTTTTGAGTTATTGCCGAAAAACTGCGCTTCCCAACAAAAAGACGTAACTGCCATAAAGATACGCTCTGTTGCTGGTACACTTTTTTCACGACGTACTTCTAGATTTCGAAACTGTAGTAGGTATTGTAGTTGTGTTTTAACGAACTTGAAATTTGGTACATTCATATAGGTAAATACATTAAAATAGTAATGCATCACAGTAAAGTCATTTAACAGTAATAAATTATACTTAATATAAACTATGTATAAAAGATTATCATTTAATTATTTTTCAAAACCTATTATTTACCTCTTCAAGCTGAAAAAAGTATGTTAGTATACACCTATCCAAAATTTCACAATACAAAAGTAGTACAAAAATTCATAAGCGTCTAGAACCTGTTCGTGGTCACCGCTCGAGAATTTTTTCAACCATTATCGGTTTTAAGACCGAAAGAGTTTAATCGCTTGAGTGATTTATTATTAATGACGGTTAAAATGACAGACGTATTGAAAAAGAAATTAAATACGGGTCATAAAAGGAATGGGACTTTACTAGACACTATGAATTATAAAAATGCCTTACCAGAAACATGTTTGATTTTCTACAACGGAGTTCTGGTCCCTACGCATTTACGGCAGTGAAGTTGAGTATGGCAGAAGAAAAATGAAATTATAATAAATTCAGTGGATAGTCGACCTCTGCGTGTAGTGCATGTGGAGTATCCTTAAAACATAGATATAGAAATAGCGATGTCAAAGAACAGTGTTACTTGAAAAAAGTTGTAGTGACTAGAACAGAAAAAGAAATGTTGTAGTAATTACATTACTATGAATTAGGTTTGCATGAAACTTTTGACGCGTGTCAAAGACATTGCAAAGATCATATCGTATGGAGATTATTAGCTTTGCCTACCTTTCTAGGAAAATCCTAAATTTATATCGAAAAGAAAAGAATGTTCTTTATAAGAATAAAAAAATATTTAGGAAAAGAAAACATGTCAATGTCGCGCATCTTGCTGCGGGCGTGCACTATCAGGTACCAACAGATAATACTCAATTATCAATTCTGAGGTATAATAATCACAATGTTATCTTGAATTATTTTTTATATAAAACTTAATCCATATACTAACTCACTTTTGTACAATCCACATTAAAAATCTGATTCGACGCTAATCGATCAACCCGCCTTCGCTCGCGTGTTGCTGTTCCTTCGCGTGTCCGAGATAAAATATTTTTTAAAATGTTTTTTAAAACTTCATTCTCGTTAAATTAAAATGCAAAAATTTCTGAAGAAGCTTTACAACAATGTTTGCGACACAGACCAACATTAAACTAATGCCTATTTAGCATAATTACAAAACAGCTGGACATTGGCCCAGAAACATATATAGCATTTTTTAAGACGCAATGTCTTAAATAATAATAATAATAAATGTGATTGATTTTTGTTAGAAACTTTCAAATTATGTCAAACTTCAATAAACATTAATTATGTAACATTTTCAAATTTTACACAAATAACGTTTAATGCCCACATCAAAATTTGAATTTATTCCATTACACGTTATAAAATTAATTAATTATTATGTAAGGTGTAATAGTATCGAAAATTTATTTGAAATCTACTCGCTTGTTGCATTTTGAACATCACCGGAGGTGTAAAAGATATATAGTATTTTATTTTATTTTATAAAGTCACATACAATAATAAACTACAGACACACACAATAACCACAATTTGATAGTAGGTACTGAGTCGTATGTTTACATTTTATACTTTCATAGACGAACAAAAGTGGAACGTCCAACTAAATTGAAATAAGCGCAGTAAAAAATAGCACGCTTTGCAGTTTTACGGAAATTCACGTCCGCTCACATTGTGATTTCCGCTTTGGTGATACAAAACGTCAACTGACTCGGACTCATTCAGACGTGAACAAAAAACGGATAGCAATGGCGGCATATATATTCTGAAAAAAAATATTGCGCATCTCGCCCTGTGCTACACAAAACGACAGGTAAAACAATGTCTTTTAAAGACTATATTTATTACGTTTAATTATAATTTTTAATATGTGTAAATAAATTATAATATCAAAACTTCACGAATATTTTTCTTCCAGAGAAGGTAAAACTTTAAAGTGATCGCCTATCAGCGGTGTTGGCTATCAACTACAACAAGTGGACGCTTGCCTTCAACATGTATTAACATGCAGCATGCAACCCCCCGCTGACCCTCGAATCTGCCTCTCCACATCCACCAGGGTGCAATTTCCTGTCGGCAATTTCCTGAGAATGTGCCTGGTTGGCATGAAACGTACGTAGAATTAACAATTTAACGGTTGGCGGAATAAGATAATTATAAAATAAATAACACTCGCTTAGGTGTTCGATATCTGTCAATCCTCTGGAATCGATATTCGATCATTTGGATAGAGATTCGAAGTGAAGAGATAGATTCGAGGGCAGCGGTGCGTTGCATGCTGCATGTTAACGCATGTTGCAGGCAAGCGTCTACTATGGTCTACTATGGATTTTCGCGAATTAACACCTCACACAATACAATACAACAAGTGGGTCTTCGAGAAAAAAGCCTATTCCTTATCTAAAAGCCGCCAACGCGTTAGTGACTCCCATGAGATTTCGAGTGTCCATGGGCGACGGTGGTCACCTACTCTCTGGTGGTTCGCACGCCTATTAAGACATCCTATATTAAAAAAATACATATATATTTATTTATTTTAGCAAACTCTTATATAACTAAAAAATATTATTCATTATTGAATACATTTAAATCTAAAAATATTTCAATATTCATAATTAAATTCATTGAAAACAAAAATTTGTAATGAAAATGTCGTTCACATTAAGTAATAAAAAACTAGGGAAGTCATTTATTTATTATGATGAAGTATATTTTCTATCAGGTGTATAAAATTTTTCTTTCTCTTACAATTACGCCAATTTCAATATCACTCAAACCATTGTAAGGATATCTTTATTATTTGAAATTAGATTACTATTTACAAATTGAAAAGTAATACTCTAACAATTAAATATTAAATATTAAATTAAATTTTATTATAATAAATAAATCATTAAAAAAAATTACTATCTACTTCTTAATTCGGATAAAATTAAAGACATATAACTACAGTGACTTTATGTATTTTCATTAAACCATAATAATGTAAAGAAAAACAAACAATTAAAAAGGAATTTGCAAAATCCAACATAGTACGTGTTAATTTCAAGTTCTTTCTCAACACAAATCTCAAATTCGCGTATCGCAGTTTCCTCGAAACTTAAAAACTATGCCGGTCTGCCTCCGAACCTTGCACATATATATTATCAAAATAAATAACATAGGAAAGGGAATAATTAGGAAGTAAAGGCTTACCCTTGTCGCGCTCTGGACACACGCGCGGCACCGCACTATTACATTTTTTATATTATTTTTTCCGCACAAGCGTTTACACGTCGCATACGTTGTAATTTTCTTTTTCGTCTCGTCGGTAGTTGCACAAAAGCGACACCTATCGCCCCACCAACAAGAAAAGGAAAAATAGGCAAGGAGACATATATACTATATAATTCACAATAATACATATATATAATTGTTTGTGTATTAAACCGTATGTAAGCAATATTAAACATACCCCCGCCCGAGAAAGGCTAAAGCCTTTATCTATCGCAACATATATATATAATGTAAAATTAAACCAAAACTTAATAGTTAAATAAAATGATATAAATGAACGATTAAAAAAGGTAAAATTATGTATCTATTGGCAAACGACAAATTTTAACAACAGGTCGCGTGATCTTTCCGCTCTGCGTTCTTAAAATAACCACGCGAACAACACCATCCTTTCCCGGTAGCATCTCTTCAATACGTCCGCGTCTCCACTTAAGAGAAGGTAGGTTATCTTCCTTAATCAGTACCAAGTCTCCCACTTTAAGGGGGTTTGCATCCGAAAACCATTTATTGCGCATTTGAAGTTGATGAAGGTATAGATTATTCCATTTGCGCCAGAAATGTTGGGATATCGCCTGAACAATCTGAAATCTACTCAAGCGGGACATGGGAGTTTCATCCCAATCGTATTCCGGGACCGCCAATAAAGATTTTCCTATTAATAGATGAGCCGGTGTCAAAACCTCGAACTCATTTGAATCGTGGGACAGAGGACATAGTGGACGCGAGTTCAACACGGCCTCAATACGAGCAAATACCGTTGAAAGCTCCTCGTATGTCAACCTTTGTTCCCCTATGATACGCGAAAGCAAAGACTTTGCTGATTTTACAGCACTTTCAAATAGCCCGCCAAATGAGGGTGCTCCTGGAGGATTAAAGTACCACTTTATTCCTCTTTGAGAAGTCTCATCACACAATGAATCTTGAATATTGGAATCCGACAGAAATTTTTATACATCATTTAGATGTTTGTTTGTCCCCACGTAATTAGTTCCGCAATCAGATCGAATTGTACTGGGTAAGCCGCGGCTAGACGTAAATCGAGTAAGTGTCGCCAAAACTCCTTCAATACTTAAGTCTCCGACTACTTCTAGGTGTACAACTTTCGACGCAGAGCAAACAAAAACACACAGGTAAGATTTTAATAATTTAGCGTTCCGTAATTTTGATGCCTGTACAAAAAATGGACCTGCGAAATCAGTCTGAACCGTATTGAATACTCCACTAGACGTCACACGATCTGCCGGCAAATCGGACATAAGTGGTTCCGCAGGTTTTGCACGAGTTCTAAAGCAAAATATACATTTAAATAATCTATGCATAATTACTTGACGTGCTGCCAAAATCCAAACTTGTTGTATGATAGCCTGTAAGGTTGTAGGACCGATGTGACAATGCACCTTTGTAATCAATAATTAAATATAAAATGGTGAGATTTTGGCAACAAACAAGCATGTTTTCTATTAAATGAAAGGTCGAGTGCTCAAGTCTGCCACCAACTCGCAGGATACCATCTTTGTCAACAAAGGGCACAAGTCTACGCAATGATTTTGAGCATTGTTTATTGTTTTTTAATAATTTTAAATCAGTTTGAAAATGTTCTCTTTGAACCAATTTTGTTAAACAGTTTAATGCTAAGTCTCGTTCCAGTACAGATAGGTATTTAAGGTTAATTCTATTACATTTGTATTTTAGATTATTATAAAATCTAAAACAGTAACCTACAACTGATACTAATTTTGACAAAGAACTGAACCTTTCAATTAATTCAAATTTCAGTTCATGAGCACATATGTGTGCTACTGTCATTACTTAAATAGCCCACAAATCATGTTCCGTTTTGATTAAATTTTGAGGCCAGAATTTCTCAGCATTTTGAAGCCACTCGGTCCCCACCAGAGAGGGTGCATTAATAATTCTGCTCCATTACATCCACGGCTGATTACATCAGCTGGGTTCATTTGTGAAGGCAAATGTCTCCATTTTATTTTGAAACCGCAATTAATTATACCAGAAACACGATTTCCTTCAAAGGTCTGTAAGAGATGAGGTGGTGTTTGTAACCAAGATAAAACTATAGTACTAGTCCAACACACCATATCATGTATTTCAACATTGTCTTGAATCAAGAGTAGAACACGTTGTCCAGAATTTTAGTAACAAGTACCGCGCCGCAAAGTTCAAGTTTAGGTATTGTTAATTTAGTCTTGATAGGTGCTACTCGTGACTTAGCCATCATTAATGAGAGCTTCACTCTACCGCTAGAGTCTACTACTCGCAAATAGACAGCAGCGCTGTACCCCGCTTCCGACGCATCCGCAAAGGCATGTAATGAACAATGTTGTATTTCGCTTAACAAATAATACCGTTCAATTTTAATATTTTCTATAAAAGTTAAATTCGATAATATGCTATTCCATGTTTTTACAATTTCTTGTGGAGGATCGACGTCCCAATCTATGCCCAGAGCCCACAAACGTTGCATTAATAACTTACCTTGAAGGATTACTGGTGCAATCCATCCTAACGGATCGTAGGTGCGAGCTAAAGCAGATAAAATTGTTCTTTTCGTGCAATTCGGATTCTTTGGTAAATTTAAGTGATAAGTAAACCGATCGGTAGAAGAGTTCCATTGTATACCAAGGATTTTATATAACTAATTCCATCTACATTATCGAACACATGGCTTCTCCAAGTGATCGCGAGGGATGTCAGACAACAGTTCCGCATTGTTTGAAGTCCATTTCCGAAGCTCAAAGCCCGCTGAAGATAATAATTTTAAGTCGAGTATTAGCTGTTTAGCTTCGGCCTCGGTGTACCCCACCTAAAATGTCTTCCATGTAAACGGAAGAGCGAAGCAAACGCGCCGCCGCGGAATATTTCGCGTCTTCATCATTCGATAACTGATTCAACACTCGAATTGCTAAAATGGACTAGATCTCATACCGTATGTAATAGTATGCAGTTTATATAAACGTAAGGGTAACTCGGGAGCTTCGCGCCAAAATATTAGTTGATACATTTGATCGTTTTTGTACACAACAATTTGACGAAACATCATGCGAATATCCGTATTGAAAAACAACCGAATACAATCGGAAATTACATATAATTGAAATTATATCGCTTCTCTCCCGAATGTAAACAATCATTCAACGAGACTCCGCTGCTCGTCGGGAAGCTCGCATCAAAAACAACTCTAATTTTGTCAGCGCCAGATTTAAATATGCCGTGATGCGGTATAATATAATGATCTGATTCGGATAGGTTATCTAATGATCCTTCATAGAGCGACATATGGTTTAAATTTATTTATATATATATATATAATTGTTTGTGTATTAAACCGTATGTAAGCAATATTAAACAGTACGGCTTACTGTTTTATTTTCGTCATGGTAAGAATTCACAAGTAATATTAACGAAATTAATAAATTAACAGAATCGAATAGATTTTATGCTTTATTAAAAAGAGCTTTTATTAAAATGTATATAAAGCTTTATGATATGGTAGGAAATTTAAATGCTTGTCACTTGCGAGATTTTTTTCATCATAATGTAACAGTTGTACCACAATTATATTAGCCCGTTTGTTGCATTCTTCAAAATTTTATTACAAAAAATAAGTAACAATTAGCACTACGTCAGCGGTATCCAGTAAAATTCGACCTCACAAATCTTAAAAATTGAATTGATTGACAGGATTTCGATTTGTTAACCAAAATCAACTCGACCAATCAAATTTTCCAGGTTGTCGTGATTACTTAGTTTCAACCAGACAGATTGACGTCCTGAACAAAAAAAAATTATTCAAATTTTTTAAGAATAAAAAAAGTAAAATCGGATTTATTTAAATAATCGTATCTCTTTTATTCTTGGATACTAAAGGTCAGCCCGTTGAGACTTGCAATAATTAAATGTTTTCTCCATGTAACCAGTCAGCATAAAATTTAATTTTCGCTTGTTTTCTTATGATTATTTCCTTTTTCATATTGTTACGGACAGCCGCGCACTTAGTGTTAAATCGGACGATAAATATCCTATTTTGTTTTATACGGACTTATGTTAAGAATTGTTTTATGTTGTATGTTTTTTATGAAATTATTTTGATTGTCATCTTTTATTACCCGGGTAGGGATTAGTTGTAAGAAATTCCATATTTTTGCCTATTTTCGTGTATTTAGTGTATTTTATTTTGTCTTGTGTATATAAGGTTCTATGCATTTTTTCATTAGTCGATTTTAGTTCATCGTGACCTGACGACAAAACCACCATAACTTTCTAGTAAAGTCAGTGTAATCTTTCAAACAGAGCATTTTCCTTCATCATTCTTTCTGTTCTTCAAGCGTACTCGTTAGCTTGTTACGATTTTCAATTAAATTATTTAATTTCCTTACTTCGATAAGAAATGTATTGAGAGAGATTTCAATTTATTTTCCAGAATACAATAATATTCAATGGAGCGCTATAATTTAACATTAATTGAAATAATAACGTCACTTACCGGAAGACTAGCTAAAATCTCTAGTTAATTATTTAAATTAAATGACTAATTTAACTAACTTTTGCCGAGGTACTGTTTAAACGGAATATTATTTCTACAATAACAGTACACTTTGACTGCCTGATCGACGCAGTCGGTAGAGACCCTACTTACTGCGCTGGATTCGTGGGTTCGATTCTCACACAAAACAAACATGTATTTCATTAAAAATAACTGTTTCTTTTCAGTCCTGGTATTTTTATGTATTATATGTATATATTTATATAAATAAAAAAGCATACGTGCATCAACCCATAATACAAGCCTCGATCCTTGGTTTGGGATCAGATGGCGCTGTGTGTCCGAAGATATTTATTGTTCTATTTATTATTTAGTAAATGCTTGTTGTAGATATCGTTTACTGATTTTATGTAGCAGTTTTTGAAGTTGCGTAGCTAAAAGCTAATAAAAACCCCTTATAATTTGATTCTATCCGTGTGCCCGACATTGACGCGTCTCCATATATTATTTTTTGTCAATTTCAATGGAATAGTATAGACAGGTATATTATATAAACCAATAATTATACAAAATTATAATAATAACTTATTTTATGATTGTTTGTGTAATCATAAAAAAGTTATAAAAAAAAGAGGTTTGGTTTCCATAATTGAGAGATAATTGAATATTTCTTAGTGGTTCTCAAATGAGTTTTCCTCTGAGATGTATGCATTACGGTTTATTAGTTTTCAATGCGTTTCTCGTTATATTTTTGTTTATTTTCGATCATTTTAAATTTTTATTTCACATCGATTCCTATTTACGTAACTAATTGACGTGTTACTCTTGACGTTTACCGACTACCCCACAATACGTCACTGATAACTCTCAAGGGCAGCAAATCGCTTACATTATAACTGTAATGATACACTCTGCTCAGCCGACGCACTCGTAAAGGATAATCAGCAGAGCACACGGCCGACGGGCGTCACCCACGGGCCGGCGCGGGCCGGCGCGGGCGCGCGTGTTTGCCGAGCGGGCGTCGAGTTTCATTAACAAATTGTTTTAATTACTCCGCGCATCAACTCCGCGTAAGCTTAATACTGAAATCGGGAGTTTATGTGTTTGCGCTGCCTAAAAGTGTACTGACTGAATCGAAAAAAATCGCATCGCTTACTCCCGCTCCCTGCTTTGCCGGCAAGTTCTGTTCCTGCGGAGACGTTTCAATCGCTTCGGTCCCCGAAGTCGCCTCGTCTTACGTTCGCGTCGCCGGCGCGCTTGTGGTTTAACAAAACGTGACGCCGTAGTCTGCGTCCCGAAGCTGATCTCTTTCCACCCCATCCCGGCCTGCCGAGACTTCATCTTTTCTTCATTCTGTAACTTTTCATCTTCTCGGCTATCTTGATCCCATGTTTTTCTCGTTTATTTATTTCATTCCGATATTTTGCTTATCTAACCTTCTGTATCGTACAATATCCCGTTGTTTGCTATGTTACGGTAAAAAAAACAGCAAAAAAAACAGTTTAAGTTCAAGTTATAAGTATAGTTGAAGATACCAAAAAATCAGAACTGGAACATTTTTTAATTATCTACAAATCTCCCGGGAACTTGGTCTCAATTTAAATGTAACTAGCTGGGCGACCGAGCTTCGCTCGGATTATTTTTTGGATACACTAAGTGTATAAAACACTATTAACATACCAAGTTGTAAAACTAATGTCACTTCATTTCGCTGATTAAAAAACAGTCCATTATCACCAGTAAAATATCAAGTGTCGTAATATTTAAATTATAAAATATGGTTGTCTGAGGCGATTTTAATATTTCCAAAATATTTTTTTAATGATTTCTGTGCAATTTGTAATATTCGACATATTTTACTACTTACTTTGTGCTACTAATGAGATCGTATTGAGATCTAATTGAGATCGTAGTTTTATCTTTTAACACAAGATGGCACTCGTTTCCCATTAAATGGACCACAACTGACGACTGACACATTTTCAAATTAATATTCCAAAAACAACCATGAAAATAAAAAAATACTAATATTGAGGTAATTTTTGATAAAATTAATTTAAAAAAAAGCAACCGGGAAATGGATCAAATTTAACTTGCAAGATAAAAATGCTTGTTATAATAATAAAAATTAAAAAAGCGTGATAAAAAAAAAGAAATTAAAAGAAATCAAGATGCACTCCAGGCTCGAACTCGGGATCTTCTGTACAGAAAGCATACGTGATAGCCGCTGCTTCACGGCAACCGTGAAGCCTGCGGAGAAATATCTGTATATTTAGTAAGTAAGCATTCATATCCCGGTTTTTAATTTTTTTCTTGGAAAATCGCGTTTTCCGGGGAAAAACACCTATGTTGATAAACTTGAAACACTAAACTTCATCTAAATAAAATTTTTCATTAAAATTGTTAGAGCCGTTTCCGAGATAGCTGGTATATATAAACAAACAAATATACAAGAATTGCTCGTTTAAAGGTATTAGATTTTACTAAACTTTACATACATTCACTAAAGATATGAAAAAGTAATGGATTCTACTGGCACATATTCCAGTACATTATACAATATAAATATAGTGTGCATTGCTTATACTACATTGCTGGTCCATCCCTGCAGGCACACCAGACTTGTAAGTTTTTAGGTCGCGTGCTCGTTTCGCGTTTTCGAACTTAGCGCTCTTTGACCTCAACTCGGTGGAGCAACCCGTTCGGTAGTGATCAAAGCTGAGGGTAATAATTCATCAGGATGAGGTAGAGCTCTTAATTCGCCAGCTGGCGAACGGCATGGCCGAGCACCGCCATCCGCTGCGAGGGCGCGGCGGGATCATTTGCGTGCGCAGATTGGCTTTACGAGCTACGGCGAGCGACCGACCGCGGAAGTTGGAGTTTTGTAGTCGATAGAAAGGATTGAAGGTTTATCATGAGCAGCTATACGAGGTTATAAAACTTTGACAATCACTAAGTAATACAATTTTTCTAATATTGATTTATTACGGTTGTAATTGAAGAAAATTAGTTGTGTAAAAGTTTGTGTACATTATAAGTATATATTTTTACATTTATTGTAATTTATTATAATATAATTAATCTAAATCACTATCGTTAATAATTTAATATAAGTGTAAAAACGATCAATTTAAACATTTTAAAGAATAGATATCCATATACATCCGGTTCCAAAATAACCTAGCAAGAACATTGTCTTCTTAGTGTTTCCACCTTTACAGTACGAAGAGCTAGATTTAAAATCGTTTATCAAAAAAGAAAAGAAAAGAATGGAAAGACGGAGGAAAACAAATTCGTAAACTTTCAAATTCGATAGAGCGACAAACCGAAAAGTATCAGAGCCTAGAATAACCGATGTCGGCGTAGGGCCGAAACAAACACGAACTTCCGCCAACTGTTGACAAAGTGGGCAGGCCCGCATCAAAAGTTGGCCAAATTAATTATTAATCCGGCGCTGTTTGAGCAGACCGCCGCACGTCCTCACTTTATACCAATATTGCGCCAGCCGCGCCCGCGCCCGCGCCCGCTACCGCGCCCGCGCCGCCGCGGCGGTCGACTCCGCTCGTGGCGCGGTATTAACGCTCATCGACGTCCGCGGTGTCCGGCCGCGAGCAGCTAACCGACCAAGGGCACTGCGGACGTGCCGTAAAATGATAAAGCTGCGTACGGATACTTACTACTACGACAACGAGGGAGATATTTTACGTTTGCCTTTCCACAAAGTTATATAAACTTTAAAATACTACACATCAATCCTACTAATATTTTGATATCCTGAGAGACCAATATTACTAAGAATATTGAATTTTTTGGTCAACTTTGAGCTTTCTTTTAAAAATTACTATTTTACAAGAAATAGTATTCTTAAAAAATAAAATCCTTTATCTACATATTTATGAGAAAAAACCATCCACACATTTTACGGCCAAATAAAGTAATATAGTTTACAACAAATATGATTTTTACTCGGGCTCTTTCGGAGTAGACAGAAAGAACAGATCCAATAATTAATTTCTGCTTTTTAGTACAGTACCTATCTATCTGTAAAAGCTTAATTTCTTTTCATTTTTGAACTAATTTTACATTTCAACTAATTTATTTCATAGCTATTGAGAAAAGGAATATTATTAAAACTAGGAACAATTTATTATATCTAGTTGATAAATATGGTTATGATGCGGATTTTCGTTTTATTCCTTTTCTTTTTAAATTCAATTTCAATACTACCGATGGTAGTGCAGAACACGAGATATGTGATTTTTTTTTGTACGCTAATCAAGATGCAAACGATTTTGTATAGGGGTTAATTAAGACAAAACAATCCTTCAATAGTTTAATATCATGTTATTTTTCTATAGAATAAGAACTGATACTTTTATTAGAAGAAATTATTGTATTACTCATGAACTCATTGTATTTATAAACGATAAGCAAGTATTATTTATTCAAAAAATATTTGCTGTATTCATACAAAACAATACAAGAATACCTAGAAATTTTCTACTAGTATAGACAAAAAGAACAGGTATAATAATAGTTTTCTGATTTTTATGTACCCTAATACCTGTAGTAGCTTTGTACCTATCTATTTATGAAAGTGTGTTTCTTTTAGGCCCGTTCAACATTTTTTTTTTCACTTGTGAACATTTTAAAGAAATTTAAACTACTTCCAAAATTTTTGTTATTTTGATGGTATACTAACACCTCCACAACTGTTCATAGAGAGGGTAACATCTCAAAATGAACATCGGTAGCAAATTTGAATTTCCCTTATAAAATTGTAATTTATAACGTCTTCTGAACGAGATGTCGTAGTTCGTCTATGGTGGTTCTAGGATCCTTTTTTTTTACCTCCGCAAGAGTCTTGTTTTCGATGCGCAGACGCCGGTTAAGTGCACAGCGTTGTATTCCTGAGACAGCCTTAGCCTGCAATATTTTTGTTAAGACTCATCTGCCTGCATTACCTACTGCCGAGGTTTCATCACACATGAGAGTCCAAGAACAAATATAGGTGGAAAGTGAACTCAGATCAATGTTCAAAATCAGATACTTTAATCTCTTTGTACAACTTTATCAGCTCTCCATGCAAAGAGGCTGTATTAAATTTATCTGTACACATTGATTGTTAACATCATTAAGTTTGATTATATATCTTTTCTCGGCAATTGTTGTCAAGTAGCGCCCAATAATTTACATTGTAATTATGTGTACAATGTTTATCATATGTCTTAAAGGATAAAAGATTTAGGTATCATAGACTTAAGTTGAAACCGTATTGTATATCAAAGATTGCATAAAAAACAACTATACGTCCTGAACCTCATGTTTCGTAATTCAAATATTATAAGGTTAGAATACTTTGTTCCGTAGTGGAATCCTAGTGCCAACCTCCCAGTTCCACCATCAAATCTTAAAATGTAATCGTGGCCAAAGTGCTACAATACCACTGAACTACGATTCCTGTATGTATAAGCTACAACCACAATTCCAATAAGCCCAAACACGCCTAGGATATGTTGTTTCGTTGTGGCACTCCAATGAACCTTCCGGCTCTATCATCAGACCCTGAAAACCAATCATTCTCAATGTGCACTTCAAGGATTACCTTACAACGTATCCTAGCCGTATTTGGGCTTGTTGGAATTGTCCAACAAACCCAAACACGGCTAGGATAAGTCGTTCCGTTACGAAGTTCTAGTGTCAACCTTCAGATTGTCTCATCGGACCCTGAAAGCCTATCATGACTAAAATGCATTTGAAAGCAATTCTAATACGCTTAAATAAAATTAAGATATGTTATTCCATTATGTAGTTCTTTTGTTTGTCTTTTGACTCATCATCAGATTTGTCCAAAGATAGCATAATATTGTGTTGTTAATAGAATTACAACACATAATTGCCATGTCTTAGAATCAACCAGTAGTAAGTGAGTGAAATTCAGTCTCAAGATTCCATTAAGTAAATAAATAGATATATACAATAAAAGTTAATAAAAGCGTGTTAAAAATTAACTCTTTTAGTCGTTATAAATCAATATCATCAATATTCCTGTTCACAAACTTAAATTGTAAATCGTCAAACGGCCGATTTCGAAAAAAAATCGGCAGTTTTTCATCATTATCAAAATTTTCATTACTATCAAAAATTGAAATAAAACACTCCGCATGGAGCCAATTTTCATTATATTAATTAAAAAAGAAAGAGCTATGTAAATAGTTAATCTGACTTTCAAAACTTTTGTAATAAATACCTTTCATAAAGGGCTCTAAAAAATACCCCTAAATATTAACCGATTTATATAATCCTAGACTCAAACTATAGATAATTTAATACTCCAGAGTGAATTTTGTCAAAATTTTATTTTCGTTTTTAAAAAATTTGAAATTCTTTGGAAATTCTGTTCAATATTTGTTCACGAGTATATCCTTATTTTCTACATCCACGTTATAATTGTGATTTACTTACCTATCACAACGTAACTTTATTTCACAAAATACATGGCAATCCAAATTATGCGGATCGAAATAATTATTTCATACGTATTATAATTGGGGATAGATTTCGATCGAATATACGGTATCCCATCGCCAAATTGTTAACATGTGAAGTAGTGAATTCTACTAGTCGATAATGTCTTACCAACGATAAAATTGCTCATTTCATACGATGCATTATCGCGTATCCATGCATATTTTTATAAATCAGAAACTGTCCTACGGACAGGAAATCAAGCAGAACCATTTTTTCTGCGCAATAATAACATAAAAGTGAAACCCACAGCCCGACGGAATCGTGACGAAAATTTAAAACCGTACGACCTACCAAAGAAATCTAAACTGACAGCCGAGGGCCGGAGCAATTGAGTTTTAAACCGCCCCGCCAGCAAGGATAAACAGAGGCGGCCGTATTAATGTGGAAAAGTTTCATTTATCAGCCGGGAGCGACATAATTTGGAGTTGTTTGTAACTTTGCAGCGACGCGCTATTAATCATAGCCCGGGACGCCCTGGCGCTACTCGCCGCTCTCCTAATTATCATGTCCATTTGTCTCACCTGAAACCGCCCGCCCCGCCCAGTAGAGGCGGACCGGTGACAGGGCATCAGCCGGAAACGCAATTACATTCTACGGTTATTAAATAAACATTACCGCAGTCGAAAACGGTTCGACTAAACCTTGGCACTATAACTGTTGTATTTCTAAGTGATTGATACCCTATTAGGACGTTAAACATATAAAACAGGGATTTTAAAATTAAGTAGGTGATATTTAAAATTTTTAGAATTGGCCACTTAGAGACTAAAATAAAAAACATATTTAAACTTTTAAAATCTAACTCCTTGCTAACCTTACTACGTACATTGTATTCATCTGTCATTTTTATTTAAAAGTTATTTGTAAACAGAGGAAAAAAAATTATTTAACGTCATCATGAATTTAAGGCGAGAAAATTTTCATGCAATGATTTTCTATGACTTTCGTTGCCATTCAAACCAACAAAAAATCATAATAGACTTCATTTGATCTTTCATGATCAAGCTCCATCCCTTGCCTCTGTTTTTAACTGGTTTAACGACTTCAAATTTCGTTGTACTAATCTGACTTACGATCTACATGAGGGACTTCCTTTTACGGTGACGAACGAAGACAACATCAATAAGTGTGACTCATGATAGAAAAAAACAAAAGAGTGACCTAGCAGCAAATTTGTACATGCTTAGGCATCGGTATGAGTCAACAGCACAAAATTCTTCATGAAGTTTTGTATTTGATGAATACCTCATAACTTTAGGGGAGCTCAAAAACTCCGTCGTGTTAATTGGTGTCGCGAAATCGAAGCGAATCGATCGAAGGGTCAGAAACACGTTCCTTCGGAATGGCAGGTGATGCAATAATTGTTTCAAAAGATAAAAATCAATCACTGTATACTGGTACATTAACAATTGTTTGCCTATTATTTTGGAAAAAGTTCGGGAAAAACTATCTGGTATTAGTAAATTTCCTTCATCATGTGAACACTTCATCGCATGCCGCCAGCCAAACAACTAACTATTTACATACGTTAGGGACGTAAGGTATAGATATACCGGCTCAACCACCTTACAGCCCCGACCTCGTACCTTGCGATTTTTATTTATTTCTTAGAATAAGAGAAAAATTTGGAGGAAAGTTTATGGACGTCGAGGAAGCAGTGGCTGCATATGAAAAAGCCAAAGTTAAAGGTAAATTTTTTTTTCTTGATTGATCTCAACGGCCACTATTTTGAAAAACAATAATAAAAAAATAAATTACTACTTTGCTCAGTTTTTGATTTTCTAAGAACTTTTAGATTGACCCTCGTACATGTACTCTTTGTAATTTAATCTTTCCTTTGGATTTATTCATTTATGTATACTTACACTAACTGTCCTTTTCATCAAATAGAGGCGTCCACACTTCACCGTCAAAGAGTCACATTGATGAAAAATCACCGGCGCAGGCGAATGCACTCGGCCGGTGTCTGCGCCACGTGCGGAAACACTGATCTTTCTCTTTTACTAAATGGGTCCATTGCAGATTCTGTTATGAAATGAATTAAATGATTATATTTTTTCAAACGGCTCATTTATGACATGGACCGGAAGCGTCTCTCACATTGCGCGATTCGACATTAAAATACACGCATGCAATTTTCGCCCGTGCTTTGAGTAAACATTTTTCTTACATGCACATTAATCACAATAATTAAGTAACAACAGTCATCAATACTATAAAGAATTAACATCTCACGTGTAGTAGTATATTGTGTGACGCAGGATGAAACAAAACGATTTCAGACCAGAGAGAAGTTGGCTGCCCGAGGGCTGACATCACTCGGTCTGAAATCGTGTTTCATCCCGCGTCACACACTATATTTTTCATATCAACTGTATTGAAAAATTTATTGTACTCTTTTAAATATTTTGATTTTGATATTGACATATCATGACACAGGGTTATAATATGTCAATACAATTGACGGTTAGAATGACAATTATAAAGGCATGAAATAAACAAAAGATACTCTGACAGGATTGAAAATAAATCTGCAACTTCGTTCAGCGGGCAGAAAATGATCAATTCCTGCTCTGCGGGCAGGAATTGCTCAATTGCTGCCCAGCGACGGTCGCATTGGTCCGAAATTGACTAGTTTCTGTCGGCTCAACAGGCATGAAACTAGGCATTTTCAATGCAAGCGATATGAAAATAATCAAAACGCTGAGCGAGTGGCAACCAATAGACTAGTGGCAAACCGGTAAACCGTTCATTCCGAGCTATGCCCGATTCAAACGTTTGCTTACTACGGCGGGTCGCTTCTTCATCGCCTCTTCCATTGATCATGGTCCTCGGCAGATTGAAAATCTCCTGAATTAAAAATCTTTTGAATAACACTCTTGGAGTAAAGTGTTCATCAAGAGGCCATGAACTTGTGCTTACAGTACACAGCGTTTCTCGTGTGCAGAGTTCTTATGTTACGGCCTTTTTGTAAAGAATTAACATTTGAGAGTTTATTTTATGATAGATTCTAAGAAAATACATTTAATTATTTTTTTATTGTATTTTATTACAATACCAATATTATACACAATATTACACTTAATAACAGAGTTTAAACAAAAAATAAATTGTATCTTAATTATAGACGGCCACGGTAATTGTAGACAGTAACTACAATACTTAAATACATTATATAAAAGTAAATACAAGACATGAAATATAAAACATGAAAGTTCTAAATTAAAACTAATGCTTATCAGATAATTTACAGTAAACACGATATTTTTTTTCTAAATATAAATTGATTTTAATGAAAAACATATATCAATGCGCAGCGTTTTATTAATCGCCATTCTTTTTACAGTTTAGTTTAAGTCTACATTTTTCTTTAGTATTTAACGTGAAGTAATTGTAGATTTCACGCTTTAGGCAGACGAAACGGAACCGATAATTTAAAACCAGAAAGCAAACCTAAAGTAACTGTCACTAATTTATAATAGAAAATACACTTAAATATATTGTTAATTATAGCTTTACTTAAGTCAATACAAAAAATTTCTACCGTGCCGTTATCGTGTGATATGGAGTCAAAGTCTTTTTATAGTCTATGAAAGTAACACATGATTGCCTGCGGGATTCTAAAAAAATATATCTTCATCGCCCGACTGACTACTTGAAAATGATCGAATGTGCTGAAATCATTTCTTAATCCAACTACTACTTAGGCTGATATACATCACTGCCTTAAAATATTATCTTAAGTAAACAGGAGGCAAATAATTTATAGAGACAAGGCATGAGACTTAGTAGGCGGTGGTTCCTTATGTCAACTGGGTCGCTTTTTTATACAACAATATAAAGTAAGATACCGTCTGTACGCGTGACAAAACTTCATCATCTAATATTTTGGTCCGTGTTTTAGGAAAGGTTATTGAAGAAAAAAATAAATGTTTCTGATTTACAATAGAGAAAGACCGATTCTATTGCAATATTTAATAGAAAATTTTGAAACTTTACGTAGAAGGAAAAAGTCAATTCGAGGCGAGTAATTTCATACCACGGGTTCTTACTAGTAAATTGTAATAAGTAAAATAGCTAATACAAAAATGTTTTTCAAAAGTATTTTGTTCGTTTTTATCAAATGTAGTAAATCATACATACTTCTCGAAGGAAAAACTTAATATACACGTGGTATACAAGAAAAATGAGATCGGCCGAGAAAAATAGCGGTTGAGCTTACGAGCAAGTTGATTCTCTCGCCGGTTGAAATTGAGCTATTTAATTCTCCTTTAAAATTTTGTTAAAAAATATGTATTTAGTAAAATAGGTCTGCATTTAATTGAGCGTGTTACACCGAAAAATAATTACAAACCTTTGACGTTGTGTGTAAACAAGTCTCTAGTCGCGCGCAGTGCCGCCCGCCCTTTGCGGTCGCGCGTGTTCTAAGGTCGCCCGGCCGGCGGACGCGCGGCGGACAGGTGCTAAGGGCGCGCCAACAACAACGCGCAGATTAAACATTCCTCGCATTGCGCGGTCATTGCTTGGCCCGAGCGGCGGCCGCTGTCTGCTTATTTGTTTTTCCTGCATTCATTTCTTTTAACCTCGCCCTTGGAACCTACTCATAGATCACAAACTCCAATTTTAATTCAGAACCGTTATTAAAAATAATTTTCTGTAATACTGACAATTAATTAAATAATTTTAGCAGAAGTTATTCAATAAATCGTAATGAAGTTATATTTTAAAACGTTTTAATATCTATACAACTGAAACTGAAATGCAAAGCAAGATAAATTATATTTTTTATTACTTAACTTTATTCCGTTCTACCTTATTTTTGCATTATTACAAAAACAGAGCGATTGTATTTCAGCACAGACATAAGAATATATAGTTCGCCTGTCTCAGATGTTGTATAGTGGGTACAACGTTTCTTACAATAGCTAGTAACGAAGAACCGTGTGCTACATCAACCAATTATTATTTACTGTCCGTTTACTAAATTGATTTAAAATTTTTGATAAGAATCCCCTAGATTTTCTGAGAGTTTTGTATACATGTAAACATTTATATTTAAAAATATTTCTCTAAATTAAATAAAAAACAAACAGTATTTATTCTATACAAAAGCTAAAATTTTTGTGGTGAGCTGTTGTAAATACTGTTTCTTTCTCATTCCTATTTTTTATAACAACTGCCAAACCACCATTTCCTTCAACCAGGTCGCTACTTTATCGTTGTATTTTTAAATCACAAATTATTTTAACTCGTATTACTTTCTTTCCTTTTTATGGTTTTCATTGTCTGGTGATGAAGTAAGATTTGCTATTCGGTTTTTGTTCGAAGGCAAATAGATGGAGCACTGAATGCTATTAAAAACCTCTGAGTCGAGATCAACTCAGACCTTGCTTTCATAACGTCTGAATTTAGGATATTTCTGAACAGAAAAGTATAAACTCAACATTTCTAAACGTAACATGAAGGAAAATAATAAAAAATAACGTCGGAAAATTAAATGACAATTTCTATTGAGCGTTATGTAGTTTTTGAAATTTATAAGATAAAGTCAACTTACAAGGCCACCGCAAAACGCAAGCAAAAGACACGGATCGAGCGTGTATTAGAACAGACAGTTTCAAGGAGTAAGAGGAGAAAGCAGCAGCAAAATGCTGTCCCACACATCCTCCGCATCACCACGTGGTCGTGGTGCACCATGTGTCTACACGAGACGTAAAGCGACTGCCCTGTATCAATACGCGTACTCTCTCCCCAGTATACCTGAGATTGACTGGATTCCTGGGGCAGCTGGTGATTAAAACCCACCGTTTGGCAATCGTCTAGTCTGCAGTTTGCTGCGCAGGTTAGCCTACCGCACAGCATTTGAGCTGCGAAGCGGTTGGTTATTTCATACTTTGCGCAAGTCGCATAAGTTTACGTAAATCTACACGACCGCATAATGCGTCCGTTGACATTTGTAGATTAAAATCTGAACGGTGAGTAACAAGAGCGCCACATAAGTAAGTGGACTCGGGTTTAAGTTCGATGGCGTCATTAAATGTACCTGATCACTTCGTGGCGTCGTCATTCCGTTAGCCGAACTACAAGATGTGAAACTTTATTCCGTGTTGCTAACAAATTTGCCGTACTCTTAAACAAACTCGTTGGCTTCGCTCAAATTTTTCACAAGCATAAAGATAAACCAGCGAACTACTACTTGATGAGCCAGTGGTTATATTATAGTACGTCTTAAGATCTCAGTAAGTGATAATGATGTTAAAAGACATAGGCGAATAAAGTATTGACGTTTGAATATAAAATAAGCAACTACTTAAAACTGATACCAAGGTTATTTTAATTTATTATTACGTATTTGTTAGTAGTCATCATAAATTTCAAATTAAAACGGTAAATTCTAGTATTAATTTTGCTACGTAACCCCAAAATCGTATTGTTAACCACCAAACCATTATAAGTATTTTCCTTATGAAGCGGATATAAACCTTTATTGAATTTCATTATCAGACTCAATCAGCTAACTTCCTTATTAAGTTGCTGCCGGCTACCTTTTTCTGCCATTAATCGAATACTCAAAGCTCCCACAACATCGATTTTCTACGCTTGATTATTTCTCAAAAACTTCTAAGTTCTGTGAATTCTCAACGACATCGCTACAAGACATTTGGATTCGATTCTCAGCCACAAGTTTGGTAATAAAATGCATTTTTTTTGTTACGAATTTCTCATTTATGATAAAGGAACATAGATATAAAAGAAAATTATAGTAAAATATCACACTTTATAAGATTAGTGCAACCAGTAAAAAAAATTGGAAATGTTTAAAAAAATAGTGATTGATATAAACTCAGTACCACAAATAAAAATAAACTGAGTTTACTTGCTAGTCGACTACGCAAAGTCACAAATTCATTTAGAGGGATCTGTGTGCGCATGTTCAATACGGTTCCTATGGATATACATCTTTACCTTTATATAAATTTTAAAGTAATATTAAACAGTAACTCAGTACAAAAAGATACTAGTTTCGTATATTTAGAAGACAAACATCCATTGGCATAAGCCCTTCATCTAGTCGAACACATATCGGAGGGCTTTAAAAGAAAATATTAAACGGTAGCAGTATTCTTTTACGTCGTCAGTGCCGTTGATGGGGTTTGACACGCAGATTTAATACATAAATGATACACCTTGGAGGTGCCAGATCATCTAGTACTAATCATATATTACAATTATACTAGTAAAAGACATTTTGTTTTTTGCCACGAGAACTGGTTTTTTATTTCATAAAATTATATATGTTTAATTGTATAATGTAAAGTATTTAAACTTGGAAAAAGCTACCCTTTAGTTTCTTGTTCGTTCTTCTTGAGAGGAAGCTGTCTTCCGAACGAGTGGTAAAGTGGTAAAGATAAGTACTAAAATGTAAATTCTTGATATATTATGACATATTTCAAGTGTTTTTCATGGCCAATGAAATAAAGATACATTTGATTTTGAATTTGATAACTCAGTGTTTATTCAGCAAAGCCGTTAACCATCCAAATGCTTTAATTTCTTCTACTGCTTCGCCCGAGGAAACTCCCGCAAACCATTTCATTAGAAAACTACGAAATTTCCTTACAGCCTCGCCCGATGAACTCATTTCTAAGGTTAATAAATTAAATAAAGGTTTTAAAAATTTACATGTATTAGAGTAGGTATCTAAACAAGTTAACCTTCTATACTTCAAATCTCGGAACGCCTTCCGTGCATCATCATCGCTCAGAGGTACCGATCCGCGTCCAAGCCTATCGTGATTTCCTACGCGAGGAAATCCGAGCAGTTCTTCCGTAAAAGAATCACAAGCCGACGGCATCAGTGTGTCGATCGTTCGCGTCAGATAAAGTTTACCACAGCCCTTGGCTGACAGTGGAGGCCACAAATGCACTTCAGGGGTTCTTTATTCCGTGCAAATCGGACTTCTCGCGCATACGAGTGCGCAGGTAGCTTTTCATCCCGCCCGCAAGCACAAAAATAAGAAAAAAAATATGAATATCTGAAATCATTTGTTAGACTTTGTGGATATGAGAAAAAAATAAGTAAGAAATTCATAAATTTCGATTTTTTTTCACATTTTTATTTTGATACTTCATGCAGCTGAAGTGTAAATTTAACTTGTTTATTACAAATATCTTAGTTTCTATTGCAATTTCGTCAAAAGTTATTAAGGACAATTTTATAGAAAATTTTAATGTTTATGTATTTATTTAAAACTTTTCATATTTTTTTGAGATATTTTCTAATTTGGGATAGTTTTTAATTATTTTCTACCCCCTCAAATAAAATTCTACATTTTTAATTTATAAACTCTATAAATGTATGCTAAAATGAATTTACTTTTAAAAATGCAGATTTACCTTTTGGATGGTAATTTGAATCTTCATTTTTCCAAAATAACTCTTAAAATACATAACAATTTTTAGCGAATTTACACTTTACCGCTCGTTGGAAAGACAGTTTTCCCTCAACAAGAACAAGCAAGAAATTTTAGGGTAACTATTTTGTAATTACTTAGTCAAAACAAATACAAAACCATTAACAAACGAAACACACGGGTTAGATTAAAAGCCGCTTACGCACATAAATATTTGTGTTCTAAATATTCGGAAATAATGTAATACCCTTTTTTACCGAATGGTTGATTAATAGTACTTTTGTTTAAAACGTTCATTCATATTTTTTCATGTTTTTTGAGATATTCCTTAATAGTTATTTTTGGAATAGTTTTTATTTGTTTTGTACGCCCCAAATAGAAATTCTACATTTTTTAATTATAAATCCTTTAAATTTATGCTAAAACAAACTTACATTCAACAATGCAAACTTGCCTTTTGGATGGTAAACTGAATCCTATTTTTTACCGATTTAAATTCAAACTCATAATATCATCATTCCATAGGTCATAAAATAACACTTGAAAAACACCATAATTGTTAGCGAATTGACACTACCGCTCATTCGGAAGGCAATTTCCCCTCAAGAAGAACGAGCAAGAAACTTAAGGGTGGCACTATTCTGATTCCAACCTACATAGCCAAAACAAATACGTAACCATTAATTGACGAAACAGCCCGGTAAGAAATCGAACTACTTATGCCCATGGATATTTGTCTTCTAAATATTCGGAAATACCTTTTTTACTGAGTGATTGTTTAATAATACTCTTAAATTCATTGAAGGGTAAATGTTATATACCCACAGAAACCCTATTGAACATGAGCATATAGAACCCTCTAAATTAATTTGTGTTTTCGTATAGTCGACTACATGTAAACAAAATTTCTTTTTATTTATGATACTGGTTTAGATCGATCACAACTTCTTTTAAACATTTCTATATTTTTTTAACCTATAATAATTTCATCTATGAATTGAGATGCAAGAGTTAGATTCCAATTTTCACAAATTTATTTTTAAGAGATGCATGAGGTTTAATGTTATAAATCGCGGGAACGGCCCGCTTCTGCAGCACTAAAATTCTATAAATGTCTGCGGCTTGTCCCTAGAGCAATTTTCCATACGAGATCAGGCTATGGAAACATACGAAATAAACTAGTCTAGCAATTTCGAAGTCTGATTAACTTTTATTTTTTTTTTACTTCTTAGGCAGCAGAGCTAAGTCTTTCGCCAACATACTAATAAGAAGACCCCATTGAAGCTTGTTGTCTAGAGTATTTCTTAGGAATACGTTAGAATTAACAAACTCCAGTCCTTCGTTACGTACTGAAATAATTCCGGATCCATTTCTCACAATTGGAAGTGAGTGTTTTATACATTTTGTTCTTTTCATCTTCATTCTTCAGCAGATGTACCGATTCGCCGTTCGCTACTCAGCTAATATATTTTTTTAGATTTCACTTTCTCAAGTTCTTAGTTACAGCACTCTCTTTGTACCACATCCTTCGTTAGCCGATTACTTCGCAAAATATCATTAAACACCGGCGACGCACACACGCAGCGTTCAGTAAACACGACCAAAGTTTTTCCAGGCCGATAAATAACGAGACTGTTGCTATTGCGTTGAGGTAATATTTATTCGCGGGTGGTCATTCCGCGGGCCAATCGCCGGACCCAAGGCCGCCCGCGGCGAGGACCGCCCCGGCCGCCCGAAACCATAGCTCTGATGTTGGCGGAAGATGACCCAGCGGAAGAATTACATTATACGTAATAACGAAATTTGCGCTCAAGCCATGAAGATTGAATCTCCTTATATATTTTTTTAATTATATACATACATCATTCAAATGCATGAAAATTTTTCATGTGACAGAACGTTGAAACAATAATTTTGACGTGACAACGTCTTATAAATTGGTTTGCCGGGTGACACTTCAAGAAACTGCGTTACGCTCCGCTCACGTTATGCGCTCACAATGAGAGCGAGTGAGAGGCACGCGTCCCTTCCACTCGGGCATGGTTAGCCCGCCTAAGAGCGAGAGAGACAGACATAAAAAGTGAAAAGCACGCGTCCCTTCCACTCGAGCACAGTTAACCCGCCTAAGAGCGAGAGAGACAGAGACGCAAATGTATTGCAAGTTATTGTATGTATATTTGTATATAAATACGTATGTATGTGTAAAGGTAAAAGTAAAATTTTGTTAATATGAAATTCAGTGCGAGATTCTTTGTATAAATTAATGTTTTAAATATAATTCTTTGTATAAATAAATGTTTTAAATTGTTACTATTATTTCATCCTTCTTCCTACTATACGAATGAATATTCACATTAAAATGATTTTACCACTCAAAGTCGTTGTCACGTAAAACTTTCGCCCGTATACCGACTTTACAGGCAACCAATTTTTTTAAAGTATTTTCGCATATATGATAGCAATTATTAAAAAACAAAATTATTGCAGTACTCTGCCTATTCCGTTTGTCCACTTTGTTTATTTATTCGTACGAGTAAAACGTTTCCACGTATTTTATATATGTTGGACATTAAACTGATGGGCCGGTAGCTTCTGATGTTACAATGGTTCACTTTTTCAAACAAAATAATTATGTTAGATTGAGTCCATTGCTTTGTGACAAATTCTGTGTCGATGACTATTGAAGTTTTTTTAAAAAATAGGTATTATTGCTGGTTTTGTTTGGCTTTTTTGTTTTGTTTCGTTATTTATGCAAGTTTGATCCAGGGACTTCATCTTTTCTTTGGCTGTCAATAGCTTTTCAAATTTCTCTTTGCATAATGAAAGATAAAGTTGAGATCTCTGGCAAGTCTACTTCTCTTTCAATTCTTTTTCATATTTCATACAATTCAGTGCAAAGTGCAAGAAATCTTTAGTATTTCTTGTGTGCCCCTTTTTTTAATCCCATGTCTGTTTTCCATTTATACAATCCATTCTTTTGTGATGGTCAATTCTTTATGTACTTTGTTTATTCCTCCTGTCTGATAAATATATTTTTCTATTAATTCCATTTAACGTTGTTTTTATGCCTTTTCTAATATTCTCTTTAATTCTTTGCTAATTGGTCTTCAATTGCTGTCTGTAAATTTCTTATATCTTAAGGCCGCTCTTTGATTAAGATTGTTGATCGTTTTGGTTGTCGCCCATTTGTTAGGATCGTCTTTGTTGATGCCATATTATTTAGTGGTACTTATAATTGTACTTTCCAACCAGTTGTATTTTTTTTGTATATCATGATGTTTTGATTTTGTTTTTTTTTTTCTAAGTTTGAAAGTTACTGAATTTGCTATTTGGTCTATTTAATGTTGGGTTATATTTTATATTTATTAGATTTACTTTTGGTCTCAGAATTCTTGGGTTCGGATGTCCTCAATTGGATTTGGTTTTTTGATTTGTCATCGGGCGATACCTATATCCACATTTTGTTTTATTAAACATCCAGTTCAGTATGTTCAGGTTACCGTTCATTGCAGTATCTTTCTATTCCTGCTTTTGAACTGTATGTTTAAGAACCTATGATTGCGTCTTCGTTCCATTGGCGTTCCCCAATTTAGTCATTAAAATCTCCCTTCACTATTATAATCCATCCATGTATAAATACATAGATGGATTTATATCAAAAAATCCCATTCAATGCTTGGCCATAGTTTCCTTTTTGTATTTCAGTATAAAGTTTGTGTGTGCAACTACGTTTTCTCTCATTTTTCTTACTTCACTCAAGCCGAAGATATTCCAATTGATATTTTATAATGCATGTATCAATTCTGTTAGACTCTCTTTAGATTTTAATGTTATCACATTTAGCACTGCGATATATATCCTTGAGCTGTTTCGTTTATTCCTTGAAGCTTTGATGGTTTGTTTTTGTTTTGGTAGAGTTGTTTCTATATATATATATATATATTTATGTTTATGTTTTTAATTTTTATTTATTATAAAGGGAATGAGTTATTCGCGTCTGCAGGTTTTTTTTATTGTTTTTTACATCTGTAATTTTTTTTTATGCATTGTTGTTTAACAGTTAATAAGAGCATTATTCGCTCAGCACCACTTATTTACAATATATACACTTTCACTTCCCTATTAAATCTACTTACATATCTTTTTTTTTCAGGTCCGATCTTGATCTCGCTTCATAGCACCTGTTCACAGTATTGAGGCGGCCAAAGCCCAACTCGACCATATTTGAGGGAGTTGAGTGATCCTGTTTCCCCGCTACCACGAGCCAGACCATTAAGTGTCCGATTGGATTTTTTTTTACTTTTGCCATAAGTCTTAATTACTACTTACTTGCTACATTATATTTTTTATATTTCTAAGTGTTCTCTATTTGTTTTACCTTTAAAAAATTGTAAATATTCTTCATTTACACACATCAATAACATTTTTTAGATATGTACATTTATGCGGCGTAAGACAGAAGGATACCATGCCTGTTTTTCGGCAAGGATGGTATCAGAAGTCCGCATCATCTGTTTACTGTTTCCAGTTTTCTGCGAGGATGTTCATGATTATCTTTTCCCTATTTCTAATGGCCATTTTTTGCATTCTTGTCCTTTATTTTGTTTTCGCTGGCAGCCATGGCCCTTTTAATGAATCTTTCGATTGTGTCTTCAACGTCGTCTGTGTGGTACACACAACTGACGGTATCGCGCGTTATTGCCACCACGGCGTGTGATACACTATCGTGCAACTTATGTGTCGCCGCGACCCGCACAATGAGAGTTCCTTCGGACGTCAGGCTCTGTGCCTCGAGGATAGTCACGTCACGTGTCCCTTCTCCCTTTCCGAATCCCTGGGTGATAAGGGATTCTTTCTCTACCTGTGTATATGTTAGGTAGAGTGTGGTTGGGAGATCTTTCGGGATTTTTGCGTCACTGTATCTCTCCATCCGCAATGACCGGACCCGAGTCATGGACGAGTATATGTCACTAAATACCTCGTTAAGAGCATACACTACATCCATCGGGTTTTTGTAGGTGCAGAGCAGTTCCTTTGTGACGTTGCCACCAGGTTTGCTTGAATGTATAGCGTTTTAAAGAGGTTCAGCCTATCGATGAAGGGGAATTGGTTAACATCGCCTATCAGAAGGATCTCTTTTTGCACTCGCAAACCGTGTCACCATAATAATGGCTCCAAAGTGGCTCATGAGCGTCTCTTTTACGATCAGTCGATCGCAACTCTTCAGCCCCTGGAAGCCAATCACTAAGACCGACGCCATCGTTCTCACTTTATTGCATACGTTGGCTCCCAGTCGGCTAGCAAGGTTCTCTTTGAGATCTATTGCTGATTTGCGTCTTGTGGTAATGACAACGTTCCTCCCTTACGACCCATTTACGACCCATGTTGTTTTACCGCAACCTGGGACTCCATTGACTCATGTTATAACGGACACCTCCCAATCTTCCCGGGCGTCGTCGAAAGCTTTACGTTTTGTGACGGTCTTTACCATCTAGAAGATTCGCTCCTCCAGCGCAACCTTCGTGCATCAGGAAGTGACCACTATCGGGTCATACGAGGAGGTGATGTATTTTGGTCTTTCTGTACGATCCGTCTGTTCCTTATCAAGGGCCATCAAACCATTTGTCGCACTGTAGGTTATCATATATATAATACTCATTTTTCTTCTTAGGATTGTTTGAGAGTCGTTGTCATATATGGAGGCTTTCGCGCTCCTAAGCACAGTCGTCAACTGTGCTTCAGATTTATCTCGGTACAACCTTAATATCCCCTCGCACGTGGCTTTGTGGACTTTTAGGGTTGCTGAGGTATGCGCTTTGAACTCTGAAAAAGCGTTTGCGTAGTGGTCTCGTAGTCGCCTTATAGGAACCGGGGCCTGTGGATCAACCTCCCCTTTTTGGGCTCTTCTTGGCGCGGTTTTAAGATCTATTGGCACTGTTGGCTTTTTCCTCTTGGCTTGGATTGGGATGTACTTGTTTCTGCAGATATTTTGCCCCAGGCAAGCTTTTTGCGGGTCTTTTTAATGCTCCCAAGAATGCGTGGATGCGTTCATTAGACTCGGATGGCTGGATGATTGATATCTTTGTGAGCTCTCTGCCTGCTGTCCTTCAACTCCGCTTTCTAGTTTTCGGTTATGTGTTGCTGGAGACGTTCGGAACCTGACAAACCCTCGCTTGTTGTGGCATGCCCCAGGTATCGACTATACTGACAGTGTTTGTTGGGTCGCATTGCAGGAGGTAGTTTAGGTTTTCATTTCGATCCTCATACACCACGACCTCGTGAAGCTTGGATGATTTGATTCGGTCGGTCGGTCTCGCAGTCGGTCCACAACTGCTCCAGTCTCGAATGACACCGACATCGCATCCACACTTAAAGTGCGAGGTGTGGTCACCCCTTCAAAACTCGGATCCCCCAAAGATGATAGCAACGAGCATGCCAGAAAGAAGGGTGTTTTTTTTTTCCCAGAAGAATAGCAGGATTTATTTTTTGTTCTGACTATCCTGCACTTCTTGCCCTCAACTTCCTCTAGGGATAATGCATCGTAGACTTTTCGCTTCATGCTCGTTTTGAAAGTGCTGCCGTTCAGAAGAACTGCTAGTCCGGGGAGAGATTGACATTAAGCAAGGTTCCGTTATACAGCAGAAGCTTATGGCAAGATTGCAATACCGAGTCTTTTGGTATTACAATCCATAAAAAGAGCAAACGGTTTAAGTTTGAATCCCGGCCTTCCCTTCTCCCCGTCTTTCAGAATTTCTTCTTTTATTCTGATTGTTGTTGGAATAGCCTAGAGCAATCAGGTACGTCCTTCTAGGGGCGCTTGTGCCCAGAGTTGGTTTACGTTTTGTGTGTTTGATTGTAGATTAATGAGTGACAATGTGCGTGTCTGAGGACCATTATTTCTCTTGGTTGCGATGCGAAAGATGACTTTTGCTTACTCGACAAACAGTAACCTTTTTTGTGGGATTAACCATGATATGAGGTACTGCTTCCTGGGTTAAATCTTATTCTATTTTATGTTCGAATTGAAGGCGACCTGCAAGGAAACGAAGGCACTCTAGTAGTATTTGCCATTCGGTTTTTTTCGACTTCTGCGTCACACTCGCAGCCAGGGTTGTCTTTAAGACGTAACCTTTGCAGGTACCACACTATCCCACCGTGCCCCGTCAGGACTTGCACTTATGCGGGTGTCAATCTACTGTTACATATGGCGCAGAACGCTTCTTCCACGTTTGGGAGGAATCGTCTAGTGACTTCCCCGGTGCTGGATGATTGATATCTGTCCTGCCATTTGAGTACAGACTGAATTATTTTTTTGACATAAGACAGAGGACCTTAACGTAGTCCAGTGATGTGTCGGAACGCAGAGCTGCTGATTTAGCGAACTCGTCAATTCTTTCGGTTCCTGGCGTGCCTATGTGAGCCTTCAGCCAGAATAATTGAATCTCACAGCCCTCTACTCTGATCTCCCAAATATTCTTCGTGATTGACTTAGCTAGCGGATGTTCGGCTATCCATTAACAGTTCAGGACAGAGCCGAAAGTCAGCGTGTTAAGCGATTCCAAGTGGGAGGACTTGGAATCGCTTAACATGCTGGCTTTCAGCTCTGTCCTGGACTTAACCAGTAATATTGCTCTATGCAGTGCAAACAGTTCCGATTGGGAAACTGTACAGGAGGGGTCTAGACTAAAGGTGACGTTTGTAACTTCCTTGCCTTCCAACCAAGTTAACACAGCGCCCACTTTGCCCTCTATTTTTCTGCCATCGGTGTACACGTGTGGGCCAGCAATCTTTTGGATAATTTCCGGATCTGACGGAGTCCGCAGGTTTTCCACCTTTAGTCGTAGAGGTTTTGGAAAGCGAGTACAGCAACGATTTTCAACAATAATAATAATAATGAAGTATGGTTGCATTACATACTACACTAATTCTGATATTAAAAAATCAGTCTAGTACAACAATATTTCTTTCATTTTGTAATAATTAAATATTGAAAAAATGTAACCTACCGAGAAAAAAATGAATTATCCTCTAAGACTGCTAAAAGTACTAAACTCCCACTTAATTTTTTTTAATTGGAAATTTTATACATCATCTCTTTCCCCTCAATCCAAAATCTATATCTAATTCTTCTCTTCAAAATTTCGAGAAAATCTTATCATATTTTTTTCGTTAATAAATACTGGTTACCATTTGGTAATCCGGCAAAAACATAGGGACCCCTATCGATCGCGGGACCTGGGCATGTGCTCAGAGTGCCCAATTGTAAAAAGAGGATAGCCCAGCCGAGTTGGGAAGTGTGTATTTATTTGTTATCGTAATGGTTTTATGTTTGCTTAATTTCCCGGCTGGTTCTGTATCCTCATGTATGCTGTACCCTCATATAATCAAATGCATTTGTCTCGTGAACTTTCACTTTGTTTTTTTACCTTTATTTTACCATTTGTTAGCGCGTATGATTAGTTTAAACTCATCAGACGCTTGAACGGTGAAAGACGGTCAAAGACGGTCGGACTTAAGCCGGACCGTCTTGTCCTCTTTTCATTCTCGGTGGGTCTATTGTCTTTTAGTATTATTTTGGTGGATATAGGCCTTGTTGGCTTTTTCAATATCTTCTTTTAGTTGGGCCTGCATTTATCTTTTTTCTTCTATTTTTTTGTTAGTAAAATCTGGAGTGATGTGTGTTTTTACCCTTTTTTTTTTATTTCTAAAAATATCTATTTCCCTGGTAGGGTTGTTAATCGACCGCAATACAGGTCTTGTTTTGCCTTCATCTTTTTGGCTGTGCGGTTTACTTTTGCTATTTTGAACTGTATCGTTGTAACTTTAATGAATTCATATAATTTTTTCTCCGTTTCTTTCATTTCATGTATAATAACATTGTTGCGTTCTCGTTACATTCATAAATAATATCTGGATTTTTTTGTAACTTCTTTCGTGCATTGTTCCCTCAATTATTGGCTTCTTTTCCTCTACTATAGTGACATTTCTGTTATTGTTTTTTTTTTTTGGATATTAAGAACTATTTTTACGTTAGCGAATAGTAGTGCCACCTCTAACGTTATATTTCAACTCATTTTGTGCGAAAACCAAACGTCAGCCAAAATTTCTGAACGCAAGTATTGATTTGCTAATGTTCGCAGGTGTGTTTCTCTTTGGTTTGGACAAGAAGTGGTGACAATTGATTACAACCTCAAACAATAATGCCTGTTTTCTCGATCGAAACACAACATATTTTAAACTTGAATTACGTGCTTTTCTGTTGTTTCAGAAGCATTTCTTTACTGTTAATATTGATTTTTAACTAATTATGTTGTTAGTCCTAAGCACTTTCTTCGCGAGTTTGATTAATTATGGAGCGAATTATAATACCGTTTCACTTTGCAACACCAGAACCTATTTTGAAAAAAATAAGTTATACAGATACTTTTTAGTTAGAACTATTATGCTAAATATCTATTGTTTAGTTTTGTGGAATAAAATATATCCTGTATTAATCTACGTCATTATTATTGGCCTGATTTTTAAATATTCAGCCCTTTATGCGTGACTGAGCAGCCAATATTTTGTTTTAAGTTGGGAAACTATCACGTATATATTATAAAATGCAATTTTTTTAAAATTATACATAACTATAAATATTTTAAAATAAATACATTACAGCACAACTATGATAAACGATTATTTTCTTAATCCAAATTTATATGACGACGTTTGAGCAAAAATAATGTAATAAATGAAAGCACAAGATAATAAAAAATTGTGGAGATAAGCCCAAGAAGTTCTTCATCTTCTTTTTTAGTATATACACACATAAAATAAATTAATAACAAATACATTTCACTTTTAACGAAAGTGTACAATAAAATCTTAATTAAGACGTAGAAACATAATTATAACAAGAGTTTAAACATAATTATGAGAAAAGTTTTGCTACTATTATTATAAACCTAACAATAGAATATTATAGGTAATTGAAACATAGATTTTATAGAAAACAGGATTGGTTTTTTTTATTTGTTTGGTAAAGGGATATATGACATTGTATCTCTGCATTTCTCACGCTCTATGGCTTCCATATATAGTATCACAATTTCACCTTTCTATATAGCATGTTGAACAATGTTTTCTTAGCCGAATCGCTTGATATATATAGTCCTTGAGCTATGAAATGTTCCGTTCATTTTAAAAACAAACTCTTAATATTATAAGAAGCCGCTTACACCAGATAAACAACGGTTACAAACCGCTGCTCCGGTCAATAATAATTGCGGTTATAAACAACTGCCATCAAAAGATAAGTCTGCTGTCTGAGCGATGACCGCGATACGTCACAGGCCAAAGGGGGCGGATGTTTTATCTTAACACTAAATTTAGTTATCTCCATGGTCTATCGTGTTTGATACTCGGATTATTTATGATTCAGAATGTGAGAATAGCTAACCTGGTTCTTGTGCTACGACAAAAAACCAGCCAACGTGAAAATCGCTCTTCGAATAGAGGATTCTGTATTAACGAACATAATGATCTGAAATTAAGAGCTGCACTAAGTTTACCTGAAACGGGTATCATATTACCGCATAAATTAAAATATATGTATAATAATGAGGGCACGAATATATATTTGAATGGTAAATAATTATTATATATAATCCGTCACGTTAGCTTATTATAAAGCATAAAAGACATCTATTGTATTAATAATATGTTATTAAAATTATAAAGAAATAAATATGCGTGCGCTTATAGACAATTGCATTGTCAAAGTTATAAAGTAAAAATTGTCGATATCAAAAAACTTATAAACAAATTTTATTCAAAGTATAATAATAAAGCGTTATTACTGCTACTATTTTCAGATTTTTTAAAAAGACTCTTCAAATATTATAGCGAGTGATATAAAGTTAACAAGGTTAGAAACTAATAAGGGAAAGGTCATACAATGACGTTTGATATACTTTTAAATAAATGTGCATTGATAGTCCACACGATTGACTACGCAAAAAAAATTTCATCCCTCAATTTTATGTATATGGAAGATATAAGACTTTAACTTACAGACGAACAGACAGACAGAAAGGATATACTTTTTATTACGAAACCGTAAAAGCTATAAGTAAGCGTAACTTCTAGCAGAGGTTGTTTTCAAATCTAATTTTTTATTCAAAATGATGAAAACTAATAAATCTTTTTATATCTTTGTAATATCCTTTTAGAGTTAGCGTTACTATTATAACGATTTCGCCCCAAACGATAACCCCTACCCTGCGGTAGCGGCGGTTACCGCAGGGCTTGCCACCTTGACAGGGTACGCATACCTGTAATGTTCGTGATTGCTTTAAGAATTATCTAATTCTTGACTAGGAATAATAATTATCGGAGTACTGGCGACATTTTATTTTTGGCGTGAATATTTTATTAGATACATAAACTTCGTATTACTGGTCCTCTAATATCATCCCATTTTATACCCCACTCAATACCTCTCTTTAAAAGATTTTGACGTGATAACCTCTTATAAATCGATAAACGCCGCCTGCACCCAGGAAAAAGCATGAGTCATTGTAACGTTCCGCCTGAGCGGAGCGTGGGAGCGAGAGCGCGCAACAAGCGATAGAGAGGCACGATCGGCCTAAGTGTTTGGTTTGTGACGCGTCTTTCTCTCTTCCCCTCCGTCGGCCACTGGAGTGGAAGAGAGAAAGATGCGTCACAAAGAAAGATACAAAATAATGATAATTATTTTGTTTATTTTGTGTCTCTCATGATGATACAAAATAATTATTATTACGAGATATGATATGATATGAATAGTGATAATTCAGTAATAATAATTCAATTCAATACATAAAAATATGCAATTTTTCATCAATGCTTTCTCGTTATCACGTAAAATTATCGTCCGTAAACCGACTTTACAGACAACCAATTTATTTTTATGTATCTGTCCAGAAATGCCCCCTATTTGTGTTTTGTATTTGTCCATGACATAAAAATGTAAGGGATGTAGTCACTTCTGATATTAAAGTCAAAATTCCTTTTCATTCATTTTACAAGATATCAATATTTTAAACAAAAACACGATGAAAGTGGAAAATTGCACCTATATTTGTATTAGTTTTTCACGAATAACTTTTATTTAGATTTAATTAATTTTGTCATACTTAGAAATGAAGTTTTTTGAGGAATGATCCGATGTATATAAGTTAATTTCTCGTTAAGTCTACTAAAGATCTGTAATAAACTAATATTTACCCAGGCTGATACAACACCCATATAAAAAAACCGTGAAAATTCATTTAAGTCATATCCACGTATTTCAGCGCGTAATTCCAATTTTGCATATTAATTTCAGTTTAGAACCGTATCTAATTATAAAGTACATAGTATAGATTCGATCATGAATCTTTTGGCAAATATTCATTATCTCCCTTTTTTCTAATACAACTTTACCAAAGTAATGATAAGAACAACGTATCATTAAAAATACACTGATAAATAATATAAAATAATATAGACACCACTCTAATAAATGCTCGGCCGGGCGCGGTCTGGTATCGGCGCGACGCGACGAATTCTATCAGTTGTTGTTCGCGACCGATTGCGACTGTGCGAATTAGATCACAAGTCGACCGCGCGCCGCGCGGCGCGTACGCATTGGCCATTTAGCCTCTCCCTCCCTTGCTGCGGCGCGGTACCTAAGCGCCAACTTTTCTTAGGTTGTCAACACATTTCATTTTATAACAATACATACACACATATTATATTTAATTAAAATTGTTATCGTTCGTAGGTACAGGCGGTGCAAATCATAAATAATTTATGGAAACCAAAGTGCTGTTTCATAAGTCCTCCAAAAAAATTGAAAATGGTTATTAAATTTTCTTTTACAAAAATACTTCTTTTTATAGCGTAATATTTCAAATAAATTAAGTCGTTGAAATATCAAATAGAAATTAAATTGAAAGGTATGTAGATTTCTAAGGACTCATTATTTACTTACAGATATACTTAAATTTCAATTAAAACATTGCTATATTTGATGAAAAAACGCTTCATAAGTAATGAATACAAACAGAAATTACAATAAATAAAAAGACAGATAATAGTACGCAAGTCACTGGCGTGTCACGCACACTAAAAGTTTCATTTAGTTAATGAGAATGTACGTTTATTTAGAAGAACAAAGTATGTCCTCTTTAGACGATTATTTGTATTTACTTAATGTCAAAAATTTTGTACAAAACTTTAATGTACTATCACATAAATATAAAGGAATTTGCACTTTTTTAAAAGAAAATTATTTAGTGACCGCCAAACGAGACACTTTTTTCTTAGCTTTTTACTATTCTTCGAATGAGGTGGCCTTTCCATCTTGCTGATTTTGTAAAATCAATTGACAACTTTAGTTCATCTACAAATTTGCTGGTTCTGAAAGTTTCTCATCATTATTTGACAAACTCTTAGCGTTTTTACGAGATCAACAGTAAAGAAACAGCTCTGACATCCGTACGCTATCATTGACAATACGCGCTCTGCAAATGGTCGTCGTCGGACACTGAAATTAAAAAAGTTTACCGGACTCCAAAACGCTGCCTAACTTTCGCAACGATTTGCAACTAATTTGCGCCCTCACGAGAACTCTTTGTAGATGTTGGATTTACCTAATACGTGAATATGTACCAAATACAGTTGCTCATCAAAACTTTCTCTCGTAGAATTCTCGACTATTACCTATGTGCTAAACTTGTACCTAGAATCTACGTCACAACACTTAAGACAAAAGTTATCCACCGCTCGCTCAGCCACCACCTCACTCAGTCCATACTTACAATATTATATGAAAATAATGGGTTTTAAAACTATAGTGATTCCTCTGATTTCTATAAAATCGCCTACTCTCGGGATGCGCGATTTATATACATATTAATAACATTTTTATAATTTTTTTAGATATATGCAATCTTCTCTTTCTCTCTCCGAACAACCTTCCCGAATAGCAGTTTCAATAATTGCAATACATTTCCTTAAAACTCTTCCATATTTTACATAGAGGCGCCGGAAAGTGAACAGCCTTCTCAAATCCAGGAAAAAATATTGCCCGCGAAAGCGGCTAATGAATAAAATGACGCCGGTCCAAAGTTAAAGATTAATGGTCGAATTATTCGTCATTGTTCCGAACTTGTTTTCATCGGAGGAACCCTTTTTTAAAAACTCCCCGAGCATTGTTTTTAAAGAACGGAAAAAGGGTAAGAAAATAGGTTGCCATTTTCCGAAACGTCATCGCTGGAGTTCGGCCCATTGTGGCCGTGACGATACCGCGGATCATGTTTATATCGAGGCTAGTCACTCACTCGCGAGCAAGAATTATTTCAGGGATCCGTATTAAAAAAAATGGATGGGAATTTACTTTACACTTAGATGTTTCCGTAAACACTTATTAATTTTACGCACCGTCCTCCAGTTTAAATAGACAGTCGACATCGATCTGTCAAAATATTTTCTTTAGACGTGCATACTACTTAAAATCCATACCCCAACCCATATATAAAATATAAAAGGTACTTGTATCAGTACCGAGCAAACACGAGTTGAACTCGCATGGGGATTATTTTTTACCTACGTTAAATTGTTATTTATCATGTTTTTCTTTAAATCCGGGCCAGGTTTGTTTGTGGCAACTAAAACAACTGAAAATGTAACTTTGTACGCGCAATGAGTGTCGCCACATCTTAAAATGAGCCTTCCGCATGGTTCTGCGGCAGGGAGTCCCATTTTGTTGCTTACAATTTTGGTGTTAAGTACCATTGGAGATGTTCAACAAACATTCCTTACACTATTTCGTCCAGCACGCGGAGCAAATGTAAGCGACGACAAAATTCATACCTGTTGCGCCAAACTTTTACCCTCTGATGGAGTAGAACTCACCACCCAATGAGGTATAGCATATTGAGGATAATATGTTCAAACAGTTTTTAAGCCATACCTTCGTTTCGGACTTAACTTTGACCTTAAGCCCCTCCGCTATCCTAGTGCGAGTTCATGATTTACCCGAATTTTTTTATGTTTCATGTTCTTTTTATTTCCGATTAAGTGACATTACTATAAGATTAAATGACGATCAAGAGTTGTTCGCTATTAGATCTGATTGCCGAAGCACAAGGTGGCTCTTAAAAATAAAACCTGTCAGGTTGGATACCAGTACCCAGGGTACCGTACCAAAAGAGATACAAAACAAAATTTGTAATTGCATTAGATTTCAATCAAACGGATATCATGTCTTAACGTATAAATATTGAACTATTTGACCAAAAATAATATAGACACAATTATATCTTTGAATAGTAGATAATACTGACTTACATGTCCGTATAGACCAGTGAACAGAATATTATTATAGAAGGCTCAAAGTTGTATATTATGTAGGAAAAAATTGTAAGTAGTTTTGATCCATGATAATTTTAGTAAGAACTAAATTAGAGATTGAATCTATTTGCAAAAAAAAAATATAAATAGCATTCCTTTTTAAACAACTACTGATTTAACTATTAGCTTCTTGAAATCAATATTTAAATCGATTGCTGCCAATTTTTATTTAATTTTCATAACTTTCTATCAAATTATACTTACTTTTACACCTCGAAACTTATTCATTATCGTTATGTTTAACGATTTAAGAAACTACGTACCTAAATATATAAATGCAAATATAAAAATTCATATAAATATTAAAGTGGTTCTGTTGGCATAAATATATTATAATGTGAGTAAATAATGTATGCAAGTTTATTCTTAACTTGCTTTCGTGGAGCTTCTACGAGATTCTTTCAATATTTTAAACTAACTAGTAGTAAATAGTCTGAGACTGCAAGCAAGGGGTTTATACAGGATATATAAAGACGTAAACACACTGGTGCCAAGACGCTTCGCTTCGCTGAAATGATTGTTAATGCAAATTGTAATAAAATGCGTATGATCTTCGTACTTCATTCTGATTAATTTTATAGTAGGTCAGGAAGGAATTTTCGAATTTATATGTATAAAAGGAAAAATATGGCATAAGCTAATAACAAAAGTAGTGTGATTCATGGATCTGAAACAGTATGAGTAAAAATAATAAAGACATTCATGCATTTAAGATACTTATTTTTTTTTTGTGTGAAAAATTGCTTGTGAGACTTGTTCTTGTCGCCCTGTTACAAATAATCAGTGCCATCTAAAAAAGAGTGAATCAAATTTAGTACATTAGTACTTTCAATATTACAGAAATTGAAATACTAATTATGGAGCAGTATTGACATTGACAAAACTTTGGGTATAACAAAAATGTCTATGTTTGTCTCTCACATGTTGTTATCGAAAAAAAAGCCTATGAACCGTGTTTTTATATTTCGTAAGCGATGTGGCGCAAACGGCGTTAAGAAGTAAAATGTGAAGTATTGCTCTAGCGGCATGCGGTATGTACCTTTATTTAATAAATAAAACGGAAATTGTCTTTTTGGTTTAATAGAGCGGCTACGTTATATAGTGTAGTTTCCAAAAAAAAAGACCTAGAGCATAAGCTCTAGGTCTGTCTATAACACAGAAATACTAAATCTAACGACTACTTAAACTTCTAGTCAATAAGTAATAGTTACGTACTTCGACAAAACCAGCTTTATCTTAAGGTATATTGAACGTTGCTTGTTACATTCGTTAATTCAATTTGAAACCTTACAATCTACACATTTTATGTAGTTTATTTTCTTATCTCTTGATCTTACCAGAATAAACTAGTCTTAATATAGATAACCACAAAATATCCAAGGATGTACCTTCTTGGTGGATTGGGATGCGTATTACACCAATTCCTAAACTCGTCTTTTTGATGAATACGTTTCACAGAAGAAGAAATGAAGATTTATAGCCGTTTACGATATAAGTAAGGGATAGCTACCTAATACAACAATCCCGTGTGTACACCGTCATCATATGCACAAGTCTAACTTTTACGTACACGCCGCGTTCCCAGAGGTGTCGTTTTTCGGTGACAAATTCGCGAGGAAGCCGGGATTATATCGGGGGGGTTCGGGCGCGATCGGACACCTTCGGGACGTTCTGCGGAGCGCCCGGCCCTCGGGGAGAGGGAGGCGGGTGACGTCACTCAAGTCGGTCCATCAATCAAGGGATCGCCCAGCATCCCGCTCCGCTCTCTCTTATCGAGGTGTCGTTGTAGACTCGATTTAAGAAAATTGATTGGAGGTTTTTTTACCGTCGAAACTATAGGTAGGATGGCCCTCTCGCCACTAATACTAAGAGATGAGATTTTGTTTTAGCGAACTGATAGATTGTTTTCGAAATCGAGTGACTGGTGAATCTGATGTTAAAAAAATTGTATAGCTTAAAAGAGACTTAATTTTCAGTAATATTTTCGAAAATTAAGTTTTTGTCAGATATTTGTGTCCGTATGAGTGTGCGTGCATGTGTTTATGAAAAGTTTAGACTTAAATATCTTTTAAAGAAATGGACTCATTGAAATCAGGATAAAAACATTAGATTGACTGAACTTAGATTTTCTGAAAATCCCACATCAATTGACTAAATATATTTTAAATATTACAAACTGCTCAATCATTTCAGAGTTCTTTTGTGGTATATTTAATAAAAAATATTTTTCTATTTTTTTATGTTTAAATAAATATTTATTTAAAAAATATTTCTATGTACCTATCTAATAGTCGATATTTTTTTCTATGCATACAAACTTTGAAAGTTTAATCTTTTAACATTTAAGAAACATTTTCCTACAAAAGGTTTTCTTTCGCACAAAATGAGCTAAATGAATTCTTCTAAAGATTTTTTTTACGATAAATTTTGAATCATACTCTGGTGGCGGCGCCGCCCGTCCTGTGATGTTGTCAAAGGGCCAACGTCCTATTCAAATCTATTATTATTATAACCGAATCAGTTGTTACTTGTACTTACAATGTTTTTTTCTCTATACATGTTTGTTTGTTACTATTATGTATTACTAAATACACGTCAGGAAATGAAATTAAATGAAATAGAAGTTAAAGTGACGCTGCAAAAAACATTTCCTCTTCAAACTGCGGCTGACTGTTTTAATATTGGAATAAAAACATTATTAAGTGATTACATAAATTATAAAAGTAAACAATGGGCGATGAATAGTAATTAAAGCCACTGGTGTGAAAAATAACCGATGTCCTAAAACTACTTCAATAAATGTGGAAATAGTGAAGCGATCTTGACACTACAATTTCTTAAATGAGGCTCAGTAGTTGCTGGTGTACAATGTAGATAACACTATGTTGTGTTGGAAAAATTCATACAAAAAACTTAAATTGGACAGTCGGATTTATTACTTTTACTCCAGAACAAAATGAGACCACGCTCTACAAATTGATCTCTTATAATAATTAATTATTTTTTCGCAGTAAAAATAAACTATAAAAATAAAACATTTGATAAAAATCAAAATTTTGTATTATCAGTATTAATAATCTACTAATAAAATACTACAATATATTAAAAAATATAAGCCAATAACTTGATCAGTCAATCCTGTTTTAAAGTCTCTATACGAAGAAAAATTAGTACCGTGCGGCAACTTCATACTTCAGCTAACACAAATTCAAGAAGCAAATCGACACCTAAAGGCATTTAACTTTAATATTTCCGTATCATTTCAAAAAGAAAGCTGCAAAACAAATTAGAGCGCCACAGATGCAGCGCCGCCACCGGCGTCGGCACGCAACTCCATAATAAGCGCCACTTAGCAAAATATTACGTTTCGCCGCGACCGCCGCCCGCCTCCGCAAATCTTGGGATGGCTTTGTCGCAATTCTTGTCATATAAGAGCTATTAACTTGACCTAGTCTCCGGAAAAAGGACAAAACATGTATACTTTCTTCATACGTCGTTAGCAATTGTCGTTGTTTCAAATCTTTTTAAGCCCGTAAAATAAAGTTACAAATTCCAATTCACTACATTTATGCAAAATTATTGAGTTAATGTTTTTAAACTTTAAGCTTAGGAAATATTTTGATTGCAATTTTAAGGAAAATATATTTTATGCAAATATTATTATTTCAATAATAATACCAAATGGATAATATAATTTCACGCCTATTTCCCATAAAAGTAGCGAGAGCCTACAAATTTTCACACGGTATCCTGTTTATGCACATATATTTCTTACTTCGCTGACATCATCAATCTTTTCAGCAAGCTCGTCGGTTACGGGTGTTTAAAATTTGACCCTTTTTTAATATGCTACCAATTTGGTCCACATAGGATTTTCTAAGGCGACATTTGCCGATCTTTCCACTACACATATTAACTCTATAAATTTGTTTTGTTTCTTTCATTCATTCTATCTAGATGCATAAACCACTGCAATATACCTCTTTCCGCTTTAGTCACTACATCTTCCTTCAAACCACACCGCTCTCTGACATCATTGTTCCAACATCTATATTTCAAACACTCTACATATATTACAAAGAGAGCACATCTCTATTGATCCTACTTTTATTTTTCTTTTACACACTCATCTTTGACTACTACACGTAAACATATGGATCAGGACCACATTATGGATATCCAAACCCGTTTGTTGTGAGATACTACTATTCATAATAGCAAACATGGCCCCATTCGCTTTATTTCCCGCATTCACTCTCCTTTATCACTGTTATGTTTACCATCATTTGTAAACAGACTACCCAAGTACATAAACTCTTTTATTTGTTCGATACTCTCACTTCTGTATATATATAGCATTCAGACGAGCTTTGACCTTTTTAAACACCGTGTCCTTAGTCTTGCTGACATTTACTTTCATACCTCTTTTCTTAATAAAATTTAGTTAACATCTTTTGCAACTCTCACGCCAACGGTGCAAGGATTATTTTGGTCGTCTGTCATATCCTTCATGTGGCAGACAGCTTATTCATTCGTAGTCCAGGCTCATACTCTTTCAGAGTACGTAGATAGCCATCCATTCATGATTAAATAACCACGGTAAAGCTTCACATCCCTGTCTGACACCTCTGCGGATGTCAAACTTGTCACGATGGCCCATTTATTCTGACGCAAGTACCGGTGCCCCTGTATAGGGGAATGTCAGTACCTGTATCATTCCAATTTTTTATTTGTCAATCCCTGTATGTATTCCAATTGAATATAATACTAATTGACCTAATAGACCTTGTTCTACCATTTTCGCTACGATTTTTTGCTACTTTTGCCCATCACCCACATATTTTGGAGTGATTTAAGTGTTTTGTTTGACTGTGAGAACATATGGTGTAAGTATTATTTGCTTTAGTTATAGAACATTACTTTATTAACCACTAGACCACCGTTTGTAGCAGTAAACCTTGTAAAACGTTCATAAAGCTATCTTTAATTCCTTGAAATTCATAAATATAAATTAGGAAGAGAAGGCGTAATACACTTGACATTTAAGTAAAACTACCGACTGCCATTACGCCGTCAATTTTGCAATTCAAACTCACGTACATTGAATAATGTTAATGTCGAATATTTTTCTATTCTTCTTCATGACCTCAATTTCAGAAAGCACACAGCGTTAGCGGTTCAAAATTTTATTGTAATAATATTTACTCATTCTATCAAAGAATTTTTTTTCACAGCCACATTCCATCCACTAAATTTAACCTGCCATTGTACAATGCTTCAACGCAATTTTCCGCCTATTTTCGTTACATTTATGATAGAACTGATTCCAGTTCGGCTCTTTTCAAATTGAAGCTTAATGTTTTTATAATTGTAGCATCAGTTTGAAAATTTCGAGACTGTAATGCAATTAAGATAAATCCAAATTACAATGGCCGAAAACGAAATACACTATAGAACTCCTTTGCCAAATTGGAAACACTTATAAGATACTAAAAACATTCAAAACTTTTGCGCTCTATTTACTTAGAAAGTACTTGCCGAAAGATAATGTTGCTCCAAAATTATATGTGTACAAATGCAACTAACTTATACTGTTTTGATTTTGTTATTACTGATTATTAAACGATCTTTGGCAATTTTGTAAGATAGCATACAACCATATTGGTCTTGAAAAGTATATGATTCTTGAAATTTTTTTTATACAATCTTTTGAAACCGATTAATAGAGAAAAAAACCATTGAACATATTCTTTTTCCTTTATCACAACACATGGGCTGCTTAGTATCTGCATATCTCCCCGCCGGAACCCGAGGCAGCGCTGATGTATTTCTCCGCCGAGGCGCGCCGCGGGACTGCTCGGGCCTGTCGCAGAATTGATTGATAAAGGAAAGCTCCCAGTAGAGAAGCGTGTGAACGCTTATGATTTATATTCACACTAGGCGTTTCGTCTGCCTTCGCTCGTGGGTCGCCCTTGATTACTATCCGAGATTGCTGCTTTGTATACATTTGCATTGACAAACAATGGCGTATGTTACCGTATGTGGCGTATGTATGTTACAATGGAGCCCCTCAATAAAAGGTTGCTTTCTTTCAGTAATCATTATTAATAGTATGACATAACACTATTATTCAAGCATTCTGAATAGTTATACGTTTAGAGTTAAGAATTTAAACTTTACACGTTCTGATGTAACTAATGCGAAATATAATGATTTTATTGCAACGCATTTAGATTTGTTATTGTATTCTTAGTAAAAACTGCATGAAATAGGATTTTTTTGTAAAGTACTATTTAACCGAAATAAATTACAGTTTGTACTTCTTCTTTTTAAAAGATATATATTTTAACCAATGATTAATGGTGATTCAAGAATGAACGATTGCACTGTAGTAACCACTGTTTTGTTCTAAAACTATAATTTTTAGTCATTCTAATATTCTCCTAGGATGACATAATTTCCGTTGTCGTGCTGTAAACCATAGTAGTAACTAAGAAAAAACAATAATAATAATGATTAATAAACGAAAATTGAACATCGTTTTTATCTAAACGAAATGACAAAAAGAAAATGAAAAATTTCACAACATGGTTCCATAACAATTATGTGGTTGCACAAGAATGTATCTTAACGAGCAGCACAACAAGGGGAAATTCTTTTATCCGGTGAAATGACGGAGGTGCATTTTAACATTGGCAGATAAATCTAAAACTACTCTAGGCAAAGAGGAGTTTTAGATTTCCAATGAATTAAGACCACAAACTGAGAAGAAGAAATTTTAAAATTTACTGTACCATTACCTAGCTCTATTGGAAAGGAATAAGTTATTGTTTCAGAGGTCTTTAACATATGTGTTATCTTACCGAGAAATGGTTTTGAGCGTATATTAGGTAAATATGAAGATCGTAAAGTGAATGGGAATGGTGGTCGTTTGATTGAAATATGCTTGTAAAGGAATTCTCTTGTGACGAGCACTGTTAGTGACTGCAAAAGAATTTGTATTCATACTTGACAAAAAAATAGTAACAAAAATTGCTGTTTAAAAATAATTTCAAAAATTTGAACCAATAAATCAAGACAACACCAGGTGGGCCGACTCAGATTTTGAAAATACAGATGTTGGAATTAGTATAAATAAAGTAAAGAATCCATGAAGTGTTTAAGTAATGAATAAACGATAGGATAACACAGCATATGTATGGCAATATTAAGAGCTGCATAAAGATAGTTTTTTCTTCTTGGCTACTTATTTTAATAAATGGATTTCAAGACCTTGTTCTAGATCATCGTAGTACCCAAAGGAAAACTTATTAAAACAGAGAACCAAAATTCACAACGGTATCGGCTTACTTAACTTTGTACGTAAATCATATATAGAAATGAAGATTGGAGAGTAATGAAAGAAGGCGGGTTAGAAAATTTTTTGAAGTGGACACTAGTTTTAGAAAGAAAGGATGAGATAAAATTATTTTGTTTAAGGATCAGAATATATTTTGCGCCTTCACTGACTTGGATAAAGCTGGGGATCAAGTGGAGAAATATGAATTTGTGAAGAGCACTTTACAAGTTCTGGTTGGCTAACTATCCTAAAATCTATACTAAAATCACTTTATGAAGATTTTAATGCATGTATTAGAATAAATGAAGCATTCGATAAATGATGATATGGTATATCTTGAGTTATCTGGCAGGTGTATTAGTTTTAAATGTAACTTATTGACAGCTTCATTATTATTTACTTTGATTAGATTACGAAAACTCATAGATAGTTGCACAATAAAAGCAAGTACATTAAATTATCTAAGCCAGGCGGCCCTAAATATATACCTACTATCGGTGATCGAGTCTAAACATGCTCAAGGGCATGGCTAGGGCTAGGGCTAGGGCTAGGGCTAGGGCTGGCGCCGCAACACAAAAATGTAATCAAATCAAATCTGTCTTTATAAGCGTAAAACAGTGAACACAAGATTCTTTCTAATGTAATTTAATGAAATATGTACAAATGATAAAATTGGTAAATCATTAAATAAAATATAACTAAATTCAAGTTTTACTTGTCCTTGTCCCTCTTCTGTTAAGAAATACATCAATCGAAATGGAAAAAAACCATCAGACAAGTATAAATAAACTCACTCACCAAAAAAAAACTTTGAAAGTGAATTTATTCGACAAACGGACGGACAAAGATGTAATCCTGTAAGTGTTCCTTTTTAGATACAGGACCATAATAATTAATCAATACGACATTTCATAATTAAAAATTATTGTTTATTAATGCTTGTAAGACAAACTTTTGGTTTTTTTTTTTAATACTTTATATAAAATTGCAAATTGAAAAATATTTTCGTCTATTGAAACTTGCTTTCAACGTTTTGTTGTGAATTTTAACGAATAAAAAAATACTCATTTGTGTGAAAATCTTATTTAAATATTCCTTGGCAAAGCATAGACAAAGAGAGAGATAGTATATACAGAAAATTAATGTTGTTTTTTTTTTGTATGTGATTAATAAAGTCGTTGTTTGGCAAGATTAATAAATTTCGAAAAAGACGAATTCATGTAATGAAA